>ML796954.1:67335-173589 GCA_009831015.1 Picea engelmannii | reverse complement strand
CTTTATTTTTTAGTGTTTCATGGCCTTGGTTTCTATGACCCATTCCTCATGTACACCTTAGTAGTGTCGAGGGGGGGTGTTGGAGATATTACACGCTCACCTAATATTTATTTTTCTAAGGTAGTTCAATATTGAGAACGCTTCCTTCGATGAGAACATTCTCCTAGAGAATATTCCCCTACAAAATAGGGTGTTCCTCTTCAGTTTAGAGTCAATTACACTTAGTTAGACTAGTGGAAGTCACTCATGCATGAAAAACTTGGTTTTATCACCTGAGGGCTCAATTTGTTGGGTTGATTTCCCCCCTTTTCCATTCATTTTGTGAAGTACTATCACTATTTATATAGGGGTCAATCTCAGGCTAAGTAACCTAAGATTAAACCTAGTCAAGTTTCTAATTGCAAGAAAGTGCATTGGGTCTAGTTTACACTAATCACTTGCTAGTCGTGGACATCAACACCATGAAGACACCACAACCAAATTCAATCAGAACTAGTTGCAAGGTAGGCTCCTTTCTTGGAAATCCCTACAAATTATTGAATGTGTTTGTTTTCATTGCATGAGGTTGTTTATGATTTTGGGTACCATTGTGCAAAACTCATCCTTTTCCAAAGTCTTACTAGCCTCTATTATCCCTTTTTTATTTGCATGTTATCATTTATATTTGATTTTCTCACCATGGAATGTAAATACAAAGCTACGCTTGGCCATTTGCATTGTATCTTATAGCCCTTATGTTTTCAAAGCATAGACCCATTCTACTTATGATTTGAGTGTTGTGGGTGAGCAAAATCTCGAACATGTAACCTTTTTTATTATTGTCATTTCCTTGAGATTTGACTTGTATTATTGCTTGTGTGTCAACTTGGTCGAGTTATCCTTTGGGATAACACTTGATGGCATACAAAACCCATAAGCCTCTACCTAAATTTACCTTCCCATCTAGTTCATACTCATACCTATATATTGTTGGTAGCTCTTACAACTATGGTTTTCATGATTAGTGTTGTGGGTAACATGCATATCCAATGGTGAAGAGTTGTTTGTATATCTTTGGAGTTGTGGTTAGTTTTCACAACTTGTGATTTACAGTTTGAGTTTCGTTGGTTGTATATTTCACCCATGTTTCAAATTTATTGCAATAGAACTTATCCATATGACCTTGAGTTGGGGGCCATGTGTGGTGATGGGTCTATGGATGCCTTTGTTTTAGAATGCAATGCCATTTGGCTATTATTATATATTGGTAAACCTCTTGTGGATGTAAGGCCAAAACCCATACCATTGTTTGGTGCCATTTTGGATTGTGATACCTAGTTAGTGAGTGTCATGGCTTGATTTTGTTGTCATGGTGACATGGGCTATAGTCTCGATAATAACTATTGTTGAATTTGATTTCCTATGCCTATACGTAATGGTAGTTGATATATATGGTTGGATGTTGTTTTTCTTCATCACTGTTGCATGCACACATGGTCTATTATTATATGTGGTTCATGATCTATTATTATATGTGGTTCTAGGTGTTTGATTGGTGGTGTGGATTCAATGTTTCCGCCCATTTGTGTGCAAAAAAATTTAATGCAATTATATATGAAAGTCTTGCATGTATAATGAACTACTCATCCCTTGAATGCCAAATTAATAACATGCTTGTTATTATTTACATGATTGTCGGTGATATTGTGATGCAAGAGCATCGAACGACGAAGACATCCCGGGGATGTCGAGGTGAAGATGGATGCATAGCTAAATTGATTATTTTATAATGTGATAGGTTGCAGAACACTGACAGTCTTGCGGGATAGTGAAAGTGTTGTGGGATAACGACAATTCTACAAGAAGTGGCAATGTTATGAGATAGTGATGTTTTTGGGGGAAGTGACAATGTTGCAGGAGAGTGAAAATGCTACAGAAGAGATTGGTTGTTGCAATAATAATGATTGGTTGCGGAACATGACACCATTGTTTTAGAATGATATTGGTTGCTATAAATTGTAATGATGTTGTGGATTGTGGAAGTGTAGTAGAATGAGAGTGATATTACAAGACATTGTTGCAGGAACTTGCGACGAGAAGTTCTTGTAGGAGAGGTGTCGGAATGTTGTTGTGGAACATGATAGATCGCAGGTTATGGTAGTGGAGCAGAATGGACGACTCATTGGAGAATGGACATGTTGATCTGGGGTTGACGTGTTGCTACATAATTAATAGAAGACAAGTGCGTGAGAGGAGACATGGAGTCAAGGGAATATTGACAATGTGCTTCATATTGTTATCCACAATTTTGGTCATCGTAATGATGTTATGATGATGGAAAATCAAGCTCTTCACTAAGAACACTTTCCTGAGAAAAGTTACCTTTGTCTGCTTCCAAAAATCATGCTTTTGAAGGAGGTTCGCAGGCTACCTATATGTTTTCCTGCGAGAATGCCTGATTCTCGCAGGTTGCTTTAAGATAGAGTGCGAGGGGTTTGCACTGTACCTAATTGCTAGGGTGCGAACATCTTCTTAAAGAGGAAAAAGATGAAGTTCTCGAGCCTTCTAGAAGGGAATCTTCGAGAAGAATGAGTTGGCTAGCGAATGGTTATCTAAGTACTAGTTTTCTTTATATCTTGGGATTATTTCCTATCCAAGTAAATAATCCATTCTCTCTTATAAATTGAGAGGAATACTCATGGAAAGGGTTAAGCAAGCAGCAAGCTAGTAAGAGATTGATTGGAGAATTAGTGCAAGATTGTATGAAGGACCGATGCTACAACAACTAAAGACAGCAGCAAGGTCATCAAAAGTGGTTTATTTTCTTCATGCATGAGCAAGTGTGTGTGTCAGAACTAGGAGCCATCGAAAGGAGATCTACAACATCAAGGCTCAGGTTGTAAGTTTCACTTTCTATCAATTTAATACAGTAATATGTCCCTTTCCCATAAAGATGATGTCACTTTATTACATAACTCCTTGATCATATGTATAGATTAGCTATTGAATATATTGATCTGTCTTCACTTCGATTGGTTTGAACTGTTGTGATTTGGACGGGACGAGAGAATTGAAGTGAAGCTTGGAACAACAGAGACCTAAGGAAAGCGTTCATAAGGTATGTGCATGATCCTAGTCTCTTAGTTCATTCAATAGTCTAGATCTAGGGAAAGTGTATTATTCTGTCCTGTTTTGTTCTAGATCCAGGTGGATCTAGGGAGATCGGTTTGTGTCCGCACTCACAGATTTATCCTGAAACAAAATTGG
Source organism: Picea engelmannii (assembly GCA_009831015.1). Classification (NCBI taxonomy): domain Eukaryota; kingdom Viridiplantae; phylum Streptophyta; class Pinopsida; order Pinales; family Pinaceae; genus Picea; species Picea engelmannii. The sequence continues at coordinate 170,343 of ML796954.1, read as the reverse complement.
CGACTCCACTAGGGACTTATTCCCTTTTTCTTTATGGTTTTTGAATTTTTTGTGGCCATTTTCTCTATTTTCATTTCTCTCCTGTTTTGTCAGTGTCTGAGTCCTCAGGATATCCTGAGAGACCTTTTGGGTCCATAAGCTAGTTTGAATTTTGCTTGCATTTTCAAAATTTTCATTATCTTTAGGAATTCTCGCACTGTGTGTATTTACAGCCTACGAGAACTAGCCAAGTTCGCACCCTGCATATAGGGTCCAGTGCGAACACCTCACACCTTGCTTTAAGGTGGTCTGCGAGAATACTATTTTCTCGCACTATGTTACATTGCTTGCCTGCGAGCAAGATTTTTGAAAATTTTGGAATTGAGTTTTGACTTTGTCAACTGCTCAGATTTGTTGAATTACATCTTTTTGTCTTATTAGATCATTGATTTACATATCTCTTGCTTTAGTTTGCATGCTCGAATAGATTTAGGGTTTCAAGGTCTTTCTTGCCCTTTGTAGCTTGACTTTCATTTCTTAGCTCTTATTGGCATTTTCCTTTTCTCTGGCTTCTGGAGTTGAGTGTGTCTGTTTGGCTGAGAACCAGTGATTGGTTGAGAGTTAAGTGCTTTGTGTTTCTCATTTGCTTGGTGGTTCGAAAGGACATTTTTCATTTTCATTGAGGAACTCATTGGTTTGCTTTTTATTTTTACTTTTGTTGAAAGTATTGGTTGGGTTGTTATCGTTTGATTATTTTCGATTTGATTTTCTCGTTAATCAGAGTTCTTCTTGGAAAGTGAACAACAAGTTTTCTTTCGAGATTTTGTTTTTGTATTTCGAAAACATTGAAAATCAAGTTTTAGAGTTTATTGAAGTATTTGAAAAAAAGACGTATAGAGATTGTCCTTTGATATATGATTGTTTGCATTGGCATCTGAAAGGAAATTGAGCATTGCATTTGCATTGTAGTATTGAGATTGATTTGGAAAATATTCTCTCTCTCCCATAACTAGGATTCATGGAATGAAAAGGATCATATTTCATCATTATCCTTGCATTATTTGGGTCAGAGTCACACATCATGAGTTTCACTTCCGTTACCTTTGAGTAAACAATAGCTTTTAAAAACATTGCATAATCTTAAAATTGATCTAGTAACTCTTTTCTAGGGCTCTTTTACACCAACATTTAGTTAGGCTAGTGCTTTGGAGTAGGAAGAGAGATACACTCTCCAAAATCTCAAAAAACACAATAGAATCTTGAGTTAGGGAGTGTTAAATTCCATTTGCAACATATTGTCCTGGGATGCCCTTCTAACACAAGATTCAAGCACTAGGTCGCATTGGTGTTGGCAGAGTTACTAACCCTTCTTTGTTGACATCGATGTAGAGATTGCATGTATTACGAGGATCACTCCGAGGTATACCCACAATTATGAGTGGAAGCCTTTGAGTTGGTTTCGGGATAGATACCCTGCCCTTGCGTGTGGATCAGACTAACAAATGTTCCCCCAGGCTGTACTGTTGTTTGTGGTGACCTTAGTGGCCTATCTCTCTAGGTTCTTACCTAAGGTGACTGTGAAGGGGAAAGTTTTTACGGTACCTGGAATTGACGTTGGCCAGACTCACTCAGGCTCCTTGGAGGGTATACCCACGATTATGTGTGGGAGCTTGCACCAGGGTGTAAGTCCATTAAGCAGGTCGTCAGCGTAACTTTTCCACCCTAGCCCTGCCCCTTCTCGTCTCGTTGTTGCGACATTGGATTTCATCACCAACTAGTGGCTTCGAAATTAGAAGGTATTGTTTGCTTGGTGATTGATTCCTAGATTTTTGTTTACTAGTGTGTGTTGTTTCTCGAAGTTGACCATAGGATTTCTTTCGCGGAGCTTGTCACTTGTTTACAATTGCTCCCCCACGATGTTCACGTAGGATGAAAGGTTTATCCCCGGAACATTCAGATGCTTCACAACCCTTACCTACGACGACACCTGAGGGTACCCCTGAAGGTTCCCCTCATCAAAGTGAAGTCCAAGATGTTTCTACACCACCTCCATGGGTAGAACACACTGATTCTCTAGAAGATTTTCGAATTACCAATACTAGAGAGGAATATCACATTCGTCGTGGTGAACGACCTTTTGTGCAATTAAATCCTTTTGAAGAAGCAGTTGTTACATCTTCTGAATCAACTGTTGGGCCTTCCTCTGGTGTAGTAGGCCAAGATCCTTTATGGTCGGGTGATTTCTGATGAGTCCTTTTCGGTACTGAGTCACCTTCGGTTTACGAAATCAACCCTCCAGTCTCTCCTGAGACTAAAACTACACCTGTAGCAACCACTTACCATTTTGTTCTTCCTCCCGAGATGGCCCATCTCGCAAATACTACGAGTGTCCAAACTGGAATTCCTACGGCTACCCTTGCTCCTAACAATACCCAGAGAATACCTGATGTTATCCCAACATTACCTCCTGGTTACCATGCGTTGAATTATTTGTTGAATGTTTCTAATCCAACACCTCCGCAAACCCTAGCTTGTTCTCCAGGTATTCCCGCTTTTATCCCAACACTCCCTCCATTTCCTATTGGCAATCCTAATCCTAGTGGCACTATTCCGACTGTTGCACCCAACTTGCAGATTCCCGTTGGTGGACAGGGTGGTATGGTTCCTTTTCCTTTTCCTTTTCCTGAACACAACACAGTTACTACACAACCTACGGTTGGTACACAAATTCCGGGTGGAACTATACCTACTGTAGGGGGACCAACTTCACCTTTTGGACAAAACATACCTCCTGACTTGGCCCAGTATTGGAATCAACTTCTACAAAACTTTCCTCAAACTGCTGGGGGGCAACAAACTGTCCCTACTGTAGGCCAACCTTATCCGGGTATTACTAATCCTATTTAGGGTTCGGGACAGACTACTCAACCTCAGGTCCCTACTCAAACTCAAGGTCACAATCCTTGGGGTTACTATCCTATCCAGCCACCACCAAATCAGCCAGGGTCTTCCCTCTATGGGAAGACTACATACGGTCCTACTAGTTTGCCGACAGGGCTTCCTCCCCAAAGTCACCAGTACCCACAAGTGAATCGACAGTTGCCTTTTCTTGCTACCTTGGATTTGCCAGATTTTTCCAGGATTCTTAATGATCCTATTCGTCACTCTCCCCAATGGCTTGTTATTCCTGCTAAGCTTCCATCGGATATTCCGAAATTCGATGGCAAGGCGGGAGAGGACCCAAATAATCATGTCATGAATTTTCATTTATGGTGTTCGTCCAACTCGCTGATGGATGAATCCATTCGTCTACATCTTTTTCAATGAACCCTCACAGGTTCCGCTGCGAAGTGGTATATTGAATTACCACGAGGTTTCTTTTCTGATTTCAACACCCTAGCTATGGATTTTCTCACACACTACCAGTTACCGATCCATTACGATATTGGGACGGAGATTTTAACTCCCTTCAAACAAAGTACAAGCACTCATATATCTGATCATATTCATGAGTGGCGAAGGAGGCGACGTCTCATTAAACTTGAGCTTCCCGATCAGTTACTGGCAGAATGGTTTACAAAATATTTTGTGAACAAAATCGGTAAAGACATTGCTATGGGCGGGGTTGTTACAGAAGAGCAGGCTATAAGTCGTGCTCAATATCTTGATCTCGTTTATTTGCAAACGAGAACTCTTTATGATTTATTACCTGATTTGCCTCGTCCTGGTACTTCCAGCACTTCAACTACTCCAGCTGCCTCGCATGCAGCTGATGGTGTGATTGGTACTGCTCATACCCACTCACATTATGTTTCAAGTACAACCCCTAAATCCACATCTTCTAATGTTCAAAATGCTCTGTCTCCTGCTCCTCCCACCGGTAAAACTTCAGAAGTGAACGTTGTTCAATCTACCCCGACCGGTAAAAATAAATCAAAGAAAGGGAGAGGCAAGAATAAGGAGAGTAAAAATAATAATCTAAATGAGCAAACTAAAACCCCTCCTGTTAACGACCGGGATAAGCGCAAACCACGTTATCCTTGCCTTATTTGTGGTGACGATCACTACATGAAGGATTGTCCTCGACATGCCGAGGTTAACAAGTTCCTTCAAGGAATGCCAAAACCCTCTACGCCGCCAGTCTTGTCCCAGCCCTTCCCGTCTCAGCAACATGCCTCCTTGGTCATCCACAACCAACCATGTACTTCTACGACATCATACGTTTTGATGTGTACCGGTGATTCTACGAAAGACAATGTTGCACTTACCACTAGAGCTAAAGACTATACTCCATCTAAGGAGAAGTTTGACGATTTACCTCCCGCTTTAGTACAACCCTCTCCACCGACTCCAACCACCAACGGTCCTCTTCATCTCAAACGACAAAACCTTGATACAGTTATACAACCACCCCCGAAAGGTGTCGTTAAGAAATCAACATTCAATCCTCATGCTCGTGCTGCCCATAACTATAGCATTGTCGAAGATCTGGCCCAAGCACCTTCAGCGATGTCTGCCCTTGAAGTCCTTCAGTCTTGTCCTGCACAACGAAGGGCTCTGTTGAAAGTGATAGGTGGAATCAATCCTACAGATACAAATTTGATAGTCTTTGACTTGGAAGACCATATTCCAAGGTTACCCCCACAGCTTACGTTTTAGATACAAGTTATTGTCTCAGACAAGAACATCTGCTGAACTGTTATTGATGAAGGTGCCTCTACGTGTGTAATGTCTTTTACCTGTTGGAAAGCCATTGGCTCTCCTTCGTTAACTGAATCACAAAATACTTTGAAAGCCTTCAATGGCTCGGGTTTTAAGCCTTACGGTGTCCTTCCGTCGTTTCCTGTTACTCTCAAAGGTAAGATCGCCCAAGTTTAAGTGGAAGTTTTCGATGCTCCCCTAGATTATAATCTTCTTCTTGGCCGTAGCTGGGTAGATTCTATGCGCGCTATTGTATCAACACTTTTCCGTGTAGTCCATTTTCCTCACCAAGGAAAAGTCATTACAGTTGATCAACTTGCCTTCTTTAATTATGATACTCACACCGGCAACGTTCCGTTTATAGCTAAAACCCCACCGGGTCACGAGAATGTTGGAGTCGGTATTTTAAAAGACTCTTCGTTAATGGGTACTTTTCCCATACCGCCACCACTCGATATTCTATGCCCATCCATTGCTTCTATTAATATGATCTCCGCTGTTCCTCATGAACTTTCGGTGTCTTTTGACCCTTGGATAGTCCATGATCCTGGGGATCATACTCGTTTCGGTGACGTCATGCTGTTAAGTTCGGTTGAGTCTTCCTATCATGCGATTCAATCGGAAACACCTTCTACACCCTCTCTTGAGGATTTGTCTCCCGATCCTTTCCGTGTCATCTTTACCACTGACGAGATGATCATGTTCGTCATGGCCGATACACCTTGGGACAATGGGCATCATCGTTCCATATTGTTTCTAGAACAACACACTCTCGAGAATTACCAGCGGATTTCGACTCCATCGACCGTTGTTGTCATATCGACCGTTCCTGGATCTACACGTGATGTGTTTGCAGAAGGGAACCTCAGTAGGATTTCTCCCATGATACCCATTGATATTTCAGTTAAACCTGGGATAGTTGAAAATGTTCACATTGGAGCTTCGTGTTCTCCAGAGGAAATTGTCACCTATACTGCTTTGTTCAAGGAATTTCGTGATATCTTTGCCTGGAGTTACGAAGAGATGCCAGGTATCGACCCTGCTATTTTTTTTCATGAAATCAAGACATACCCTGGAGCTAAACCAGTCTGACAGCGCCTCCGTCCTGTCCATCCACGTAAAGTGGCAACTATCAAACTCGAAGTTGAAAAACTTCTCAAAGCCAGTTTTATTTATCCCGTGGCTCTGACAGAATGGGTTTCCAACCCTGTACTGATTGATAAGAAAGGTGGTGGTATTAGTTTTTGCGTTGATTACCAGGATATTAACAAAGCCTATCCCAAGGACAACTTTCCAACCTCTTTCATTGACCAGATCGTTGATGACTGTGCTGGTAGTGAAATCTTTTCTCTCATGGATGGATTTTCTGGATATAATCAATTTAACATCGCTCCCGAGGACCAACATAAAACTGTGTCTATTTGTCCTTGGGGTACTTTCGCCTATAGGAAACTTCCCTTCGGTCTTAAGAATGCAAGTGCTACGTTTCAGCATGCTATGTCTTATGTGTTTCACAATATAAAGCATATCGTTCAACCTTATTTGGACGATTTTCCAGCTCACTCTTTGCGCCGAGTCGATCACCCTAATCATCTCCGAGAAATTTTCATTTGTTGTCGGTTCTATCACATTCGTCTAAACCCTCATAAATGCGTCTTTTGCGTAGAGTCCGGTCATCTTCTCACTTTCATTGTTTCACGTCAAGGGATCCGGGTAGATCCTATTAAGGTTGAGGCGATTCTTAATCTCCCTCCTCCTTCTTCACCGCGTCAGTTACAAAGTTTGTAGGGGAAAGCAAACTTTATTCGTCGCTTCATCCAAAATTACGCTGAGATTACTCAGGGTTTTACACATATTCTAAAGAAAGGTTCAGAGTTTGTCTGGGATAAGGTTGCTAACAATGCTTTTGAAGCTTTAAAGTTGTCCCTCACGAAAGCTCCTCTTCTTTTCCCTCCTGATTATAGTCAGGATTACTTTCTTTATCTAGCCGCTTCTGAGTATACTATCGGCATGGTTCTCGTCCAGGAGGATGATGCACACGACGAACATGTTATATATTACTTGAGTCAGAGTCTAGCCTCGACAGAAATCAAGTACCAACATGTCGAAAAGCTGGCTCTGGCTGCTGTTCAAGCAGTTCAACGTTTTCGTCATTATATTTTCTCTAAGAAAACTACAGTGATTTCACGTTGTAACCCCATGCAACATATTTTGACACGTCAATTGCTGGGGGGCAAGTAATCCAAGTGGATTATCATTCTCCAGTAGTTCGACTTGGAATTTGATCACGCCACGTCGAAGAAATCCTTAGTTTTTGCTGAGTTAATTTGTGATTTTCCTCACTCTGCCATGGAAAGTGTAGCAGTCGATTCGTTACCTGACGAATCACTTTTCCTTATCAGTACTGATGATATTTGGTATGGAGATATCATTATATATCTCCAAACTCAAACTTTTTGGCCTGCTGTGTCTAGCGTCGAACACCGTCGTATCCATTATCAAGCACGTCAATATATTATCCTCAGTGACACTCTTTACCGTCGAGGCATTGACTCTGTCTTTCGGCATTGTTTGACTTTTGACGAAGCTGAGAAAGCTTTGAATGATTGCCATTCCAGAGCATGTGGTGGTCATATGTCTGGGTATGCTACTGCCCAGAAGATCTTGCGTGCAGGATATTTTTGGCCTTCCTTATTCAACGACTGCATTATTGCTATTCAGAAGTGTCATGCCTGCCAGACCTATAATCAGAAGATTAGGTCGCATCCTGCTCCCCTTCATCCTGTGGTCTCAGTAGGTCCTTTTGCAAAATGGGGCATTGATTTCATGACATGTCACCCTCACTTGACCGGGGGGCATGGTTACATTATCGTAGCTGTTGATTATTTTACTAAGTGGGCCGAGGCGATGCCAACATTCGATAATACTGGAAAGACCGCAACATTATTTCTTTTCAATCATGTTATCACTCGTTTTGGTGTTCCTCAGGCTATCGTTACTGATCACAGTAGTCATTTTAGAAATTATATGATGTATGAACTTACCGAAAAGTTGGGCCTTCGTCATGATAGCTCAACACCCTATTATTCACAGGCTAATGGCTAGGTCGAAGCAATCAATAAGGTTCTCATAACTATGATTCGACGGATGATAGGAATCCACAAAACCAGCTGGCACACGATGTTATTTTCGACATTGTGGGCGTATCAGACATCTGTTAAAACTGCTACGGGATTTACACCTTTTCGTTTAGTTTATGGCATGGAAGCCATTCTACCAATAGAATGCGAAATACCGTCTTTGAAGCTAGCTGTAGAAATCTTACCCAATACTTCTACTGAAGAGGAACGTCTGTTGTGTCTGATGTGATTAGACAAGACTCGCCGTGACGCTACCCTTGTAATAGAAGCCTAGAAGAAACGTGTTAAGGCACAGTATGAAAATCATGTCAAACCTCGTGTCTTCTCTGAAGGAGATCTTGTTCTACTATATGAACAAGATAAAGATGTCTTAGGAGCTAGGAAATTTGAACCAATGTGGCGTGGTCCTTACATTGTTAGTAGAGTGTTGGAAAAAGGAGCGTATGAGCTGGTTGATTATGATGGTATACCTTTGAGTGAACCCAGAAATGGGTTGTACTTAAAGAAGTACTATGCATGAGTCATTTGTGCACTAGTACTTGTATTTTATGTATCATACTGTGTGTGTGTGTGTTACTTTAGTTTGCTTTTGACATTATCTAGTCTCTGCCCTTACGTGACGTTGTGTTTGATTGCCAGATGTCGGAGTATTCGCTACCTTATATTGGCTTCGCTGATGGTGCTAGCCGTAGTATTCGGAACCTAGCTTCCGCTGCATGGGCGATCTATGCCCCAACAAACAAGCTTATATCTTTATGAGGTGTATGTCTTGGCCGAGCAACCAACAACATCGCATAGTATAGCGTCGTTATTGAATTATTGGTTGATGTTATCTTTCTCGAAATTCGTCACTTGGTTGTGCAACTTGACTCGCAGCTTGTAGTACTAAAGCTAAGTAATGTCTACTCTATTCGAAGTCCTACTCTATTGAGGGTATATTTTCAAATTCGCCTCTTGGAACGACATTTTGATCACATTGAATATCAACATATTCCTAGATGTCTTAATACATTAACAGATGCTTTAGCTAATTATTTATTGGACAGGCATTTAAATCATTTATAAATCAAACACATTAAAATGTACACAATGTAAAGTAAACCGGTAGAAGCCGTGTATATAGATATAACGATCAAAAGAGTTTGTTTTTACAAAATGTTTGTCTGAAGACCAAAATATAAAAAATTGAAGCTCTTGGCTTCTACATAATGACATCACGGATGACATTCACGATAACACACTAATGTCCTAGCAACTGTGTGGAGCAGTCGACCCATAGATGCGGAGACTCCCACAGTGTGACGTTGATCGCGTCATGGAATCTCCTCCAGAGCCATATCTGGAACGTCTGCCATCAGACCCTCTAAATTCTGCTCCACCGTCAGATAATCCTCGGCGTACTATGGAACTGCTACTGTTTCTTCTCCTCATCGTTGGACAGGAGACCTGCCAGCAGGTCGATATGGTCCAACGTCTGTTTTATCAACAAGTATTTGGTGTTAGTCTTCAGATAAATCTATAAAAACAAAAACATTTAAATATGATAAAAATTAAAAAACATTTAAAAACAAAGTTCTTCTTACCGAGGTCTCCCCACTGTGCATCCTTAGGTAGCGCTAAATCTAGATCTCCTCGGAAATCCAGCCCAACATACGCGTAGTCGTCCACCATCAACATCTGGTTCTGCAACCAGTCGAAGAAAACATCGTCATATTTGATGATAGGACCTGCCACATGTCGGGCCATGAGCCGACACCACCGCAACATCCTCGAATCTCTGGGACCAAGAAGATCCCACTCAGCATGTAGACGAAATACAGGGACTCTCTCCAGGAAGAAACACTAACAATGATCCATAACCAAACTATTTTAGATTTCCATGCCTGCACTTAGTCAATTGTTTTTTGATATTGCGTAATACTGCATCAGCCCAGTTAAATACCCGGGGCTCAGTACACTCGATGGCGTACTGGAAATAGCTCTGTAGAGCCATATGTGGAGCAACACTTCCCGCCATCCGAGCAATGGTAAAGAGAATAGTGCGGAGAGTCAAATCAGTCACTCCCCAAATTGCCACTTTCCCTTTCTTTCGTTCAGCCTCAGGCACGCAGTACTGGTTGCAATACTCACTCATTGTTAAACCCCCTGTTCTGTTGTCGGTCAAACTGACATAGGACCCACGCCTGGATAATCCAGTCAAGAAATAGATGTCCTCGATGTCAATAGTCAAGGTATGAGCTCCCACGATGAACACTTGTTGGTCCGGATCCCACATTCGGACTAAGTACTCCAGTAATCGAACTTGGGCTCTCATGCCCGGGATAGGGAAATACTTTAAGAGACCACAGTCTCTTAGTGCAGCTATGGTGGGAGGATGGTTTTCAGCATTGGCATTTTCCTCCTCGTGCTCTTGTTCCCGCCATTCTAACACCATGATTGTGGCTAGTAACCTGCATAAGACACATATAAACATGGTTAATGATCTTATTAATAAGATAAACTTTTTCTATTGGCTAAACGTTGCACATTTTTTTGAATTCTGCGTTGTTCCCAGGTGGCTTACTTTTCACAGTGCAAACTTCTCGCAAGTCCCGTATGGGCCACCTGCGAGAATGCCTCCAAGCGCATAGGGTTCAACAAACTAGTTTAAAACTAAACTTTTTACCAATGAAATTGAATTTTTGAACCATGAAAGGATAAGGAATGGAGAACTTACCAAAATGCTGCTGACGACTCATCAAATGGTCACCCGTAGCTCCCGGAATTCGACGCCGAAGATAGAGGGTAAAATGAGGGTTTTTGGACTCAAATGGTAAAAGTGTGAAATGTTATGGTAATTTTGGTTACTCACTAATTTTAATTACTTTTTACTATATCAAATGTGGGTTTTTAATGTTTATTCATTATTTAACCCTAATCACTAATGTGAAAATGAGTGAAATGATTGGCAGGTGCAAAACATGGATGATTATGGACAGAATTTTTACCTAGTATGGTGTGATTTTGATTGTTTGCTATGGTTTTGACATAAAATCTCGAGCGCCTTTTGTCCATTCTTGCGCTTGTGAAAAACATGAAAACATGACCGAGCATCATTTTATCACTTTTTCGGGCTCGTTATGGTTATACGAAAAAGGAACCCCCCTGGAGTTATCTTTAAGCTCTTTTCAGGCTCTCTAAACATGAAAAGATTGCCGAGCGATCTTGCTATTTTCATGCTTGTTAAAGTATTTGAAGTATGCGTCCTTCGAGCGATAGTTTAACCCTTTTTCGGTCTCGTTGGACTATTGTACGAAAAAGGAACTGAGAGAGTTCTCTTTTGAGTGTTTTTCCAAACTCTATAATCTTGAAAAACCTTCGAGTTTACTATCTCTGGACTCGTTAAACAAACATTGACAGACCCGTAATGGGACCGAACCACTCCTTCCTAGGGTTCGTTAAAAATACTTCGAGGGACTCGTGTGAAGGATGAGCTTATATCAACAAGCATATGTGATCCTCTTCAAGGTTGTGTAAAAATAAAGAGGTACTTGCTAGAAATGGTGGGGGAAAATTTGGGAAAGGGATATGTTTCATCTTCGAATTGATTGGCAGTAAGTGTCGCTCTTGAACATGACACCCCCTATTCATCATTTGAATCCGGTTTGGGAAATCCATTTGTCTCTCATTCGATTTGGTAACAAGGTCTTTCCCTGTGTCGTCTTTGAGTCAATGCTTCCAAATAATTGGTCATGTCATTCATATGTTCAAGAGAAGTCTGTTTGAAAACCTCTATTGAGTCGGCCATCTGCAGTTATCTATTCATTCTGTGTTGGCCTTCCCTGTGTCCAAAGTCCAATTGCTACATGCTCTGTTCCACCTTCAAACTCTATTACTCATTTCGTGTCATTGATGGGGGATACATTAAGGCCCTCCTATGACGAGTTTTGTTCCATTGACTCCAACACATTATACGGAATCAAGACTTAGAAATTATTTAGTACCTTGAAGCTTGCATGCCTCAATGGCAAGTTTCTCGCTTTCGATAGTGGGATTACATCATTGACCCCTGATCGAAAGATTCCATTGGATGTTCGACATCAACTCATTTATTCACACTCAATGGATTGTACTATAGTACCTTGGGAGTTATTGACATCAATGGTAATTTCCCTCGCACTTGTTAATGGTTGCATCAATGACCGGTAATCAAGTGGCTTCTGCCATGTTTGACTTCAACACATGTAATCACATGGTTAGATTCTTACTTTGGGCGATGAGATTGAAGACCCTGGATATTATCTTTGTGATCCAGGTTGCGATGGAGTATGTATAATTTACGACACATAGATCCATTGTGTATGTTTCGTGGCTATGTCGTCTTGATTAAAACTTTGTCGCATAGATCCACATTGTATTCAAGTGGCTATGCTATATTGTGACGACATGGATCCATAGTGTATGATTGGTGTCCATGACCTTGATTTATGATGTCATCAGTCTGTGATCTGAGTATGGGACTGCCTACCTCAGAAATTGGTATACATGATATTCTGTCGATGCTTGGATGTTTGCAGGTTTCTGATTAGATGTTCTCTTGGTTCTCGACACACACATGCAGCTTACAAAGTCTATCAACTGTCATTGGTTCCACTCTCAGACTTTGGGGGGCATTCTGTTATCCACAATTTTGGTCATCGTAATGATGTTATGATGATGGAAAATCAAGCTCTTCACTAAGAACACTTTCCTGAGAAAAGTTACCTTTGTTTGCTTCCAAAAATCATGCTTTTGAAGGAGGTTCGCAGGCTACCTATATATTTTCCTGCGAGAATGCCTGATTCTCACAGGCTTCTTTAAGTTGGAGTGCGAGGGGTTCGCACTGTACCTAATTGCCAGGGTGCGAACATCTTCTTAAAGAGGAAAAAGATGAAGTTCTCAAGCCTTCTAGAAGGGAATCTTCGAGAAGAATGAGTTGGCTAGCGAATGGTTATCTAAGTACTGGTTTTCCTGATATCTTGGGATCATTTCCTATCCAAGTAAATAATCCATTCTCTCTTATAAATTGAGAGGAATACTCATGGAAAGGGTTAAGCAAGCAGCAAGCTAGTAAGAGATTGATTGGAGAATTAGTGCAAGATTGTATGAAGGACTGATGCTACAACAACTAAAGACAACAACAAGGTCATCAAAAGTGGTTGATTTTCTTCATGCATGAGCAAGTGTGTGTGTCAGAACTAGGAGCTATCGAAAGGAGATCTACAACATCAAGGCTCGGGTTGTAAGTTTCACTTTCTATCAATTTAATACAGTAATATGTCCCTTTCCCATAAAGACGATGTCACTTTATTACATAACTCCTTGATCATATGTATAGATTAGCTATTGAATATATTGATCTATCTTCACTTCTATTGGTTTGAACTGTTGTGATCTGGATGGGATGAGAGCATTGAAGCGAAGCTTGGAACAACAGAGACCTAAGGAAAGCATTCATAAGGTATGTGCATGATCCTAGTCTCTTAGTTCATTCAATAGTCTAGATCTAGGGAAAGTGTATTATTCTGTCCTGTTTTGTTCTAGATCCAGGTGGATCTAGGGAGATCGGTTTGTGTCCGCACTCACGGATTTATCCTGAAACACATACAGATGGATCGGGAGAAGGTGAAATGTTACAAAAGAAGAGGACATGTTGAGGAAGGAACATGTTTCTGGATGGAAGATGAACGTCATGTTGTAGAAGGTGAATCACTGCATAGGAAATGAAAAGACAAAAGATGAAGATGAAAGGGCATGTGGAGCTCGTTTGGAAGTTGAAAGTGAATGACTTCTTGGAGATAGAAAAACACAACATTAGGTAGTTGGAAGAGGGGAGCTTATAGACATGATATATCGCGAGGAAAGTAAGAGGAATGGTTGAGGTTTCCATGTCCGCTAGCCTGGAAAACTAGTGAATTTTGTAATCTCACATATTGGCTTAGGAGCCATTGTAATACCAGTGTATTTTATCTATGCATAAATCAATAAAAAGAATTTAGGTTTCTAGATTTAATCTTGGTGCACACGTATGGATGAGTAGCGTGTGTGCTATTATATAGTTGTGTTGTTGTCCTCTTATATTTGTGATTATCTACAAGTGAGCATGTGGTATGTGGGAAGGCCTTGTTTTAGACTAATGATTCTTTGTTGATGGTTGTTGAATAGTTTTATCATTTTACATAGGTTTTTCTATATCGTTGTTGAGATATTTTTATTATTATTGTTATATGTTTCCAATGAGGATGAGCATGGTGTTGGATATAAATGCATAGATATTTCCTGGGGAGAATATGTGTGTCTATGTTCCATAGATGTGATAGGTATGCGTGTATTTCAAGGTCGTGACCTAACAATTGATTGCATATTTTTTTGTTGTAGAATATAATTTCTTGTGTTATAGATGAGAGGGCATTGATGTGTGACATAGAGAATCAACATTGGTGTGTGGTTGATGAGGATATGATGGTGGATGCACAATCCTAGTGGTTGTATCATTTCCCTGTGTGGAGAAATATCTGAATGATTATATTTTCAATATGAGTCACAACACAACCATTGTTATTGGATAAATCCGTAGGTGCGAACACTAACTGATCTCCCTAGATCCACCTAGATATAGAAAAAAGAAAGATAGAACATGACTCTTTCCCTAGATTCTAACCATTGAATTAACTAAGAGGCAAAAACAAGTAACATACCTTATTATCGCTTCCTATGGTCTTTGTTTCTCCCGCTTCTCTCCAGTGCTCTCGTGCAGCCAAGACCAAGACAACAAAAACCAACCAAAGTGAAGATAGCACAATCTATTCAACAGTCAATCTATGTATATGATCAAGGAATTATACAATAAAGTGGAAATATCTTTATGGGAAAGGGACATGCTACTATATCATATTAATGGAAAGTAAATATTACAACCTGAGCCTTGATGTCGCAAAATTCCTTTCGATGGCCCTTGGCTCTGACACACACACTTGCTCAATCCTTGCATGAAGAAGATCAAATCCTCTTGATAGACCTGCTAGAGTCTTCAAGCTGTTGTTCAATGCTGAGTCCTTACACAATTATTTCACCAATTCTCCAATGAATCTTGCTTAACATTTTCCATGAGAATTCCCTAAATATATAGGAGAGAATGAATTAGTTACTTGGATAAGAATAATCCCAAAATATCAGGGAATCCAATACTAGGATAACCATTCGAATGCCATCTCATCCTTCTAGAAGATTCCCTTCTAGAAGCATCGAGAATTCATCTTTTTCCTTGCTTTAGGAAAAGTTTGCACCCTAGCAGTTCAACACAGTGTGAACTTCTCGCACCTTGGCTTAAGGCAGCCTGCGAGAATGGGTCATTCTCGCATGCAAATGTAATAGCAGCCTACGAACCTCCTTCAAAAATGAGTTTTCTGGAAGAGATGAAAGTAACTTTTTCTTAGGAGAAAGTCCTTATGAAGAGCCTGAGTACACCATCATCAGATGACCAAAATCATGGGTAACATAATGCCCCCCAAAGTATGAGGTTGGAACTAGTGACAACCGATAGACTTTGTAAGCTGCATGTGTGTGTCGGGAACCAGGAGCACACCTAATCGAAAACCTACGAACAACCAAGCATCTGCAGAATATCAATTATGAGGTAGGCATTCCCATACTTAGATCACAGACTGATGACATTATAGACATGGGTCATGGCCACCAATGATACACTATGGATCCATGCTGGCAAAATATAGCATAGCCACCGGAATACACTGTGGATCTATGCGAGAAATTTCAAATCAAGACAACATAGCCACGAGACATACATAGTGGATCTATGTGTCACAAATTATACATACTCCATCACAACCTGGATCACAAAGATAATATCCATGGTCTTCAATCTCGTCACCCAAAGTACGAATCTAACCATGTGATTACATGTGTTGAAGTCGAACATGGTAGAAACCACTTGATTGCCAGTCATTGATGAAACTGTTAACAAGTGCGAGGGAAATCACCATTGATGTCAATGACTCCCAAGGTACCATAGTACAATCCATCGAGTGTGAATAAATGAGTTGAAGTCGAACATCCGATGGAATCTTTCAATCAGGGGTCGATGATGTAAACCCACTGTTGAAATCAAGGAAACCTGCCATTGAGGCATGCACGCTCCAAGGTACCAAATAATTTTTAAGTCTTGATTCCGGATAATGATCTGAAGTCGATGGAACAAAATTCATCACAGGAGAGCCTTGATGTATGCCCCATCAATGAAATGAAATGAGTAACAAATTTTGAAGGTGAAATAGAGTAGGACAGGACACAGGGAAGGCCGACACAGAGAGAATGGATAACTGCAGATGGTTGACTCATTATAGGTTTCAGATGGACTTCTCTTGAACATATGAACGACACGACCAATGATTTGGCAGCATTGACTCAAAGACGACACAGGGAATGACCTTTGGCAAATCGAATGAGAGACAAATGGATTTCCCAAACTATCTTCTGATGATGAATAGGGGGTGTCATGTTCAAGAGCGACACTTATTGCCAATCAATACGAAGATGAAAACATATCCCTTTCCCAAATTTTCCCCCACCATTTCTGGCGAGTACCTCTTTATTTTGACGCAATCTTGAGGAGGATAACATATGCTTGTTGATGTAAGATCATCCTTCGGACGAGTCCCTCGGAGTATATTTAACGAACCCTAAGAAGGAGTGGTTCGGTCCCATCACGGGTCTGGCAATGTTTGTTTAACGAGTCTAGAGCTAGAAAACTCGAAGGTTTTTCAAGATTATAGAGTTTGGAAAAACACTTAAAAGAGAACTCTCTCAGTTCCATTTTCTTAAAATAGTCTGAATGAGACCGAAAAAAAGATAAATTATCACTCACCAGATGCTTACTTCAAATACTTTATCGAGCGTGAAAATAGCAAGGTTGCTCGGCGATCTTTTCATGTTTAGAGAGTCTGAAAAGAGCTTAAAGAGGACTCCAAGAGGGGTTCTTTTTTCATATAACCTTGTTGAGCCCGAAAAAGTGATAAAAGTATGCTTGATCATGTTCTCATGTATTTATTGTTGGTTGTGGAGCCTTATTATCTTCCTAATTCAGAGGTCCTTGCTTTCAGTTGTGTTTATACCCCATGAAGTATTTACACACCAGAAGTATGTACACTCTTCAACGCATGGGAGTGCAGAGGGGGGGTACCCCCTCTGCGGGGTCCGGGGGGTCTGGGGGCAAAGCCCCCGAAGCAAAATTTTCCTTATAAAAGTATATTGTAATTTCATTGTAAATCTGGACCGTTCATTATAAGGTCGTAGATCTAACGGTAGAGATTATGTTAGGGTTTTTTGCCCTAGAAGGAAACCCTCTTTTATGAGGGAAATGTATTGTGGCTATAGATGATGGTGAATATTGTATTCTGAGAGAGGAGACTGTGAGAGAAAGAAGAGGAAGTTACAGCGGGTTTTGCTGTAGGTTGTATCCCTTCATTTGCTGGATAATAATAAAGGAATGACCTGACAATTTCTCTGGTGGACATAGCCCACACTGGGTGAACCACGTAAATCTGTGTCTCTCTTGTATTGTGTGTCTTCTGTGTTTTGTTTCTGCATTTGTTTTATTTTATTGCTTTGCGGTCCTATTTTTCTAACATTTACGAGTGCAAGAACGGAAAAAGACCACGCTCGAGGTTTTTATATAAAAACCATAAAAAAAAATAAAAAACACGCAATAACAAAGAAAAACATGTCTGTATCCTTGTATTTGATCATCAAAGTCATCACGCCTGCAAAAGGTTCACTCAAAATGACATTAGTGATTAGGGTTTGATAGATAAATAATCATAAAAAACCAAAATGACATAGTAAAAAGTAAATAAAAGGAGTAAATACTCTTTTTACTACATCATTTTTACATTTCCACTATTGAGCTCAAAAAACCCCTCTTTTACCCTACGAGAGACCATTCAGCGAGCCGTCTACGACAGTTAGGTAGGCTCTTTGTCCTTAACACTTTCATGGTTTAATTTTGTAATTTCATTGGTTAAATTTCCATTTTTAAGTTGATTTTCAAAGCCCTACATGTGCGCTGCCATTCTCGTAGGCAGGCTATACGGGGCCTGCGAGAATGAGGCATTCTCGCAGGTGAGCCTAAGGTCACCTACGAGGTTCTCGCACTGTGCACAGAGGGCACCTACGAGAACTGCAAAGATCAATTTTTTTTTTTAATTTAGCCAATGAAAAAGAATGGATTCATGAAAATAGTTGTTAATATTCTTGTTGTGTCTCTTATGCAGATAATTGGCCATAAACATGGTGCTTGAATGGTGTGAAAGAGAACATGAAAAGACAATGCAATGGCTGAAAATCATTCACCTACTATAGCTTCTTTGAGAGACTGTGGGCTCTTGAAGTACTTTCGCATCCTGGGCATGAGGGCCCAAGTCAGACTATTAGAGTACCTGGTGTGTATGTGGGACCCTAATTAGCAGGTGTTTCATGTGGGGGTCCACACACTGTCCTTAGACATTGAGGACATTTATTTTTTGACTGGTTTGTCACAGCGGGGGTACTATGTGAGCTTGACTGGGAGCAGAGGTGGTGGGCTACAGATGAGTGAGTATTGCCGTATACACTGCGTTCCTGAGGCTGAGAGAAAGAAAGGAAAAGTAGCGATCTGGGGGGTACAAGACTTGACCCTCTGTACTATCCTTTTCACTATAGCTCGTATGGCTAGGAGTTCTTCTCCTCACATGGCGTTACATATTTACTTCCAGTATGCTATTGAGTGTACTGAGCCTCGAGTGTTCAACTGGGCAGATGCTGTGCTTTGCAGTATAAAAAAAAATTGACCAAATGTAGGTGAGGTGACCTGAAGCAATTCGGGTACAGATATTTGCTGGTATCCTTCTTCCTTGAGTGGGTCCCATTACTGAGGCTACAGGTGGAGTGGAATTTACCGGCTCCCAGGGATCCGCGGATGCTGAGATGGTGTCGGCTCATGGCCTGGCACGTAGCAGGACCGATCATCAAATATAATGATACTTTCTTTGACTGGCTTCAACCACAGATGTTGATGGTTGATGACTACGCTTATGCTGGGCTGGATTTCTGAGGAGATCCGAATTTGGTATTTCCAGAGGATGCTCAGTGGGGGGACCTTGGTAAGAAGTACACACATTTTTTTCTTTTCAAATGTTTTTGTGAATTTTTATCATATTCAAATGTTTTTGTTTTATACGTTTGTCCAAAGACTAATACAAAATCGTTTGTTGATAACACAGATGTTGGACCTTACAGACCTCCTGGCACTTCTCCCATCCAGCGGTGAGGAGAGGTAGCGACAACACCACAGTTTGCTAAGGATTATCAAGTGGTGGAATAGAATCTAGAGGGCCTGACTGCAGACATTCCAGACATGACTCTGGAAGAGGTTCCACAACGCGATTAGCGTCATACTATAGGGGTATCAACATCTATGAGTCGACTACTTCGTAGGGTTGCTAGGGCAGTCGTGTGTTACTGTGAACGTCATCCATGACGTCACTTTGTAGAAGCTATGAGCTTCAAATTTTGACATTTTAGTCTTCGAACAAACTTTCTATAAAAAACTCTTTTGATCGTTATATATACAGATGGCTTCTACCTGTTTACCTTATATTGTGTGAATATTGATGTGATTGATTTATAAATGATTCAAATGTCTGTCCAATACATAATTAGCCAATGCATATGTTAATGTATTTAGACATCTAGGAATATGTTGATATTCAATGCGATCAAAATAACGTTCCAAGAGGCGAATTCGCAAATACACCCGTAACAAAGTAGGACTTCAAATAGAGTAGATATTACTTAACCGTAGTACTACAAGTTGCGAGTCAATTCACACAACCAAATGACGAATTCCAAGTGAGATAGTATCAACCAATAATTCAATAATGACGCTATACTCCGCAATGTTGTTGGTTGTACGGCCGAGGCACACACCTTGTAAAGAGACAAGTTCGTTTGTAGGGGCGTAAATTGCCCACGTAGTAGAAGCAGGTTCTGAGTACTACGGCTAGCGCCATCAACGAATCTAATATAGGGTAGCGAAGACTCCGACATCTGGAAATCAAACACAATTTGACATAAGGGCAGAGACTAGATAACGACAAAATAAAACTATAGTAACACACAAGAAGTATGATACATTAAAAATACAAGTACTAGTGCACAGATGATTTTATGCATAGTACTTCTTCAAGTACAACCCATTCCTAGGTTCACTCAAAGGGATACCATCGTAATCTACCAACTCATATGCTCCTTTTTCCAAAACTCGACGAACAATATAAGGACCTCGCCACATGGGTTCGAATTTCCCAGCTCCTAACAAATTTTGATCCTGTTCATAGAGAAGAACAAGATCACCTTCGGAGAAAACGCGAGGCTTGACATGCTTGTCATATTGGGCCTTGACACGCTTTTTCTGGGCTTCTATTACTAGGTTGGAATCACGTCGAGTTTCGTCTAATCACATAAGATACAAAAGACGTTCTTCTTTAGCAGAAGTGTTGGGTAGGAGTTCAACAGCTAGCTTCAGAGAGGGTATCTTATATTCTATAGGTAGAATGGATTTCACACCATAGACTAACCGAAAAGGTGTAAACCCAGTAGCGGACTTAACCGATTTCCGGTACGCCCACAATGCAGAAAACAACATTGTGTGCCAACTTGTTTTGTGAATCCCTATCATTCGTCGAAGCATAGTTATGAGAAATTTGTTAATCGCTTCGACTTGACCATTGGCTTGTGGATAATAGGGTGTTGATTTATCATGGCGAAGACCCAACTTGTCAGTAAGTTCAGACATCATAAAATTTCTAAAGTGGCTACCATGATCAGTGATGATAGCTTGGGGAACACCAAAATGAGCTATGACGTGATTAAAAAAAAACAAGGCTGCGGTCTTTCCTGTGTTGTCAAATGTCGGCATCGCCTCGGCCCATTTCGTAAAGTAATCAACGGCTACAATGATGTAACCATGCCCCCCGGCCGAGTGAGGGTGACATGTCATGAAATCGATGCCCCATTTCGCAAAGGGACCAATTGAGACCACAAGATGAAGAGGAGAAGGATGTGACCGAATTTTCTGATTGTAGGTTTGGCAAGCATGGCATTTCTGAACGACAATAATGCAGTCGTTAAACAAAGAAGGTCAAAAATACCCTGTGCGTAAGATATTCTGGGTAGTAGCATACCCAGACATATGACCACCACATGCTCCAGAATGACAGACATTCAGAGCTTTCTCGGCTTTGTCGAACGTTAGACAACGTCGAAAAACAGAGTCAATTCCCCAATGGTAAAGAGTATCCCTGAGGATAATGTATTGACGAGTTTGATAGCGTATGCGACGTCGTTCAGTACTAGACAAAGTAGGCTGGAAAGTCTAGGTTTGGAGATATATAATGATATCCCCATACCAAATATCATCAGTGCTAATAAGGAAAAGAGATTCATTAGGTAATGAATCAACTGCTACATTTTCCATTGCAGAATGAGGAAAATCGCATATCAACTTAGCAAAAACTAAGGATTTCTTGAACTTGGCTCGGTTGAATTCCAAGTCAAACTCTTGGAGTATAACAATCCATTTGGAGTATTTTCCCCCTAGCAATTGACGTGTCAAAATATGTTGCATAGGGTTGCAATGAGAAATCACCGTAGTCTTGCGTGAGAGGATATAGTGCCGAAAACGTTGGATGGCTTGAATGACAGCCAAGGCCAGTTTTTTGACATGTTGATACTTGATTTTAGTGGGTGTGAGACTTCGACTCAAGTAGTAAATAACATGTTCGTCGTGCGCATCATCCTCTTGGATGAGAACCATGCCAATAGTGTACTTCGAGGCAACAAGATAAAGGAAATAATCGCGACTATACTCAAGGGGGGGAGAGAAGCGGAGCTCGCGTTAGGGACAACTTCAAAGTTTCAAAAGCATTGTTGGAAATGGTATCCCAGACGAACTTTGAATCTTTCTTTAATAGCAGCTTAAAACCATGAGTGATATCGGCATAATTAGGAATAAAATGACGAAGAAAGTTTTCTTTCCCTTGCAAACTTTGGAACTGGTGCAGTGTAGAAGGAGGAGGGAGATTAAGAATGGCCTCAACCTTCAAAGGATCCACTCGAATCCCTTGACGTGAAACGATAAAACCTAGAAGATGACCAGATTCTACACAGAAGACACATTTATGAGGATTTAAACGGATCTGGTAGAACCGACAGCGAACGAAAATGGCCCGGAGGTGAGTTGGGTGATCGACTCTGAGCATAGAATGAGCGGGTAAATCATCCAAATAGGGTTGAACGATATGCTTGATATCATGAAAAGTATAAGACATAGCGCATTGAAAAGTTGCGCCCGCATTCTTAAGACCAAAAGGGAGTTTCCTATAGGAAAAAGTACCCCAAGGACAAATAAAAGCAGTTTTATGTTGATCCTTAGGAGCAATGTTAATTTGATTATAACTGGAGAAACCATCCATGAGAGAGAAGATTTCACTTCCGACGCAATCATCGACAATATGATCGACGAAGGGGGTAGGAAAGTTGTCCTTCGGGCAAGCTTTGTTGATATCCCTATAATCAACGCATTCACTAATGGTGCCTCCTTTTTTGTCAATCGGGACAGGATTGGAAACCCATTCTGTAAGATCCACCAGATAAATAAAGCTGGCTTTCAGAAGTTTCTCAACTTCGAGCTTGATAGCAGCCGCTTTACGTGGGTGAACTAGACGAAGGTGTTGCTGGACAGGTTTAGTGTCGGGGTATGTCTTTATCTCATGTACAACAATTGCAGGGTCGATACCTAGCATCTCTTCGTAGCTCCAGGCGAAGATGTCACAAAATTCTTTGAAAAGGGACGTATAGGTGACTATTTCGTCTGAGGAACACGAAGCTCCAATATGGAAATTTTCGACGATTCCAGGATTAATGGATATGTCAATGGGAATCGTGGGCGAGATATTACTTAAGTTCCCTTCAACAAACACATCGTGTGTAGTTTCGGGAACCGTCGATATGACAACAACGATCGACGAAGTTGAAATCCATTGGTAGTTCTCAAGAGTATGTTGCTCCAGAAAAAGGATGGAACGATGATGCCCATCATCCCAAGGGGTGTCCTCCATGATGGACATGATCATCTCGTCAGTGGGAAAAATAACAAAGAAAGGATCGAGACACAACTCATCAAGAGAGGGGGTAGAAGGTGTTTTCGATTGAATGGATTGATAGGTAGATTCAACTGAACTTAGCAACATTACGTCGCCGAAATGAAGATGATCTCCAGGGTCAGGGACTATCCAAGGGTCAAAAGACGCAGGAAGTTCATGAGGCGAAGTGGAGATCATATTGATAGAAGCAACAGATGGGCGTGGAACATCGGGCGGTGGAATGGGGAAAGTACCCATTAACGAGGAGTCCTTTAAAAGGCCTACACCAACATTCTCATAGCCCGGCGGGGTTTTTGCAATAAACGGTACGTTGCTAGTATGAGTATAGGAATTGAAGAAGGCGAGTTAGTCGACAGTAACAACCTTTCCTTGATGAGGGAAACATACTACATGGAAAAGCATCGACACAACGATGCGCATGGAATCGATCCAGCTGCGGCCAAGCAGAAGATTATAATCAAGGGGAGCGTCGAAGACTTCCACTTCGACTTGGACCGTCTTACCTTCTAACATGATGGGAAACGAAGGAAGAACACCGTAGGGGTTAAAAACAGAGCCATTGAAGGCTTTAAGAGTGTTTTGTGATTCATTCAAAGGAGGAGAGCCTATGGCTTTCCAACAAGCAAAAGGCATTACATATGTCGAGGCACCCTCGTTGATAACAGATCGACAAATTTTCTTGTCAGAGACAACAACCTATATATGGAACGTGAGTTGAGGGGGTAACCTTGGAATGTGATCGTCCAAGTAAAAGATTATTAAATTCGTATCCGTTGGGTCAATTCCACCGATAGCTTTCAACAGTGCCTTCAGTTGTGCAGGACAAGTTTGAAGGACTTCAAGGGTTGACATCGCAGAAGGTGCTTGAGCCAGATCTTCAAAAATGTTGTAGTTCTGGGCTGCACGAGCATGAGGATTGAAAGACGATTTCCGAACGATGCCCTTAGGGGGGGGGGTCGCAGAACTGTGTCGAGGCTCGGTCGTTCGAGATGAAGAGGACCGTTTGTGGGTGGAGTTGTGGGAGAGGAATGTACCAAAGAAGGGGGTAAATCATCAACCTTCTCCTTAGATGGAGAATAATCTTTGGCTCGAGTCGTGAGTGCAACGTTGTTCTGCTTAGAATCACAAGTACACATCAAAACATATGATGTAGTAGAAGAAGATGGTTGGTCGTGAATGACCAACTGAGCCTGTTGTTGAGACAGGAAGGGTTAGGACAAGACAGCCAGTGTAGGTGGTTTCGGGGCTCCTTGAAGGAACTTATTGATCTCGGCACATCGTGGACAATCCTTCGTGTAGTGATCATCACCACAGATAAGGCAAGGGTATCGTGGTTTGCGCTTATCCATGTCCTCAACAGGAGTAGTTTTAGGTTTCTCTGCTGGAGTATTATTTTTTCCCTCCTTATTCTTGCCTCTCCCCTTTTTAGATTTGTTTTTACCGACTGGGGTAGATTGGACAACATTTACCTCAGAAGTCTTACCGGTGGGAGTGGCAAGAGATGGAGCATTTTGAACATTAGGAGAAGAAAATTTAGGGTTTGTACTTGAAGCGGCATGTGATTAGGCTTGGGCAGTGCCAATCACACCGTCAGCTACATGTGAGGCAACTCGAGTAGTTGAAGTGCTGGAAGCATTAGGACGAGGTAATTCAGGTAGTACATCATAAAGTGTTCCCGTTTGTGAATAAATGAGGTCAAGATACTGAGCACGACTTATAGCCTGCTCATCCATGACAACGCCACCCATGGAAATGTCCTTACCGATTTCATTCACAAATGATTTTGTAAACCATTCTTCCAGTAACTGATCGGGGAGCTCAAGTTTGATGAGACATCGTCTCCTTCGCCACTCATGGATGTGATCAGATATATGAGTTCCTTTAGTCTGTTTGAAAGAAGTCAATATCTCGGTTCTCATGTCATAACATATCGGTAACTGGTAATTTGTAAGGAAAGCCATGGCTAGGGTGTTAAAATCAGAGAAGAAACCTCGGGGCAATTCGATATACCACTTCGCAGCAGAACCGGTAAGGGTTCGTTGAAAAATACGTAAATGAATAGAGTCATCCATCAATGAGTTGGATGAACACCATAGGTGAAAAGTCATAACGTGATTGTTTGGGTCCTCTCCCACTTTGCCATTGAATTTAGGAATGTCTGAGGGAAGCTTGGCTGGGATAATAGGCCATTGGGGAGAGTGACGAATAGGATCATTTAAAATCCTAGACAAATCCGGAAGATCCAAGGTGGCGAGAAAGGGTAATTGTCGATTCACCTATAGGTATTGGTGGCTTTAGGGAGGAAGCCCTGTCGACAAACCAGTAGGACCATAAGCAGTCTGCATATAATGTGAAGATCCAAGCATATTTAGTGGTGGCTGGACAGGGTAGTAGCTCATCGGATTATACCCCAGAACAGAGGCTTGAGTTTGAGCATTGGACCCCCAAATGGGATTAAATGAACCTGGATACGGTTGGCCCATGCTAGGGGGTGTTACAGATGAAGTTGGAAATTGCTGCCCCCCAGTCGATTGAGAAGGATTTTGGATCAATTGATTCCAATACTGGGCCAAGGACGAAGGTATGTTCTGCCCATAAGGCAGGGTTGCTCCTCCCATTGAAGGTGGTGTACCAATTGAGGGCAATGTTCCAATCGACATTTTCCAACTAAGAGGGGGTTGAGTTACATTACCTTGATGAGATTGTCCACCAACCGGAAGTTGATAATATGGAGTGAATGACGAAATAACACCACTAGGATTAGGATTTCCAGTAGAAGACGAAGAAGGTCCTCCAAAAGGAAATTGAGGGAGTGTTGGAACAAAACTGGGAAGAAAGTGCCCAGAAGCAGAAGGACCACTAGGAGAGCCGGATGGAGTTTGCGCGGGAGTAGGAATGGTAGCATTCAACGCACGGTAACCAGGTGGTAGTGTCGGATTGACATTGGGAATTCGCGGTGTGTTGATAGGAGCAAGACTAACCGCAGTAAAATCGGTTGGAACACTCGAAGTAGTTGCAAGGTGGGCCATTTCAGCAGGGACAGTAAAGTGATAAGCGGTATTCAACGGTACTGTCTCTAAATTATAGATCTCAAAAATCACAGGAGGATTAATTTCAGAAATCACAGGTGAACCTGGACCAAAAAGGTCTCGTCAAAAAACACCTGTAGACCAAAAAGGATCTTGGCCTTCTATACTAGGAAACGGTCCAGTCGGAGATCCATAATACACAACAATTAAGTCTCTGGAAGAGTCTGCTCACATATAATGTCTCTCAGAATCGGGGTTAAGTCTAAAGTCCTCTCGAGTGTTGGTAATGCGAAAATGTTCTAGAGAGTCAGTACGTTCCACTTGTGGTGTGGTGACGACTAGGACTTCACTCTGCCGAGGAGAGCCTCCAGGTGTGCTTGTGGGCAAGGGTTGTGAACCTTCCAGATGCTCTGGAGATAAACCCTGCATTCTATGTGAACGACGTGGAGGAGCTATTGTAAACGAGTGACAAACTTCGCGAAGAAAATCCTATAGTCAATCTTCGAGAAAAAAAACAACACGCACTAGTAAATAAAATCTAGAAAGCAACGCCAAGCAAACAAGACCTTCTAATTTTGAAGCCACTAGTTGGTGATGAAATCCAACGTCGTAACAATGAGACAATAAGGGGCTGGGCTAGGGTGGAAAAGTTACGCTGACGTTCTGCTTAACGGACTTACACCCTGGTGCAAGATCCCACACATAATCATGGGTATACCCTCCAAGGAGCCCGAGTGAGTTTGGTCAACGTCAATTCCAGGTACCGTGAAGACTTTCCCCTCCACAGTCACCTCGGGTAAGAACCTAGAAAGAGAGTCCACTGAGGGCACCACCAACAACAATAAATCCTGGGGGAATAGTCGACAGTCCGATCCACACGCAAGGGTAGGGTATCGAGCCCGTAATCAACTCAAAAGGCTTCCACTCATCATTGTGGGTATACCTCCGAGTGATCCCTGTAATACGTGCAATCTCTACACTGACACCAACAAAGCAGGGTGAGTAACTCTGCTAGTATCAATACGACCTCGTGCTTGACCCTTGTGTGAGAAGGGCTTCCCATGACAGAATGTTGCAAATGGAATTTAACACTCCCTAACACAAGATGCTATTGTGTGTTTTGTGCTTTTGGAGAGTGTATCTCTCTTCCTACTCCAAAGCGCTAGCCTAGCTAAATGTTGGTGTAATAGAACCCAAGAAAAAAGTTACTAGATAAATTTCATGATTACGCAGTGTTATTAAGAGCTGTTGTTTACTCAAAGGAAACAGAAATGAAACTTATGTTGTATGACTCTGACCCAACAATGCAAGGATGAGAATGAAATATATCACTGTTCGTTCAATGAATCCTATGTATGGGAGAGAGAGAAAATTTTCCAGATCAACCTTGAACTACAATGCAAAATTTCCTTTAAAATGCAAATGCAAACAATCACTTATCAAATGACAATTCTCTATTGTGTCTTTTCCAAATACTTCAACAATCTCAATAATTTGATTTTCAATGTTTTCTAAAACGAAAAGAATTTTTTGAAAGAAAAACTTTTTGTTCACTTTTCAAAAAGGACCCACACTATGACAACGAGAGTACAGAAAATAAAAAACCAAATGAACAAGCAATGATAAACACCCAATCCAATCTTTCAATGAAAACAAAAATAAAGAGCAAACCAATATAGTTTTTTCAAATGCAAAAGAAAATGGTCTTTCAAACCATAAGAAAATGAGAAAAAACCAAGCACTCAACTTTCAACCAATCACTGGTTCTTAACTAATCAAACACACTCAGATTCTAAAATCAGAGAGAATTGTTTTTCCGAGAAAAGTCAAGAAATGAAATTCAAGACACAAATGACAAGAAAATCCTTGAAATCCTAAGACTGTGCATGCACGTAAACGAAGACAAGAAAAACACAAATCAATGGTCCAAGAAACATTTATGAGGCAATTAAAATGATCTGGGCAGTTAAATATGCCAAAACTCAAATCCAAAAATTTGAACAATTGAGCTCACAGGCAGGCAATATTACACAGTGCGAGAATCACTGATTCTCACAGGTGACCCTTGAGCAGGCTGCAATGAAGTACAGTGCGAGAATGTCTGAACATAATCAAAATTTTGGAAAATGAAGCAAAATTGAAAAAGGCCTCTGGACCTAGAGGGTCTATCAAGATATCCTAAAGACTCAGAGATTGATAGGACAAGAGAGAATTGAAACCAGAGAAAACGACTTCAGAAAAACACCAAAAGCCACAAAGAAAATGGGATTGCTCCCCAGTGGAGTCACCAATTTTGTTATTGGATAAATCCGTAGGTGCGGACACTAACCGATCTCCCTAGATCCACCTGGATCTAGAACAAAGCAAGACAGAACATGACTCTTTCCCTAGATTCTAACCATTGAATTAACTACGAGGCAAAAACAAGTAACATACCTTATTATCACTTCCTATGGTCTTTGTTTCTCCCACTTCACTTCAGTGCTCTCGTGCAGCCAAGACCAAGACAACACAAACCAACCAAAGTGAGGATAGCACAATATATTCAACAGTCAATCTATGTATATGATCAAAGAATTATATAATAAAGTGGAAATAGCTTTATGGGAAAGGGACATGCTACTGTATCATATTAATGGAAAGTAAAGATTACAACCTGAGCCTTGATGTCGCAAACTTCCTTTCGATGGCCCTTGGCTCTGACACACACACTTTCTCAAGCCTTGCATGAAGAAGATCAAATCCTTTTGATAGACTTGCTAGAGTCTTAAAGTTGTTCTTCAATGTTGAGTCCTTCACACAATTCTTTCACCAATTCTCCAATGAATCTTGCTTAACCTTTTCCATGAGAATTCCCTCAATATATAGGAGAGAATGAATTAGTTACTTGGATAAGAATAATCCCAAAATATCAGGGAATCCAGTACTAGGATAACCATTCAAATGCCATCTCATCCTTCTAGAAGATTCCCTTCTAGAAGCATCGAGAATTCATCTTTTTCCTTGCTTTAGGAAGAGTTCGCACCCTAGCAGTTCAACACAGTGTGAACTTCTTGCACCCTGGCTTAAGGCAGCCTGTGAGAATGGGTCATTCTTGCAGGAAAATGTACTAGCAGCCTGCGAACCTCCTTCAAAAATGAGTTTTCTGGAAGAGATGAAAGTAACTTTTTCTCAGGAGAAAGTCCTTATGAAGAGCTTGAGTACACCATCATCAGATGACCAAAATCATGGGTAACAACCATGTTCCCCAATCTTGTGCAAGATAACCTGATTTATACTGCGTATGTACTTTGACAAGTAGGGGGTGGATTCTATTTGCATCAGGTGGTATTAGAGAAAGGTTCAACTCTGGGATGGAATAATATGAAAGAGTATCAGATACAGGTTCAACTATGGGATGAAAGAACATGAAAGAGCATCATATCTAGCTACAACTTTGGGATGGAATGATTTGAAAAGGTATCAATTTATATAAAGATTAGATGGAAAGAATTCCAAGAGTATGAGAGATTGGTTATGCTCCTAAGGATTTGGTTTCCTATTTTTGTTCTTGTGTAACCGTGGCAAGAAGAAGCCCTGGGAGAATGTTGTTTTAGCTCGTGCTTGCTGGAACAAGAGTGATGGGAGGAAGTGATGGAGGAAATACCTGTGAATGGTAGTCTAGTTGATGGCTATGAGACAACTCCCAAATATTTCTCTGTGAATATGAGCAGGTCGAAGAGTTGTAGGAACCAATAGTTAAAATGATTGAAGATGATGGAGTGGTAGCAGATTCAAAATCAAGATTGCATAGGAAAATAATATGCACAAGATAAAGGACCAAATCTAGTAGTGAAGTTGTTAAAGGGAAAATATTGAAGCCACAAGAAGATGAAGATAGCCTGGTGGGTCCCTAGTTTGACACTTTTTTTTATCCCTTTTTGTTATACCTTTTAACCTTTAAAACTTCACTATAAACCTTATTAATTTTTCTTTTTTCTACATCATCATCATTATCTACATGATATGTGTGCCGCGAAGGAATCTAAGGTATAAATGTATAAATTTACATTTTTCACCTTTTTGGTATGCAATTTAAGTTTGAATTTCATTTTTATAATACATTATCACAGTCAATCAAATACTATAGCATAAATCATATTATGTAACAATCACAATCAGGTAGTAGATTCAATGATCTGGATGGTTGCACAAGTCCATAAGAGAAATCTCCACTTGGAGGATGTTTCTAATTCTCTAGAGATGCTCATGTGTTCCTCAAACCGATCCTAGTGAAAATAAGGAAACTAGCATAACATGGTCAAATATCAAAGTCAAACATGGTTCCAAACCCAGATATCTTGAGCCAAATCAATAGAAAATCAAATCAATATCGCATAAGGAATTTTATGTATCCTACTATGAAATTCCTAATGCTATACTGTTTTAGTGGGAAATGATCAAGGGGAATCCAACACTCTGTTTCTTGAGAATCCTCTATTCTTCATTTCTTATTGCAATTGTTTGAAATACTTGTGTCACAACAAACATTCAAATTTGTATTTGTAAACTATTATATAAATAGTAGTTTCGAGAGCCTAGGGGATCGATATCTATCATTTATATCTATTGAATAATTGTTGTAATGATTGGATTCAGATTTTAATACAAACTGCTAGTTTCTCAACTTATGTGTTACGTTATTTTTTGTTACATTTATTCTTTTTTAGTTTGGTAGTTTTCCTGTAGCGTGGCCTGAGCTAGGAAGCCCCCCTTGATAATTGGTATATATTGCAACTAATTAAACTAGATTTAATTTTATGACTACTATTTCAATTCAATTTTATGTTTTTTTTGTGTGTGACAATCAAGTTTACAAATTCTTTTAATGAATGCATTTTCCATAGAGTTGCAGGAATATCTATTTACAAGTTAACATTGAACAAATTACTTGATTAATATCATAAGATCATTTCGAACTTTGATGAGTGAAATATTATGACAGGTTGATGAAATATCGTGATTCAAATAGATGACAATTTTGAATAACTAGAAATATTCCTATAGCATTTCATTTATGTTTTAAGTTTCAAGTTTTAGGCAGTTAAAGGTTTTCTACAAGTAGTATTTCATTTTAAGAGTTAAAAGAAACTAATTCCTGCACATATGGTGTATGAACTTCATAAGACTATGTCCTTGATTGATAATTAAGTGTAACAAAGTTTAATCAATTAAATTGACTGGCATTTTTGGCATCATTGTTGGGGAAGTGTAAAAAATAATTACATTTTCTCTCTGTAGTATCATTTTAGATGCATATATGATTAATGAATGCATGGGAGAGAGATGGTAAGACAAAAATATGACTTTACTATAAAAATTTAATGGTATAACCTGGTGCATTCACTATAAGTAGATCTGTAGTGAGTCTCTCTTCCCTAATTTAAATCATGATAAGTAGAATGCATGAATAAATGTAGATATTCTAGAGGCATATTTACTAGCAAAGTAGGTAGAATTTCTCCAAACACTAGTTCACCCACCATTTCATCAACTTCAACATGTGGTGTTGTAAGAGCCACTACATCCACTTATCCATTTGCAAGTATAATTACAAGAGGAGGATGATTAGGAAGGATTGTGACCTCACAAGTAAAAGGAAAAACAATAGTAGGATAAGGAAGTTCCAAAGGAAGATTTCCATAAACATCACAATAAGTTTTCACTCTTTCATCTCATCCTCAGGAAGAAGAACTGATCAATGGTCAACCATAAGTCTCACTTTTAGAAAATCCTATAGAGGAACCAAAATTTTATGTTTCATTAGAGGAATATGTACACTTCAGGCAAGACAATATGTCTAGAGTAGAATAAATATTTAGATATGAAGAAGAAGTAAGTGGACCTAGAAGTGGAGGGGACGAAAAACAAGAAATACCATAAAGTACAAGAATATCAAATGTTGAAAATGAGTTTGGTTTCCCCATTTTGGATCCAACATCAATAGTCCAAAATAAGAACATACCACCATCAACATCACCCAATGGTATGGTAATTTAGGACCCAAAGAATTTTCTTTTTGAATTTGATGTATTATGTCACAATTATGATTACTCTTCTGATGCTAAAAATGTCAAGTTGTTTCTAGCCACTCTTAAAGATGCAACTTTGTGTTGGTTTATGGGTTTGGGAACTAACACTATTAAAACATGGGATGAAATGCAATTTTTCTTTCTTTCAAAGTATCATGATTATTGTACAAATCGAGGTTTGCAAGAATAAATGTTTAAAATGACACAAAAAGAGTATGAAATCCTTGAATATTATTTAGAAAGATTTCATTATACTGTTAAAATGGCAAGGAAAAATAATCCAGATTTAGATACTCTTAAAGTCATTTTTCTTTGTGAAATTAGAGATGAATGGATTCATATACTTAATGTCATAGGTAAAGGAGATATTTCTTTCTTAGATATTTATCCATAAATTTGTGATATATGCATGCATATCTCTCGAGGAAAGTCCAAATATGGTAAAAGACATAGATATACTATCTTCAGAGACAAGAAATCAACAATCGATGGGGTAAGTAGAGATGAAATTGACAATTTATTAGAAAATTTCAAAACTAATATTCTTAGTACCCTTGGTTCTCAATTAGATAAATTGAAAATTAAGAAAAGTAAAGAGGAAGATAATTCAAGCTTAACTATTTTCTGTCCAAAATGTAGAAAGACACACCCTTTGAGAGAATTTCCTTTGGATAACATTGAACTTTGTGGTATATGTGAAGAAAATCATGCTACAGAAAATTGCTCGTCTCTAACAGAACTTAAAGATGTCTATCAAGGAGAAAAAGAGGCTACAAAACAACTTTATTTTGTTGCACCTAAATGACCTTGGAAGCTACGAAAATTAGGTATATCTCAAAACCCTACACAACAATTCAATTCTTATTATTCCATCAACAATACCCCCAACAAAATTAGACTCCTCCTATGCCTTGGCAAGCATGGCCACCACAACAAGTTCAAAATAAACCTTGGAAACAAGGTTGGTGAGGACCTACCTATGGAACCATACCTACTTATTGTTATATTATGTAGAAACAATACACATAATATCCTTCACAAACTTGATATCAACCACGAGTCCATCAATCTTGTCCTACTCAACCACAAATTTTATAACCTCAACAGTTACAATTACCATCAAACCAACCTCCTCCAAGACCTACTTAGCTACCTGCACAACCCATTTCAAACCCCAATAATAAAGTAGATTAACATGCTTATAATGTCGAGTTACAAAATTTTCCCACCTATATGATTACTCCTCTTGATTTAAGTGACATTCATCTTAGATCAGGAAAACTAATTCATCAAGATTCTCTTACTATTATTGAAGAACCAATAGAGGAAACTCCTAATCAAATAAACAATAATAATAGTTCTAATTCAATAAAACAAACTTCTTCCTCTACAATAAATCAATCACAACTATCTAAATCTCCTCCTTTCCCAGAAAGGTTGACTTTAGATAATCAAATCAAACAATCCGAATATGATTTATTAGATGAGCTAAATAATGTTTTTATTAAAATTCCTTTACTGCAAGCAATAAACGATATACCAATCTATGCTAAAATAGTTAGGGAGTTATGCATACAAAAACCTAGAAGAAAGAAAAAATATCCATAAACAATGCAAGTTATTGGTAAACTAGCATATCTAATGTTGGGTAATTTTTTTATGAAAAAATATGTTGATCTAAATAGTTCCATTATTAAGATTCATATCAATAATGTTCCAATTTCAAACACTTTAATATATTTAGGAGCTGCAATAAATATCATGACAAAAGGAACCATGGATGAATTGCAATTTTTTAATCCTCGTCATACACCTATAGTTTTGCAATTAGTAGATAGATCAACAATAAAACTTGAAGGTGTGTTAGAAGATATCATAGTCTCTTTAGATTCTTGGGAGTACTCAGTGGAATTCATGGTTTTACAACCTAAATCTAACTTGGGTGGTCATCCATTAATACCAGGAAGACGATGGTTAGCTACAACTAATGCCTTTATTAGTTGTAGATCTGAAGACATGGAAATTGCAAATGGAGATTTAGTTAATAAATTCAATTTATATCCTCCAAAATATTTAACTAAATACAAACATACACAATTCCTTCAAGATACAAACAACGATGAAGAAACAATACAACCCATTTTAACTATTGACCAAGCTATGAATTTAGAAGAGGATATTGAAGAAAATCAAATCATTAATTTTATTAATAATTCTAATTTTACTCAATATCCTAGGGGGGGAAATACTTTTGATCATATCTTAGACATAAATTTTCAAGAAAATTGTACTATAGACACTTTATCAACACTTTTTGATTCTATGTATTTTTTCAATTCAATATCAGAATCATGTAGCACTTCTGTTGAGATTCAGTAAGGAGAAACCTTAAATATAAATTCTAAACTTGAAGAATAAAAAAAGTGCAATTAATTCAAGAACTGTAAAAACTTTATGGTGCATTTGCATGGGAGTATACTAATATGCGTGGAATTCATCCTAATACATATATTCATCGCATTTATATTCAAAAAATTCTAGGCCAATCAGACAACCCCAAAGACATATGAATCCAATTTTGAAGGAAATTGTAAAAGAATAATTGCAAAAATTACTAAATGTGAATTTCATATATCCTATTTCTGAGAATCAATGGGTTTCATTTTTAGTAATTGTCCCTAAAAATAATGGTAAATGGCATGTTTTCATAGATTATCGAGAATTAAATAAAGCTACCTTAAAAGATCATTTTCCTCTTCCATTTATAGATCAAGTTTTAGACACCTTAGTAGGGAAAAATATTCTTCTTTTCTTGATGGGTTTAGTGGTTATAATCAAATTCAAATGTCTCCAGAAGATAAAGATAAAACCACATTCACATGCCCATGGGGGATGCATGTTTACAGAGTACTACCATTTGGGTTATGTAATGCTCCTGCTACTTTTCAACGTATTGTTTTAGGTATCTTTTCTGACTTGATCCATGATTGTGTAGAAGTATATATGAATGATTTTGTTGTTTATGGAAATACTTTTGAGGAAT
Organism: Picea engelmannii; assembly: GCA_009831015.1. Classification (NCBI taxonomy): domain Eukaryota; kingdom Viridiplantae; phylum Streptophyta; class Pinopsida; order Pinales; family Pinaceae; genus Picea; species Picea engelmannii. The sequence continues at coordinate 135,144 of ML796954.1, read as the reverse complement.
CATTAGAAAATCTTGAAAAAGTTTTGATTAGATGTCAAGAAACTAATCTTTCATTAAGTAATGAAAAATTCCATATGTTTCTTACTGAAGGAATTGTTTTGAGTAAATGTAAGTAGTCTGCAGTAATCAAGGTTGATCTAACAAAGGTAGAAGTAATTTCTAAACTTCTTGTACCAAAGACCCAAAATGATGTAAGGAATTTCTTAGGACATGTAGGCTGCTACATGCGATTTATCAACAAATTCACAAAAATAACATCTCCATTGTTTAAGCTGCTGACTAAAGATAATGAATTATTTTGGAATATTCCTTATCAAATTGAGTTTGAAACATTGAAAGCAAAGTTTTATGTAGCACCATTTTTAAGAGGGCCAAATTGGTATCTCCCTTTTCACATATCCACTGATGCTTCAGATACAAATTTAGGAGCACTACTAGAAAAAAAAAGAAAATCAGATTTCTTATGCCATTTATTTTTTACTAAAAACATGACACCTCCTAAATTGAATTACACAGTCACGGTAAAAGAATTTCTTGCAGTAGTGCATGACATCAATAAATTTAGGCACGATATCACTAATTATGAGGTATTTATTCACACTAACCATTTTTCTATTAGATATCTTATGAACAATTAGAAATGGAAAAAATACTAGGTGGCTTCTATTGCTACAAGATTTTAATATCATTATATTAGATATACCTCGAAGAGAAAATGTAGTTACATATTTTCTTTCCAGAATTCATAATTTAGGTGAATTTATTCTTGTAAATGATAATTTTTGTGATGAACATCTATTAAATATCCTTGGTTTGCAGATATCACTAACTATTTGGCTACAAATTATCACAACACATTTCATTGAAGGAGAAGCAAAATATTGTCAGACTAAGTGCCACATATTCATGGATTGGCGAAGAACATTTTCGTACTGGAATAGATCTGATTATCCAGTGGTGTGTGTGAGAAGATGAATTTTTTGACATATTAAAGGCATTCCATGATGAGCCATGTGGAGGTCATTTTTCTGACAGGAGAACCACTTACAAAGTCCTTCATATGGGGTGTTTTTGGCCTACTCTTTTCAGAGATGCCAAGAAATACATCAGAAGATCTGATGCTTGTCAGTGGATGGGAGTGTTAGAAATAATAGGTGTGCTCGTTTAACCATAGACAATATAGAAATATTGTCACCCAACCATAGGCCGAAGCCACCCTCGACCACCTTAACCTTGACAGAGAATAATTTTGGAATCAAACCCTAGGCCTAATAGCCAATAAATGTAGCGTACCTCTCTCCAAAGCTAGAAAACAAGGAAGAAAGTCCAAACCATAACCAATAGAAATTCCAAGCCTAAACTGAGAATACAAGTTGCAGTAGTTGCAACTACAACTACTCTCCAGACTTGTGCACTTACTCAGTTTCTGCAGTGCACAGTCTTACATTTCTGCAGTTGCGAGCTGTGTGTACCAAATGAGATCTGGGGTCATGTATTTATACTATTTCTCCTTAGCTGTCTGGGCCGAATCCTTTAACCGAATTGTCTTCTAGGGTTATGTCCAATGCTTTAGGGTTTCTTCTTGCTTCCTAGAATATTCTATTCTTGAGGGTTACACATGGAGGTTAATACCTCCTGCAGTTACCATAATATCAACACTCCCTCCTATCTAGGGAGGTATTGAAAGAAATGGTCTTGATCACAAACATACCATTCAACCGGTAGCATCATCATAGCCATACAGGTTGTCTCATGATTAGATCATGAGAACCATCATCACTATCAATATCATATGATAGCATCAACTGCATCATCTCTCAAATACATACTCCATCTGAGTAATCGAGAATGTTGTTGAATAAGTCACTCACTCCATAGAGTGATACAATAACCATTCTTCTAATACAGACATATGTCCTAGAAGAATAACTATTCCAACGGATGATGGAAGCCACGCCATGGGATACAAGGACTATTCTTCTAATCCAGACATACATCCTAGAAGAATAAATGTCCCGGGCCATTTTATGTTTGGAGAATGTATGTCCATCAACATACTAACTATCCATCTAGTTGATAATCATCTTCAACACTACTAATAGTCTACATGGAAATTATAACAATGTCATTCAATAGAACACAATTGTGTATATCCATAGTAGTACAAAACTACTATCCAGTGGTACATAACCACACCAAGTAGTGCACGACTACTTAATTAGTGACACATAGTCACAACCAGTGGAACACATCCACCATAATAGCATATATCTATTGTCTAGAGACATACAGTCTTCATAGAAATCATATCATCATATATCAACATGCATAAAACAATATCATGATATAAACTAAGTCATATGGGCCATTCTTCCACTCACATCTATGAGATCTGGAAGAGCATCTACCCTTAGAAAGTAAAACATCAACCATGGGCTATCTAGACTATTCTTCTCAAGCATAGAAGAATAATTGTCCCTGATTTATGAGCCTAGACCATTTACCTAATTGGGCCATTCCTCTGGCACTAATCATAGTGCAACCTAGAGAGAATGAGTCTTCCCTATGAAATCCCTGTCCCTGATTGCTAAACTTGGACCATTCACCTAACTGGGCCATTCCTCCGGAACTAATCATAGTGAAACCTGGAGAGAATGAGTCTTCCCTAGGGAATGACTGCCCTGCACCAGCCTCCAAAAAATACCATTCTTCGAAACTACTCACAACTATGAACTTCGAAAGAATGACTATCCGACGAGGTGAACCATTCTACTTGACCACTACTCAAAGTGACTGCTAAGAAGAATGACTATCCTAGACCATTCCCCCACACTGGCCATAAGGGGAATCATTGTCATGGTACATCAACAATCTATCGAATCATTTTCATTATGAAAATGACTGTCTGATCTGGACCATTTTTCGAACTAGAAAATTCCTGTCCGTAAGAAATCTCAAGCCATCCTAGACCATTTTTTGAACCAAAAAATGTCTGTCCATAAATCAATAACACATCAGTGCTCCCTCCCAACTTGGGAGTAATATCTTCATTTTTCAATAAGGAAATCATCTCAACGAGCCCCAACTTGCAAAATTTTCATCTTGGACAGAGGTTTTATCAAAATATCTGCTATTTGCTCATCTGTGGAGATATATTGGAGAACCAATTCTCTTTTTTGAACTTCATGATAGAGAATGTAATGCTTTATCTCAATGTACTTTGGTCTGTTATGGAGCACTAGTTTTCTCTGAAGGCTTCATGTAGCTCTGATCATTACAATATATATCATGGTCGAATTCAACACTTTTGTTTCCTACTAGCTCATGACATCATGGCAAGGCTCAAAATGAAACATATCCAAGAATCACTTCTTCTGTCATCCTGAGAGTTTGCCATGAATTAGAAATTCATCATCCCAGACTTCTGAGTAACTATTCTGATACATTGTCTCTGTCATAGAATTTTTTCACCACACTTCTGTTGTATATGAGATACTCTGCATCAATTTGTTTGAATCCATACAAGGTCTTCTTATATTTTCATACATGGGTCTCTTTCTGGTATACCTCAAAAACTTGAGATTTCTTTACATGAGATTCTTTCTCAAATGCTCTTATTGGGAAGAACGGTCTTTTACAACCAACTAATGTAAACTTCAATCCATGGATACTGCAAGAGATATAATAGCTTAGATAGAGGTATATCTGGTTTATGGGAACAAGATGTTATCATAGTCTTCTCCTCCTTCTGGAAGAACTTCTAGTTCTGAATCTCGCAATGCTTCCATTCATAATCCTTTTTCACAGTTTCTTACATATATTTTTCTTCATCAAATCTTCCATTACTTCTGCTTGATTACTTCTAGTGGGTTCAAACCAAGCTGGTAGTCTTATGATTCTTGGTATAATAAATGTTTGTTCTAGATTTTCTTTCTTTCTTGGAATCTTCATGTTCTTCCTCATGTCTTTCTTTAGATATTGGGTCCATGGGTTCTTCTATATGCTCTAAAGATTCCAAATTCTTCCTTTCATCATAGAATCATGGATGTATATGGACAACCAATGATACTTTAAGGCTTCTTTTCGAAGAAGACTTCTTCTAGAGTCAGAATGAACACGTGATGCTTATCATGGATGCTACGTTCAATGGGAACATGGATAGATACTTCATAATCCTTAGTGGATCATATTTAGGGTTAGATCCATCCTAATCCTTGCTTCATGTATGAATTCCTGCTCTTATTTTGGAATTCTATAATTAGCTCCCTCCATCTAATACAGTCCATGCTTCCGTCTGCATCCTTATTGCCTTCTGCAAAGTGTCACGAGTCTTTTTCTAATTTCCTCTTGATTGCTGACTTATTTTTTGTTTTTGACTTCTTCTGGGTCTCTTCAAGTTTGATTCTGACTTCGATTTATCTGGAATATGTTGCTTATATAATAGCTTCCACAAGAGTTGTTACCAAAGATGGTCAACATACTTCATCTTTTTCATGTGTATTGCTTGACTTGTAGTCAGCGTAATAACAATCCTTATCCTTTTATTCTTCCATAGGTATTGTTTCCCTTGAACATATTTTCTTCTAAGAAATAGATATACATGATATGTACAGGAACTATGTAAACACGATATATAAGATTTTTGAAGAATTATATTGTTACCTTGACTTAGAAGAAGAAGTCTAGTTTATCCCGTTTGACTTTCTTTGAGGGTTCCCTTTCCTCGGAAACTATTTCTTTGTCTGTTTCCTTCCTTTTCTTTAACTCAGGACAATGGTTCCTGTAGTGACCATATTTTTGACAGTTGAAGCATTGTATATTTGACATATCCTTTTCTTGATTTGGTTTCTTCCTTGAGCCAAACTTCTTCTTATTCCTGAAATTCTTGAACCTTGTTGTGAAAGATTGATCATCGTATTTAATTTGGGATTTCTCTTTTGCATTAATCCTTGATTATTCTTGTGCACAACAAGTCCATAGTTCTTCAAATGTGGGATACTCCTTTCTTGTGTTCATGCTTCCGACAAATGCATCCCATGTCTTGGGAATACCATTGAGTACTATATTTACAAGTTCCTTCTTTGAAATGATTTCTTCAATAGATTGCAGTTGATGTCTTAACTGAGAGATTCTCACAAGGTATGATGTTATGTTGTTATCATCATTCATTTTCATGTCACAGAGCTCATTCTTTAGAATCATTACTTGTCCAATGTTTCTGACTGAGAAGAGGTTAGTTAGGGCATCGTACATATTCTTAGATGAGTCAAGACAATAGATGTAGGGTATCAAGTGGTATTTTACAGAGTCCACTATGATACTCATGGAATTGATGTCATTGTCTTTGAACTTCTCCATAACTGCAACGTTCTAAGGTTCCTTCTCTTTTGCTTATTCAAACTATGGTTCCATGATCTTTCCTTTCACGATATCCAACACTTTATTATTGGCAAGGATGAGATCAATCCTTGTCTTCCATGCTCTGAAGTTAGAAGCTTATTCTAACTTGTTTTTTGACTTCATAGAGTAAGTAACTTTGACTTGGTCAACCTTTGACTTTGACCAAAAACTCAAACTTAACTCCTTAGCTTGTTGAGAGTACCAAGAGGTGTGCTAGGATAGGGTGCACTAGGGTATCCATAAATTAGGTCAATCCCTTTACTTAAGGTGCCTCAATAAGAGGGTTAGGGTTTCATTGCTGCAACAATAAATTTGACAACAACTACAACTATAATTGAGCAAAAATCCTCCCAATCTATCTTCTAACAGTTAGACTTTCTGAAGATAGTGTGGCACCATAACCTATTATAAATAATAGGTGTGCTTGTTTAACCATAGAAAATATATCAATATTGTCACCCAACCATAGGCCGAAGCCACCCTCGAGCACCTTAACCTTGACAGAGAATAATTCTGGAAGTAAACCCTAGGCCTAATAGTCAATCAATGTAGTGTACCTCTCTCTAGAGCTAGCACACAAGGCAGAAATTCCAAACCATAACCAATAGAAAGTCCAAGCCTAAACCAAGAATACAGGTTGCAGTAGCTATAACTGCAGCTACTCTCCAGACTTGCGCACTTACTCAGTTTTTGCAATGTGCACTCTTACATTTCTGTAGTTGTGAGCTATGTGTAACAAATGAGATTTGGCATCCTGTACTTATAATGTTTCTCCTTAGCTGTCTAGGTTGACTTCTCATTTTGGAGGCTAAACACTCAATATTAGATATTTCCTTTAATCGACTTGTCTTCTAGGGTTATGTCCAATGCTTTAGGGTTTCTTCTTGCGTCTTGGAATATTCTATTCTTGTCAGGGTTACACGTGGAGGTTAATACCTCCCACAACTACCATAATATCAATAGGGAGGACCAATGAAAGTGGAAGAAATGAATCTACAAACTTAGGTACTATTAACAGGTCTAAATTCCCCTCACAATAGTAAGGGGTTACCCCCGGTAAGATGTCACAATTAGACTCTCACTGTTTGGAATAGGGAACCCATCCAGATTTTGGCCCGACAACCATTGTTGGTTTGGTTCTACCAGTTGTGGCCCGATCCACCAATGAAGGTGAGTGATGGATAGTTATACAAACGAAATATGCAGATGAAGACTATGTAAATGTAGGTCTAATCTATTTCTAACCTTTCCTATCCTACCTAGGAGTGAACTATAGTAACATAATGAGTTGTAATGAAAATAAACTAAGCATAAACCCCAATCAAATAGTTTTCATGAAAGCACACAACTAGAAACACATGCATACATATCTATAACCATAAATGTATAAGTCACATTTTTGCATACATTCACCACTCATTCGCTCAGGACATGTAATACAAGAAAGAGTAACAGAACTACAAGAAAACATATATTGCATCGGAATAGTCCATAAACAAACATGCTCTTATAACCCATGTGAACAACAAACATTCTACTGGAAATACTTCACAAAAAAACAACAACACATGTGAGTCCTTCTCTCTGTCAAAAGTTGTCCCTGAGGGATTCTCCGTATTAACAATTTTAGTAATAGTACATGAAAACTCTAAGGAAAGCTCTCCAATTTTAGTTGACAATGTATTCCCAAAATAGTTTAGAAGTTACAATGTTTGAAGAGCCAAAAGCCCAATTCTTCGGGTACAATTTTAGTATTTAATGAGGTCGAATGTGACCCTTGGCCTTCCACCTTCCTCCATCACCTTTTTCCTTCCAATGTTTTTCTTATGCCCTTTGTAATGATGCGAAACAAAGACATCAGTTACAATTCGAATTTTTCTTCTAGCGCTGGTGGGCCATCATAGATTTTAGCCATATGTTCCCTATGCACCATGAAGACTAGCCTAGACATGGAAACATCTTCGTCATCTGAGTTTAACAGTCGATCTTCATGTGGATCAAATCCCTTCTTCAACTATTTTTGTTATATTTCCCTTGCTAGTCCTTTATTACTGTGGCCACTATTGTTATGACTGCTATGCAATCCTTGTCTTTAGATTGTGGTGTGAGGATGTTGAGTATGATCTCCCCTTAGCATTGGCACCTAAAGAAAATTACGTATGAAGGCAAGAAATTTAGTCTATAAACCTTTTTCTAACTCTCTTGGAGGAACTTTTAACTCTTCATAACTTTCTTGTACATCCTCTAATTGAGGTGTCATATTTTGTGCTATGAAGAACAAACATAGGTGCTCCTCACAAGTCGACCAACCATGCCATACAAACATTATGTTTGTGTAACAACAGATGATCCCAGTTTGGACAAGAAACCCTAGATGATTCATTTTGGTACTTCCATGCCTCAGATTTTGATTCCATGAGTTGCATTGGAATCGTTATGCCAAAAATCATATGACTAGCCTCTCTCAAAGGTGAAAATTTCACTTTGAGGGACATTGAAAAATTACGATCAAAGGCATTTTTTAATGAAATTTCAGGTCTCACTTTCAATGATGCTTCACCCAAATCAGATTCCGTCAGTTGTTGTGTTATATATGATTTTATTTCATCAACTGAAACTAAGGTAATGCATCAATAACATAAATTTATAAATTCACCAAAACAACCAATTTACAATCAAGGCACTTATCATCATGTGGGAGTTGGGAGGATTGAATTTCTTCCAAAGTGTGTTTCAGAGCCAACACAAGACCAATAGGTGTTGTGGTTATCCCATATGACACTAGACTATACTTTCACAATGAATATTTAGTCATAAAATCAAGAAACACAAATAAAACAAGCTAGTACCATGTGCATGAAGAAATCCATTGGGGACACTATGAACTTGATTACGACTGCAATATGAAGTGGATCAAGTGATATATGAAATCAATGATCAACTATATAGATAAGCATGGAGAGTTTGGTCACTTGGAATGTTAGAAGGATGACTGATGATGTGATGAGGATTTGAGCTGGAGGAGGGTAAGATAGGCCTCAAGATGAAGGTGAGTCTTGCTGACCATGGTCCGCGTTGGTGAGACAAAGGAGAATATTGTCGTCGATGCGCTCAGAGATGACGTGGGGTTGATATATTTTCAATGATGCATCGGGGATAGGTGAGGGATACTTATCAACAGGGAGCACGTCAATGAAGAAGAGGTGAGCCTTGTCAATATGTAGTGAAATGAAGCAAAAGGGAGGGACAATGTTGATATGAGGTGTATAGGCACAAGTGAAAGGAAATTAGTTGGTGAAAGGCGTGTGCGTGGTGATGATGATCATGCGAACATTACCGATGTGTTAGCATTGATCATGCGTACTTCACCGGTGAAATATATGTGTCAGTGAAGTTTAGCGGAAGCGCGTTGGCGCATCAACCAAGTTCAAAAGATAGTGGCCTATGTATATGCGAAGAAATCAATGGAGCGCCAATGTGATGGAGGAAGAAAGATGTGTTCTCCAGTATGTTATGTATCGATGTAGGAAGAGGGCATTCACTGAAGTGTAGATCGTCAACTAGAAGTGATCAAGACAGGAACCACAAATGATAAGGTGGGAGAGTGTGTGGAAAACTCAGGCTTCGTCGCTTGAACTATATAGAAAAGGAGAGCGTCCTAGTTGGAAGAATTGGAGGGGGGGCCAATTTCTTGTCTTGGAGTGTCGCTAAGACAAGAAACTTGGGAGGTTAGTGTGCATGCGCAACAATTGGAGATACACTGGGTGAAGCCAGAATCTATGCTAGTCTTCCCTAACTTATAATAAAAATGTAAAAGGTCAAATAATCCATTTTAAGTTCAAAACTTTGGAAATAATGCGCAATAGTTACCTGAAATATTCCATCGTTATGTGCGCACTGGCGATGCTTGCATGCCAGCTAGCGGAGCTAGTTTTCTATAAATAAAGGACAAGTTATGACGAGATTTATTTACTTAAACTGCGTCAATGATCCAGGTTGGTGTCCCCGTTGTGGGGATGATATATATTTTGGATAAATAAATATTTCTCACCAAGTGCATATATAGATATCTCCCAGGTGTTGCTCCACTACCTCCAAGCATCCTTATCCCTGATGGAGTCACCACAATGTCACAAACTTTTCTCTGCTACAAGCGAGCATCCATAGCCTCGACAGAGATATCTGCATGTCCCCTAGTATGGTTAAGCTTTCCTTTCCATTCCTTCCCAACTTATTTAGTGCATTCTTAACATTCGGTGGATGGGGAAAGCAGTGACATTTTATCTTGATAAGGGATGAATTCCAACTATTGATATTTATTTTTATGTTTGTTGCACCTGACTACATAGAGATATCCCTTTTGGTCTTCAACCTTTAGAATTTGACACTTCACCTTTCACGTGAGAAGTTACTTAGTGTATGGATGGTTCCTTCGCAACCATAGGATTTGCTCACCAAAAAATATGCAAGGATGAATGTTGATTAACCACTATTCTTGGTCATGGTTTAACCATTGTCACAACATTTCCAGATAGTTTTGATTCATGTTCAAACATAGACCCCTAATTCCTCCCATGATCTAGGAAATAGATGCAAAGTGATTCGTGCCTTCTCCAGTGCAAAGGAGATGTTTGTAAAAGACATACGAAGGTGAGAGGTCTGTATGTCATCAAATATAATCAGAGATCATAAGACAACAAAATTTAATAAATGAACTGCTTTGAAGGGAAAAGATGATGATGAAAGAATGAGAAAAAAAGTGTTGAATTGGGAGATGAACTCAACCCAAAACCTTGTTGCAACTTAAAATTTAAAATTTGGCTAAATGATGATCAAAAACATGCATTTAGGAAACAAAATGGACTGAGGAAGATGTCATAGATTGAATGTTTCCAACAACTTCAAGGATATTCATGCATTCCAACCAACAAGAATCTTTCCAACCTCTTGATAAGACTAATTTGTGTGAAATCTAATACATGTAATACTTCATTTATATGGGTCTCAGTGCTTTCACTAGTTGAGAATTACACCTCTCATTATGATTTTCTAAAGACTTTTAGTTCATTTGTGCAGCCTTGTGTTTTAGGGGGGTGAGGGTTGGTTAGAACTCCAATTTTTTGTCCACTAGATTTATCTTCTTTAGCCTTGCAATATCTTCATTTCCTCTCCACTTCTTCAAGATCTAGAATTGATGTTACAACACAACATGTTCAATTAACCATATTTATAATGGTGCATGATCAATTCAAATCCTTTGAATACATGTGTCTTATTCAAATCTCATCCTTCCTTTTGAGTGGATATATATTTCCATGATCAAAATTTGTTTGAAATTCTTCCCTTTGGGAAGAAAATGACTGCATCTGTGATGATTACCGGTTCTTCCCTAAATAGATATGCTTAAGATCTATTTGAATGATTAGTATACCATTTGACTATTTGACTCTCAACGTTAGAGTAACACTAATAAAACAAGTGAATTTTGTGATTGAACTTCTCAAAAAAAAATTGCACATGGTTTCCTCATGAAGATGGAGGAAAACCAATATTAAGGCAATCCTTTAGTCAGAGAAAAACACAAATTATCAAATGAAAAAAAGAAAGCTTTAATGAAAAAAACTTTAAACTAAAGAAACTATCACAAACTGTAAAATAAACTAATCAGTAGTTGGTGGTCTTTATTGAATCAATCCAAACCAAGTCAAATCTATTCTATTTAATGAAAAAAATTCTAAGAACCAAGCTATGTAGGAAGAAAAGAAGAAAGAGCTATGCTAATCCTATTCCTAACCTACCCTACATTGGCCGAAAGAAATCTAGGTGTAAGAGTAGTGCCATTGGAGCCAATCAAGAAACTCCAAACTTGCGATCGTATGTTCATTGAAGTTCAATTGCAAAGAATGAAGCAACGAGGCACAAAATATTGGAAGAATTGATTCAAGTAAGTTTCCACTCAACATGTCAAATTTGATAGTTTTATTGTTCATGTGAAATGCAGACATGTAGGATTCCTCCAACCAAGATTCAACTATCTCATGAAATTTACAATGATCATCATAGGGATGTTGGAAGGAATCATAAGGTGAGTAATGAACCTGAAGAGACTCATAAATGAAACTTGAGTGCAATGTACCTTGTGAGAGTGTCTCAGATTGGGTGACATCGTTCATCCCAGGGGTAGAAGTAAGACAATGATTATATGACATGATCATCGGTTGAAATTGGAGTGTCTCATTATCAATGCAGATCTTCCTAGATTTAAATTTCACATACTCTGTATGCTGAGGGGAAAGTTGATATCTAATTGTTTGATGGAAACATTGAGAGAAATGTGACTCAAGATCTTCTCCCATGACATAAATGAAATCACATGAAGAGTGTTGGACAATTATAATAAAATCCAAGTGAGAGTGATGTATCTACCCCTGAGGATTAATAGGTAATTCTAGATCAGGTTGAGATGATGGCATTTCTTGGTTCAACTCATTGTTCATTGTGTTTTGCATGATGACAAACCGTTCATTTGTTGTGATTTATTCATGGAGATACAATAAATCATTATGCTCTGCAAACTTTGTGTGTTTTGTGATAAACATCAGTGCATTCATGTTAGACATTTTAGATTGTAAAGGATCAATGAATGATAAGTTGGTACTCACATTCAATTCTGAAACATAAAAGTAATCGTTGAAAACAGGGTCATCGAAATAAAATTGGGATTTATTATGTTTCATGAGTGCAACTTGCAAAGGGTTATGTATCATGGATGAACTGTCATTAGGAATGAATGATTGATTGATCAGGGTTGGGAACTCTTCCTGTTCTAGTTCATCGTCCAATGTTTCATCATTAAAAGTGCAATGTGAATAGTGTGATGCATGATAAACATATGGTTTCTCATGTGAGTGATAAACATCAAACAAATTTGTATAAATAGAATGTAAATATTCATATTATGAAGATGATGGGATTTATTCAATGAGGGATTTGTCACAGACCACAATATTTTCACAATTTTATGAAAGGGGATCGTTAAATGGTTCAAATTATGAGTCTATGGGTTTCTATATTTCTGGTAAAGATTCTGCCATAGCTGCAATAAAGTGTTTATTATAGATTGTGCACCCCTTATCTTTAGTGTTCAGGCCTGGATTTTGTGAATTAGAGATGGCTTGATCATCCAAATCCCACCTTTCTATATCATAGACAAGATAGGAAAACCAATTCGAGATTAGTTGGTCTGAGGGTTTGTGATATTTAGGAAATCCATGACAAATATGCATAACTCTTAGGAAGAAATTATCCACATATTCATTTTTGAGCCTACGGATTTCTTTAAGTTGATCAAAGAGTTCATCATATATATAGTCTTCATGAGCTGAGATGAACATTTCCATGAATTGTTTCCAGTTATGAATTGATTTTGATGGCAATGTCCTAAACCAAGATTTAATTCACTCTTCGAATGCGAGGATGAATACTGAACATGTTTCATTTTCATGAAAAATCTTCATATTTCATCGAGCGATGTCAAACTGATTAAGGTGAGTTAATGTAGAGGCATGCCCTTCACCATTGAATTTTGGGTTTGACAAGAGATTGTCTGTCGTGAGTGAAATGGACTTGGTGGGTCTCGGAAGACTCAACAGGTCGTCCCATACAAAGGTATGGAGAGGAGCCATGGGATGGTTAAATTTACGAGCAATGACTCCACATGGGTAGGCTTGTCATTCGACCCTCCTTCTAGTGCAAATTAAGTTGACGGGTCTAAATTTGTCCCACAATAGTAAGGGGTTACCCCTGGTAGGAAGTCCCAATTAGACCTCTCACCGTTTGGAATACGGAACCCATCCAGATTTTGGCCCAATAGCCATTGCTGGTTTGGTTCTACTGGTTGTGGCTTGGTCCACCGATGAAGGTGAGTGATGGATGGTTATGAAAATGGAATATGCAAATGAAGACTATGTGAATGAAGGTCTAATCTATTTCTAACCTATCCTATCCAAGCTAGGAGCAAACTATAGTAACAAAATGAGTTGTAATGAAAATAAACTATGCATAAACCCTAATAAGATAGTTGTCATGAAGGTGCAGAACTAGAAACACATGCATACATGTCTATAACCAAAAAATTCTAAGTCACATTTCTGCATACATTCACAACTCATTCACTCAGGACATGTAATATAAGAAGATTAACCAAATTGTTAGAAAACATATCTTGTGTCAGAATAGTCCATAAAAAAACATGCTCTTACATCCCATGTGAACAACAAACATTTTGCTTGAAATAGTTCACAAAAAACAACAACACACATGAGTCCTTCTCTCTGTCAAAAGTTGGTCTCGGGGGCTTCTTCGTATTAACAGTTTCAACAATAGTACATGAAAACTCTAAGGAAAGCTCTCCAATTTTAGTTGACATTGTATTCCCAAAATAGTTCATAAGTCACAATGTTTGAAGAGCCAAAAGCCCCATTCTTTGGGTACAATTTTATTATTTAATGATGTCCAATGTGACCCTTGGTCTTCTGCCTTCCTCCATCACCTTTCTCCTTCCAACGTTTGTCTTATCACCTTTGTTATGATGATAAACAAAGACAACATTTACAATTAAAATTTGTCTTCTAGTGCTAGTGGGCCATCATAGATTTTGGCCATATGTGCCCTGTGCACCATGAATACTAGTTTGGACATGGAAATATCTTCATCATCTGAGTTTAACAGTCAAACATCATGTGGATCAGATCCCTTCTTCAGCTATTTGTGTTAGATTTCCCTTGCTACTCCTTTATCATTGTGGATGCTATTGTTATGGATGTTATGTCATCCTTGGATATAGATTGTGTCATGAGGATGTTGAGTATGATCTCCCCTTGGCATTGGAACCTAAAGAAAATTGTGTGTGGAGGAAAGAAATCAAGTCTATAAACCTTTTTCTAACGCTCTTGGACAAACTTTAACTCTTCATAACTTTCTCATATGTCCTCTGATTGGGATGTTGTATTTTGTGTTGTGAAGAATGTGGAGAGGCTCTCCTGGCGAGTCGACCAATCATGTCATACAAACGTTCCATTTGTGTAACAACCGATGAGGGCAATTTGAACGAGAAACCCTATATGATTCGTTTTGGTACTTTCGGGCCTTGGATTTTGATTCTGTCAATTGCATTGGAATCATAATGAAAAAAATCATATGACTAGCCTATCTTAGGGGTGAAATTTTCACTTTGGAGGACATTGAAAAATTATGCTCAAAGGTGTTTTTTAATGAAAGTTTGAGTCCCTCTTTCGATGATCCTTCGCTCAAATCAGATTTCGTTGGTTTCTGTGTTGTCTTTGTTATATAGGATTTTAGTTCATCAACTGAAACTAAGGCAATGCATCAGTAGTGCAAAGTTATAAATCCGCCAAAATAACCAATTGATGTTCAGGGCGCTTATCACCATGTGGGAGGTGGGAGGATCATATTTCTTCTGAAGTTTGTTTCAGAGCCAGTGTAATAACAATAGGAATTGTGGTTATCCCTTTTGATGCTAGAAAATACTTTCACAATGAATATTTAGTCATAACATCAAGAAACACAAAGAAAACATGCGAGTACAATGTGCATGAAGAAATCCATTAGGGACACTACAAAGTTGATTACGATTACAATCTGAAGTGGATCAGGTGAGATAGGAAATTAGTGACCAACTATCTAGATAGGCATGGAGAGTTTGGTCATTGGGAATGCTAGAAGGTTGATTGATGATGCGACGAGGATATGAGTTGGAGGAGGACAATATAGGCCTCAAAATGAAGGTCATCCTTGTTGACCACAGTCAACGTTGGAGTGATGAAGGAGAATATCGCCATCAATGCGCTTGACAATGATGTGGGTTCAATATAATTCTGATGACACATCAAGGATATGCGAGGGAGACTTATCAATAGGTAGTGCGTCAACGAAGAATATGTGAGCCTTGTCGATATGCAGTGCAATGAAGCGAAAGGGAGGGACACTACCGATATGAGGTGTATTGACGCAAGTGAAAGGAAATTAGACGATGAAATGCATGCGCGGGGCGTTGATGATGATGCAAACATTACTGATGTGTCGGCGTTGATCATGCGTACTTCACTGGTGAAAGACATGCGTTAATGAAGTTTAACGGAAGCGTGCTAGCATGTTAGCCAAGTTCGAAAGATAGTGGCCTATGTATAGGAGAAGAAATCAATGGTGCGCCAACACGACAGTGGAAGAAATATGTGTTCGTCGGTATGTTATGTATTGACACAGGAAGAGGGAACCTACTGAAGTGTAGATCATCGGGTAGAAGTGATTGGAAGAGGAACCACAAAGGATAAGGTGGGAGAGTGTGTGGAAAACTCAGGCTTAGCCGTTTGCACGATAGAAAGAGGGTGAGGGTCATAGTAGGAAGAATTGGAGGGGAACCCGATTTATTGTCTTGGAGAGTCACTAAGGCAATAAAATTGGAAGATTGTTGTGCGTGCACAACATGTATTGATAGATCCTTTTGAAAAGTGGGCTCTAGACTTCGTGGGACCTATTGCTCCAATACCAAGAAAAAAGAGGTATATTTTGGTTTGTAAATATATTGTTACTAAATGGGTAGAAGCTAAACCTCTCCTACATGCTACTGAGCAAGATGTTATAGACTTTTTATTTGAAGGTATATTCATTCATTTTGGCGTTCCTAGAGAAATTGTCATAGATCAAGGTGCGCGGTTTACATCAAAACTTGTCCATACCATTACAAAACAATACAAGATCAAGAACCAGAACTCTTCCCCATACCATCTATTGTAACATACAAAAATTTGCCAAATTGTTTCCCAAAATTTGTTTATTTCCCTATGATTTAAATCCTTTTTATAGCTTTGGTTTCTTTTTACTTTCAAGTTTTCTATTTGTACCATTCATTTTGTATGGTTTGATGATCTTTCTCAGAAATTACTATGTCCATTAGCAACATTAAAGATTTCTACTAAAATATTTGTTAAGGCTCATCATCAAAGTTGTTAGAGATCTTTGTGTTAGAATTAAGACAATCAATAATCAATAATCATTGAAATTAGAAAACGCCAAATTTCATTTTTTGAAAACCCAACTTTTGTATGATGCAAATGTCAAAATTAAATTTTGCAAAAATTTCAAAAGTTATATAGAAAAGCTAGATTTTATACTTGATGGAAACCTCAACTCTCACTTAAACATATGTTTACATGTTATTTTATAAATTTGTTTGACACATTTCTTTTGTTTGACATATTTCTTTACTGATCTAATCAGGATTCATAAGCAATAAAGAGCGATTATGCTAGGCATTATGTCAGATTTTCAAAAATATTGAGCGACAGTTTAGCATCGGATAACATAGAATCACAGAAATAAGGGAGAATCTCACGAAATCGATGAGGATTTGACTAAATTATCGCAAAACTGCTATAAAGTCACAATAGTTCTCAAAATTAATTAGATAACGCATGGGAAAAATCCAAGATTGTTGGAAGTCACATTAAATTGGTGTATGAGATCCCTTGCGTGTGGGACAAGGGATCTCTTCTGCCCAATGATTTGACTGCTAAAGTTTACGGAGGTATACATATTCTACCTTACCTCTCTTTGGATTTGAACTTATGTTCTCTTAAAAGGAAACACATGTTATTAACCATTAAATCCACTCAAACTGTTATTAAAATGTAGTCAAAACTGTCACAATTTTTGCTGATAAAAACACTCACGTTTTTCATGAAAAAGATTCAACAAATCAAGTAAAGGGAATCTCTTGAAAGCCAAAAGTAATTTCATCAATCCTTGGGAAAATTTATCTCCTCCACATGAGATCACAGACAATCGAGGAAGCCAGTCAGATCAGATCGTTTTGAAGTTTGACAACAGAGAAAATTTCATCAAATCGCACGGATTTTGGAGGGTGTGCCACGAAACTGCAATACCAACGCAGCCATATCTTCAAAAATACAAACAGATTACAGGTTAAGGCAGTTTACCACAGATCTGTAGTTTCACCAAAACGTAGCACTCAGTGACGGAGTAACCAGGCCGTGATTGAGGAATGATATTGTGTGTAACAAGACTAACTCGCTAACAAAGAAATTTCCAATTTAGTTGTTAATATTTAAGCTCGAGGATATAATAGATCGTAAAAGTCTGGGGAAAATATGATGATGATGATGATGATTAACGTCCACTAAGATTTAATTGGTCTATCTGATCTTAAGAGGGTAAGTGATTACTTGTGATTCTTTAGAATTTTGTTTCTATGCTCAAAAAGCATTAAGAAAAGCTTTCCAAGATCACCATACTTTTGTTGAGTTAAGAGGTTAGGAAGGTTGGTAGTGTGATCAATATTTTGAAAATGAGATCTAATATGGGTATAGGCTGGACAAACTAAAGTGTTTTTCATCTTCAACCTTCTTAGTATCACAAAGGTGACACACTCTTTCATCCCGTGGTGTTTTAGGAATTGACACACTCTTTCTTCCTTCATTTATTTTTTATTTTTTAAGTTTCCAAGTTTCAGTTTAGTTTATTTGTTTTGTTTTTAATTATTTTAGTTAGTTTAGTTTTGGTTAGTTTTAATTTAAGTTAAATAAATTTTATTATTTAAGTTTGAGTTTCTTTTAGTGTTACTTTTGTTTAGTTTTTATGATTATATTAGATTTTAATTTGACTTAGTTTAATTGTATAGCTTCGATTTAATTTTGTTTAGTTTCATTACTTTGTTTTTTCATATATATTAATTTAGTTTAGCTATTGGTTGTTTTTAGTTTTAATTTAGTTTTTGGTTTTATTTAGAATGATTTTAATTGTTTAGTTGTTTTATTTTGTTTTAGTTTACTTTTTATCAGATTTTAATATAGTTTAGTTTAAGTTTTAGATTTAGTTTTACTTTAGTTAGTTTTAAATTCATTTTATTTTAGTTTTAGTTTTATTAGTTTAGTTTTAATTTCTCTATTTTAATTTAGTTTTAGTTACATTAATCTAGTTGTTTGTTTAGTTTTATTTAAATTTTTGTGTTAACTTAATTAAGTTTTTATTATTTAGAATTAAGTTTTTATTATTTAGAATTAGTTGACCTTTATAATTTAGTTTAGTGTTATTTTAATTTAGATTTAGTTTCTAGATTTTGATTTTATTTTGATTTTATGAGATTATATTTGTTTTAAAGATTTTGTTGTTTGGATTGTAGGTGAGTTGGAATATTTGAAGTCTAAAAATTTGGATTGAGAAGATTTGGAGCCAAAAATCATGGAGAAAAAACAAGCCCAAAGGGTTTATAAAAGGAGGATGAGAGCTTCAAAGTGAGGAGGGAGGGAGGAGATTTTGGAAGAATTTTGACAAAGAGATTGTGTTTTCATTGTAGCTCAATGGGCTATCATTTTATGTAAATTTTATGAATCAAAGAGATGTTAGAATAATGTAGATGTGCTCGTTTCACCATAGACAATGCTACACCATTGTCACCCATCCATAGACACAAAGCCTTCCCTGAGCACCTTAACCTTTGGCATAAAGAATGATTTCGGGAAGCCACATCAAAACCACATATGACCAAGAGAGAGTGCACCTTCTCCAAAGGTATTGCAAAAGATAAAGATACCAGAAAGACTGAACAAGAGAAAACTGCCCAATAGCAGCTGCTGCTACTCCTCCTCCAAACTTGCACATTGTTTCTGGTTTTCTGGGTGAGAGTGAGTGAACAAATGAGGCAAGACGTCCTCTATTTATACTAATCTGTCGAGTGGATTTTCTGGCTGGGCTGACCTGACTCTCTGGTAATTATATTTTTTGTTTATCTTTTTCCCATGGAGCCAACTGGTTTTTCTAGAGGATAATACTTTAATATTATACATTCTGTTGAGTTGACTTGTCTTCTAGGGTTTTCACACATCATTTTAGGGTTTCTCTTGCTTCCGAAATATTCTATCCTAGTCAAAGGTTACATATGGAGGTTAATATCTCCCACGAATCCCATAATATCAACACTCCCTCTTAGCTATGGAGGTAATAATGGTCTCAAACACATCCATCCATCTTCACATGGCATGGGAAAGAATCACATATTCTTGCAGACCATTCTACAAGTAGCATCATCATGTCATACATGGCTACACCCATGTGGACATGTCAATCTTATCTAGGGGCCACAAACCGCTAGAGAACACTAGAGCTACACCTCATAGTGTGTGTCACCATCATCGTCATGGGTTATACCCACATGACATGCTCACCCATGGTTACACCCATGTTGTGAGTATCATCATCACTATTAGCATCATCTGGTAGCAATCTGGCATCAAAACATATCATCACAATATCCATGAGCCTCATTTAGCTATATTGATGATCCATCTCCACCACCATGTGTCTAGCACCTCAGGTCATTCTTGTTCCATGACAAGAATCATGACCTCATTAGAGCCACATTCACCTCATAGTTGATCCTCTCATAGGATCACTTCGTGAATGCATTTAGCTTGATGCTATCAGACACATGTGTCTATCACCTTGGGTCGTTCTTGTCCCATGAAAAGAATTATGATCACATCGGAGCCACAAACACGTCATGGTGGTCCTCTCATAGGATCAGTCTGTGAATGCATTCAACTCGATGCTATCAGACACATGGAATTGCACCTCAAACACCTTGAGTCTTCATTTCGTCGAAGACTACGTCAGGGAACATCTACTCTAGATGTAGATGTTACCTATCTCCCCTGTTTTGTAGCCTAGTTCCTATGGAGATAGAGTCGACCCGATACTTATCGGGTCTACTCACCTACTCGTGAGAGTTTCAAGGCCCGATGTAATCACACATAGGATATCTAGTAGCAACTTGAATTTTCAGTCCGTCGAAGATTACATCTAGGCCTATTCCCACATGATCAAGTCCATCTGATCAATCTTGGAATATTGACACGATGTTTCAATCATCAATAATCCCCCAGGGAAACATTTTCATTCCTGCCAAGCTTGTCCCAGACAGAGGCTTAGTGAAAATGTCAATTATCTTCTCATCTGTGGATAAGTGATGGAGCCTCACTGCTCCTTCCTACACCATGTTTCTGATGAAGTCTTACAATATCCTTCATCTCAAATTTTGAAGTCAACTCCCTCTATCTGAGAGAATCCTCAGACCACGTTTCTGACTGCTGCATGCCCCTTTGGTCCTGCAAAGTGTCACAAAACCAAGCTAGATTCTTCCTGATCAATGAATCCCTTTGAAGTCTGAATCCCTTTGAAGTCTGACTCCATCTGAGTTGTTTCAAGTCCGTTTTTCTTTTTTTCATACATTTCTTATTCTAAACCTAGAACTAGGGGCTCCCGTACCAGGGATAATGGCCCTTCTAACAAGGATAAGAAGTTTGGCCTCTTGTGCTAGGATAATAACCAAGATTTCCTCCCATAGGGATGATAACCACAATGGCCTCTTGTACTAGGATAATAACCAAAATGGCCTCCAATAGGAATAATAACCAATATGGCCTCCCGTCGGGATAACAACCAAAGATGGCCTCCTATACTAGGATAATAACCAAAAATGGCCTCATGTGCTAGGATAATAACCAAAATGGCCTTTTGTACTAGGATAATAACCAAAACGACCTCCTGTACTAGGAAAATAACCAAACCAAAAAGAAAATTGACTCCCATACCAGGGACAATGGTCCAATATAAAATAAAAATTATTGAAATAACTAAATTATACTTACAGTGAGATTTGTAGAGATCCTCCTTAATGATCGTTTTGAGGATCATCGTCACGGTTAGTCTTCTTCTTGTGCTTGACCTTCTCTTCATATTCTACCAACTCAGGAATGTCCTGGTTTATGTAGTCCAAAAGATCATTTTATTCTAAGATAAGAAGTAACTTAATCTTCCATGCTTTGAAGTTGGTGGCATCTTTCAATCTGTCTTCTACTTTGAAACTAGTCTTCATGAATTTGAACTTCACTAGTTAAACTTTGGCTTCGACAAATCAAAATTTGACTTTGATCAGTCAAACATTGAATTTGACTAGTCAAATTTTGTCTTTGATCCAAAAATACAACCTTGATGTTTTTAATTCCCGAGGGCACTAGGATATGCACTAGGTTAGGGTGCACTAGAATATCTAGGATTTATGACAAACACTTCACTTAATGTGCCTGAACAATTAGTTTAGGGTTTGTTGTTGCTGCAAGATCAAAAACCTTAGTTTCATGCTTACCTTACAATGGTTAGACTGTTACGAAGGTGGTGTGGGCCCATAACCTGTTAGAATAATGTAGATTTGATCATTTCACCATAGACAATGCTACACCATTGTCACCCATCCATAGGCACAAAGCCTCCCTCGAGCACCTTAACCTTTGACAGAAAGAATGATTATGGGAAGCCACATCATAATCATAGATGACCAAGAGAGAGCTAGCGCAAAAGATAAAGATATCGGAAAGACTAAACAAGAGAAAAATTCCCAACAACAACTATTGTTGCTCCTCCTTCAAACTTTTGCACTGTTTATGGTTTTTTGGG
Source organism: Picea engelmannii (assembly GCA_009831015.1). Classification (NCBI taxonomy): domain Eukaryota; kingdom Viridiplantae; phylum Streptophyta; class Pinopsida; order Pinales; family Pinaceae; genus Picea; species Picea engelmannii. Next base: position 113,196 of record ML796954.1, on the reverse strand, counting down.
TGAGACTGAGTGAACAAATGAGCCAAGACATCCTCTATTTATACTAATCTGTTGAGTGACTTTTCTGGCTGGGATGACCTGACTTGCTAGTAATTATATTTTATGTTTATCTTTTTCTTGTGGAGCCGATTGGTCTTTTTGGAGGATAATAACTTAATATTATATATTTTGCTGAGCTGAATTGTCTTCTAGGGTTTTCACACATCTGTTTAGGGTTTCTCTTGCTTCCAAAATATTCTATTCTAGTCAAAGGTTACATACAGAGGTTAATACCTCCCACAACTACAATAATATCAACAAGAGATTCATTTGATTCACCTCTTATTTGAATAAATCCTTGCTTCCTTCTTTTTTATGTTTTAAGCTTCTTTTAATTACCATCTATGTTCTCTTCTATGTAATCTTAATTGGTGATTTCACAATTTGGTACTACCTCCACTGTGTAACGAATATTTTTCAAGTCTTCTTTATGTGTAAAGTATTTATACATAATTAAGATTAAAATGCTGAAAGGATTTTAGTCATGACCCTTTATGTGTTTTCATATATATATATATATATATATATATATATATATATATATTGCTAATAAGATTTAATTGAATTTTTTATACTGAATTCATGTTTATGGTCAATATATGTCGTTTATTTTATTGTTGGATTCATTCAATTATTCCCAACAGATCATCCTTCTTCGTCTTAGATTGGCAGTGACTTCCTTACTCACTGTTAGTATATGGGATTTATTGTTTTGCTCATCTTCATCCATCTGCAACTTATCAACTATTGTGATTTTTTCTATAAGTCTCCATGCCCAATGGATTAAGTCTTTGATCTCTAAAGTTTATAGCCTTTAATCCCATTCCATTTTCATTTATCCATAATTCCATTCATCATTATTTTTACCATTTTTTAAATCTGGCATTATAGCTTAATGATAAAATTGTTGCTTGGTGAGAGTGAGTAGCCAACAATCTTATATCATTTGAGGGAGCCCCCTCTAGCTGGAAGGGAAAAATTGTAGTCAAAAGATTGGTTTAAAATGGTCTTGGAATTTTTCTAACAGCTGGGAACATCTCAAGATACAACACCATCCACAAACGAATGGGAACATGGAATCCACCAACAAAGTTCTTATTGCCATCCTGACCAAAACAATTTAGCTTCGCCATTGATATTGGGTAGATCAACTTCCAAAGGGCCCACTTTGGGCATATCGGACTACATGGAGGAACACAATTAGACATAAACCATATGATCTAGTATATGGTAAACAAGTTCTTCTTCTTATTTAGTTTCAAATAAAAAATTCCAACACTGCAACCAAGCTAGGACTGGATCTTTTAGATGCTCAACAACAAAGGATAACACAAATAAATTAATTGGATGAGATGCAACATGATGTTATTCAACACACCACCATAATCCAATAATAGAGAATGAAATGACATGATAATTTCATAAGAAAGAAGAAATTCAAATCAAGTGACTAGGCTCTTCTATTTGATTCCAAGTTTAATTTTTTTAAACGAATGCTCAATAATCATTGGTTAGGACCTTATGAGATGGAGACAATTTTTGATAATGGTCAGTCAAGATCAATACTATTGATGAATATGACATTTCTTTTCTTGTAAATGGACATAGGTTGAGACTATATCAAAATCCTTTAAACATAGAAGAATTTGTCCACAATCTGCTACAACAATAAAAAATGGAGATTGTTAGTAAGGGGAATGTTTCCCCCTTCCCATCTCAAATTGATTTTTATTTCCTCCTATAATAATAATAATAATAATAATAATAATAATAGTGCAACTATGAAAACCAATTTACTGACGCAACTGTGCATGAATTCTATTCGAAAACCAGTGATCTAGAAGGAAGAATTCAAATCTTTTCAATATTTCTCAAATAACTACATGAGTTTTCAAAACTCATGTACTCTTGTTCAACATTTCAGTGTTCCATAATTTGACTTTCACTTCAACAATTAGAGATTCTTTTTCAAATAAGAGGGGCAGAGAACTAATTTGTAGATCAGTTCCTGTAAGATGTAGCAGATAGATTTTATTTTATTTATTCCATATTTAAATTTCAGAGGTTTTTATAAGGTTTCAAGTTTTCAAGATTTAGTGTAGTTTCTTCAAAGAGATAAATTTTTCATACTACTTAAACAGTCTTCAGAATAGTATATTTTTCAGTAGCTACACAAATTTTCTAATTAACTACCGAAATTTTTGTAGAGTTTTTTTTATAAAAAATGTTGTATGATTAAACTCATTTCCAAATTCAATTTTAAAAGATTAAAGCAATATGAATACCAAAAATTTCATCATCATCATCATATTATAGGTTCAACATCAAAAATTTCATTATCAACAAACTCCAATTTCATTATCAACATCATCATTAGGTTCATCATCACATTCATCACCAAGAAGAATGTGTAGTTTTTAAAATTTAAATACCATCACTAGAAGTGACCATATGAAGATATTAGGAAAAACTATCCAAGATAAATGTACCATCCTGCTCTTGCACACACCTGATTGGACTTATTCTTTGAGGACACTTGCGTGCAAGTGATCCGGTTCCTTATATGATTGACTGTTTCTCTTATGAACTATGATGATGTTGTGGATATGATGATATGTTATTTGATTATATTATATCGACATGTGCTATTGACTTGGTTATCTTGAGTATGCAAGAATCTAGAATGATTGAGTATGTCAATGGCATCAATGGACCTCCTTGGACTCTGGATCAAGTCAGGGAGTGGACTATTTATGGTTTGAGCATTTTTGTTATTGCATATGTGACATATGACTGGAATATTATGATGTTGATTTTGGATCGCTGACATGTTTTGTTGATGGATGAAGGCTGACGATAACTTTCTAACTAGACTCACATTTGGAGAAATTGGGTCATGCACAACAACCAAAGATATTGGGGGAGAGGGGTGGTAGTAGCCCTACCACTTCCTACTAGCACTCTCGCCATGGCTCGAACTGTAGGTTAACAATTACCTAGTTCGAGAGATCCACGATGCTATGAGGGAAGACTGTGATAGTCGCTCACGATGATTCTAAAGGGAACACAATAAGGCAAGTTCCTTATTCCTTAGAGGCCCTTAGTCTACCACAAGGTCAGCTAACGAAGTATTGACTCCAGGGGTTTGACTTCTACCAAAATTAGTCAAAAGGCGAGTGGCACCCTTGGAGCACGTAGTGCGTCTTGAAGGGCATGTTGCATAAATGAAACATGAATGAAGGAGAGTGGCACCCTTGGAGCACATAGTGCATATTTAAGGGCACGTCGCGGGTTTTAACATTGGTGATTCAATGAACCTAGGTGCCTAGAAAACAATGTGCCATTTTGACTTGGTCAACCTTAAAATAAATGTAGTATGAGTAAAGTTTAAATTATAAAATTTCCATTAAAAACAAGGGTTTGTTGAGCCTAGTTGAATTCAAATCCTAGGTCTAAGTAGGACCTAAGAACTAAAAATTAATTAAGAAAGTAATAAAGGGGGAATGAAGAAAAGTGGGGGTAAAAATTTAATTTAAAAATTAAAGGCGTTTTAATTATTAAAAATGATTAATTGTTGTTTATGTGTAAACTTGTTAATTCTAAACTTAGATAAAAAGGGGAAACTTAAAGACAAAAGGGATGTGGGACATAGGAGGGAATCTAGCCTAGGGAACTTTCTATTTTCAAACTCAACTAAGCTTTAAGAAAGACGTCAGTCATTAAAAGGAATTTAAGGGAATAAATGGACACTGAGAAGTGTTTTTAAGAACACTTTTAGGTGGGTGAGGGAAATAGGAAAATTAAATTAATTAATTAATTGAATTTCTGGTGCAACTAAGGGATCGAGTGACATGTGTATGGGGAAGGTTTATCCTAATTAATTTTTAATAAACAAAAATTAATGAGGGTTTTGGCGACAAATCACTAAGAAAACTCTATAAAAGGAATGACAGATGAGAAGGGATCACGTCTGATAGGCATAAGGTTACACTGCCGATACTATTCTTGACTGATTTTTCTTGTGGGAGTTGGGATGCCCATCTCAGTTAGAGAGTGGTAGCTCGACCTTGCGAGGCGAGTTGGGAGCTAGATTTCTTTGGTTTGTGTGCGTGACCCTTTGCGACTTAGGGGGCTCAGGGGGAAGAAGAGTACCCCTAGCATTGGTTGGGAGGTATTGGTGAGGTCTCAACGGTTAGCAAGTGGGAGCTGGTCGGAGCGCAAGCGTGAGACAACCACTTCAGATTTTGCGCCTTTGATTACGGTACATGTGTTAGATTGCATTGAAATTAGTTTAAAATATGTGAAATTATGCGTTGATAAAATTGTAATGGTTTCCTGAATCTGGATTGGGTGCACTAGTTGTTGATATGTTAATGAAGAAGCCAGTTAATTTAAAGGTTTCATTTTCCCTTCTATATGATTGCACCCTGCTTCCTCTCTTTGATTGAATGGTTACCTCTTGTTCGCTTAGCTTGTGAAACTCATTTTTGTTTCTGCGCCTTCTTGTTTCCACTCAGTAAGTAGTTGCGATTAGATGTTTTTGCTCGCTACGTTTTTCTTATCTCTAGTTTCCTAGTCTCGGTGTTTTTTTTTTTTCTCATTAAGTTTCCCATAGAAAAAGTGTGTTGCCCTGACTTATTTATTGGTTTTTACCTTCCAGAAGATTGTGTGAAGGCCTGTGTTACCTTTAAAATTTTCTTTGATTTACCCTCGGATTAAAATGTGCCAAGAACCTTGCGCAATCCTCGTTTTACTTTGAACTCCTCTCTGCATTTTTATTTCCACTTCCACTTCCACTCCGTCTGTAATTCGCCCAGCAAGTGAATGGCACCTCTGATTTTCTGTATTTTTTTTTACCATAGCCTCAGAATTTGAGTGTGTCTCTACATTGTTTGGCCATTGCCTTAGAAATTGCTTGATCTCTACGTTTTGTTGACCACTGCCCCTGTGCGTATCTTGGATCCTCAGCATGGGGTTTCATTTACTTTATTTTTATATATGATTACAACAAGAATGGGGTTCACTCGTTTGTTATATATATATACTTGTTTACAACAAGAATGAGGTTAGTGTCCTTTATTTTTATATATGTTTACAACAAGAATGGGGTTCACTCCTTTGTTTTTTTATATATATGTCTATAGCAAGAATGGGGATAATGTCCCTTTCTTCATATAGGTCTACAACAAGAATAGGTAGGAATGGGAGTTTGGGATGAGATTTGGAGGCACGGGGATCTCGTTCCTTTATTTTTTATATTGCAGCAAGATAAAAACAGGATCTGGGTCTGCGTGTCCAGGTCAGATTGTTGTTTGCAGTTTTGACTGGTGCACAGTCATCAGTCCCTCTACCCAGCCAAGGGTTAATGCTTGCAATTTTAACAGGGCATACCTCAGTGTTTTCCCCGATCTCCTCTACGCGAGACACTTTAGAACTCGTCCAACGCATTGCTACCCTCCTTCTCTTTCCCAGTAAACCTCCATCACTTTCCTTGCGAATTACTCAGATCTCACTACTGGACTTTAATCCAGAACTCTGCTCTTATTTCTCTCGCCCGCTATTTAAATCCGCCCCACATTCGTTTTTTTAAGAAGCGAATCAGATATAGGACTAGCTAAGGTATTAGACTCTTGCGCGCGCTAAAAGTTTAAGTAGTATATTTTTATGGGCATAAGACTACTTGCTTGTGATGAATTTATGATGCGTTGGACCACTGTTAGACCCTCGTTTTCCTTGTGCAACTTAGGTATATAGTTGTAACCTCACGCCTTCTCGTATGCGGTCACATGATGGATTAACCACCCTTTCTTGTATCACTGGTGTAATAACGAATGTTGAGTTAACCTCTTTTATAGCGTCATTAAATCATTAACGAACGATTGTCGTAGACTTCAGACTGCTTACGCAATTTGAAATTGTATGGTTTATGATGAGTACGTAATTAAGATTGATGTGGGATTGATGATGTTATCTTGTAGCGCCCTGAAATATTTGATGGTTTTACTCTTGTGCAACATTAACATTTGATTATGTTATCTAGCAATGGGGTTATGTGCACCGTGGAATTTTGTAGTTTCATTGTTGATTGCTTGTTGGATTGATTGCACATCTGGAATAAAATAGATGTTTCCCTTATGCTTTGAAAATAAAATAAAGTTGATTTCTCTATGCCCTCTATTGTGTACTTAAATGATTGAGTTAGGATTTAATTCTCTCGTGCCTTGAAATTTTTAAATTACGTGTGTTGGTTATTAGAATGCTATTGTGCATTGATGTGTTGATGATGTTGCCTTCAAGTGTGATTGTGTTTTTCCTAATGCAAAATAAAAATTTTACCTATTGTTTGTCGCTTTTTTCATCGTAACAATGGGGACGTTACATATGGTATCAGAGCGGGTTCAACCCTGCGACTATGGATAGCCATGCCTTTTGTTGAATTAAGCCCTTGATTTATACTTGACACTAATTGAATTATTAACCTATCCTTGCGGTAATCAAAGTTAGAGGACACCGTAGAGATTCATGACGTGGTTCCTGGGGAGAAGGTGTGACACCTCTAGTAGCACCCACGCAAGAGGGGTCCAACCCCCAAGGAGAAGAACAAGTATTGAGCATGAGCGAATTATCGCGCGAGATGCGTTGGGTATGACATGGTCCTTCTAGGGAAATTTCATAGGCTTTGACTAACCGTCTGTGCTGAGATAAGGCCAGGGCGCCTAAACCCTTTAGGTTCCATAGCACGCCCCAACCAATACCGGTAGCTTTCACCAAAAACTCGAGAGGGTTAAGTTATCGATTCCATGAGTGCCACAAATGGATCAGTCGTCGAGGCATGGTTGGAGAGCCAGACATTGTGCTTCGTGCTTCGAGTTTTTGACCTCCTGCATGAAGGTCCGCTTAGGCGGTCTTCAACTAAAGGGGAGTGCTCTTCTATTGGGGAGGACGCTCCTACCTCAACTAAACATGGCCTTCGAAGTCGTGTTAGGGGAACGGTTTGAGGAACTGTTCTGGGAGAGGTAATTGTTAGAGGAATTCCTTGAGCGCCAACTGAATGAGTTTAGCACCTTACAAAAGGGTGGTCATATGGTGTTGGATTGTGAGACCAGATATAGTGAGCTACTTCGATATGCCCCGCATCTGAACATGAAGAAGATGGAGATCTAAAATTTCGTGACTGGCCTTAACTCTAGATTTCATGCGAAGGGGAGGTTCTAAATGCCTCGAACGTTGCATGATGTAGTCCAGTAGGCCTCTTAGTTGAAGAAGAATTGACCGTGGGAGTCAGGGAAGGACTCCTGCAAGATTGTTTGGACTAACAACATCCGGTGCACGACAACATCAGATGCCAACCAGACAAGGTATCTTTATATCAAGATATGTCTATAGAACCATTGTTCACGACACCTTGACGATAGGTTCCTCAGGAGTTGGCTCCCTACAGGGGACCACCACATCCACGACAACACCGCTAGCAACCGTCATTTAGGCTTGTCAACATAACAGACCAGGATCTTAGGCTGGTGGGCCAACAAATTTTATTCCGGGGCCAGGAGTACTGGACTGGAGGTGGGCGATGAACATGTGGAGAGTCACATTACCAGTAAGACTGTCCAGTTGAAAGGGCCAGAGAAGTCGAGTCAACAGGACACACACTACCATGGCAGAGATGGGCAAGGCCCATAGGATTCATGACTGCGGTAAATAACTGCCAGGCCGAGCACCAGACCACTATGCTCAAGGCATAAGGTTCCATCACCAAAAAAAATTTCAGTATTTGTTAGACCCCGATACTACATAGAGCTCTAATTATAGTACCACACTGAAGGGATTTAGGTAAGGGCATTCAACAGGATGAGTTTAGATTCGTCGATGTGGCTTTGGGTACCAACCAGATGGTTGGAGGAAGGGGTATGAACTATCTCTTTAACCTGGGGATAGTGTAATGAAGTCTGACCTATGTCACGATCTTAATATTTTATGACGACATGGTCATTATGGACTGGAGGGAATCGCATGAAACATACTCAATGGTAAGATGAGGCAGTTGAGTTGGAATGACAATGAAGAACGAAGAAGTGTGATTGTAGGAATAAAACAGGGAGTATCTCCAAGGTTCATTTCTTCCCTACATCTACAAGAGAGCACGTGCAAGGATGCAAGTTTTATGCATTAGAAGTACTAGAAATATTAGAAGACCTTTCAGTAGTACGTGAGTTTGTAGATGTGATTCCCAGAAGAATTACCAAGTGTGTCGCCCGAAGCCAAGATGGAATTTACCATCGAACTAAAACATGGAACTGAACCGATGGCAAGAAAGCCTTATCGGATGTCGACCCCTGAGTTACATGAGTTATTGGACCTAGGACTTATACGTCCAAGTGTATCGCCCTGGATTTCTCCTGTTAATTTCATACAAAAGAGGGATGGGTCATAGATACTCTACTTGACTACCGTTGAGTATTCCTTGACGAAATTTTAATATTTTCTCAGATGACGGAAGATCAAGACAAACGTTTACGCTTGGTACTACAGTGTTGCGAGAGAACAAATTATGGGAAGCGGTCGCAAAGCTATCGAGGATTCATTTCTTAGGGCATGTTATCTCTGGCGAAGGCATCGTTGTGGAACCAACGAAGGTAGAGGCTATTGTGGAGTGGCCTACGCTGACGAATGTCTTATAAGTGCATAGATTCATGGGTTTAGAGGGATATTATCAATGATTCGTCAAGGGTTCTTTGAGATAGAAAATCTGATTACAGAATTGCAAAAGAAGAACAAGAAGTTTGTGAGGACCAAGAAATGTGCAGAAATATTTCGAAGGCTCGAGGAGCTGTTGACGATAACACTAATACTAAAAGTACTTGGTGTGGATGAGGGATTCTTGGTATGCACTGACACATCCAAGGAAGACTTAGACAAAGTCTGAGGCATGACGGTCGAGTGATCTCTTACATATCAAGGAAGTTAAGGAAGCATGAGGAGAACTATGCAACGCACGATTTGGAGTTTTTAGCGATCGTGTATTCTCTGAGAGCATGAAGACACTAACTAATTGGATGGAAATTCGAACTAAAAATGGACCACTGTGGTTTACAAAACCTTTTTATGCAAAATTACTTGGACACGTGGCAAGGGCGTTGGTTAGAACTGCATATCGATTATGATTTTGAGATTTCCTACTTAAAAGGAACATGAACAGAGTGGCAGACACATTGAGTCAGAGACCACATATATTTTCAGTAATACATCTTCAAATGAATCTATGTGAAATTATTCTAACTACAACGCGATGTTGACTAGTATAAGGAGGGTAAGGAATTTCTCAGGAAAGACACCATGATGGTATCGAAATTGAGGGATATACTGTGAACAACGACAGATCTTTGAGATATAATAACTAGATTTACTTACAACCCAATGATGAATTGAGAAGTTTTGATCTTATGCGAAGCTCATAGAGAAGTGTACATGGCTCATTCAGGAGTCATGAAGATGAGGACCAAACTTAAGCCCTTATTCTTTTGGAAGGAATAAAGGCGGACATCGTCAATTGCATGGCGAGATGTCCAGAAAGTCGGCAGGTGAAGGCTGAACATAGAAATCTGACAGGATGGCTACAACCACACGCTAATCCAAAATCGACATGGGAGTCATTTTGACGGAATTCACGGTTGAATTACCATGGAAAAAAATGATAGTTGGGAACAATTATTGTCTCATAATCACTTTGTAGAAATTCTTGTTTTGAACCCCAACTCTTCGAGAGACAAGGGTTTGAAACCAAATGAAACGAGGGTTTCTGGAACCAAGGATTCAAAACCATTAGTAGCAAGGGTTAATAATGCCAAGGATTCAAAACCATAGGTAGAAAGGGTTCATAATACCAGGGATTTGAAACTAGAGGTAGCAAGGGTTCATAAAACTAGTGTTTTCAAACCAGAGGCAACAAAGATTCATAATACTAGGGGTTCAAAGCTGAAGACAAGTCTAAAACTAGAGCTAAGCACATGGATAATTTGTAGAAGCAGAGGTTCAAAATTACACTCTAGCAAAACAAAGTTACCAAAAGTCGAAAATTCAAAATTAGCATAGAGCATATCAGAATTAAAGGACCTAGGTTAGAAACCCGAGCCTCAACTATCAAAAGTTGAGGCTGAAAGTTTGAAACCTAGGAAGAAAAAAATTACTTTTTTCAGCCCTCTAGTTAAGCGAACACATGGAGATGCTGATGTGTTCCTCAAACCGATCCGAGCGCAAATACGAAAATGATCATAACATGGTCAATTGTCAAAGTAAAACATGGTGCCAAACTCAGATATATCAAGCCAAATCAACAAAAAAATGAAATGATATCACGCAAGGAATTTCATGTATCCTATCATGAAATTCCTAACGTCGGGAAGACAAATTTAGCAAGAAATGATCAAGGCAAATCCAACATTGTGTTTCTTGAGAATCCTCTATTCTTAATTTCTTGTTGTAATTGTTTGAAATCCATGTGTCACAACACACATTTTCATTTGTATATGTAAAGTATTATATAAACAATAGTTTTGAGAGCCCGAGGGATTGATATCTATGATTTGTATCGACTGAACAATTGTTGTAACGATTGGATTCAAAGTTTAACACAAGTTGTTGGTTTCTCAACTTATATGTCTAGTTCTTTTGTGTTACATTAATTCTTTGTTAGTCTGGTAGTTTTCCTACAACATGGTCCGAGCCAGGAAGGCCCACCCGAGTATTGGTATACATTGAAACTGATTAAATTAGATTTCATTTTATGCTCAGTCTTTCAATTCAATTTTATCTATTTTATGTTGTGTGACATTGAAGTTTACAAAGTCTTTTAATGAATGCATTTTTCATAGAGATGGAAGAATATCTATTTACAAGTTGACATTGAATGAATTACTTGATTAAGATCATAAGAGAATTATGAATTTTGATGAGTGAAATATTATGATAGGTTGATGAAATATCGTGATTCAAATGTATGACAATTACGAATAACTAGAAATATTCTTATAGCATTTCATTTATGTTAGTTTTAGACAGTTAAAGGTTTTATGCAAGTAGTGTTTCATTTTGAAAGTTAAAAGAAACTAAATCATGCACATATGGTGTATGGACTTCATAAAATACATCCTTGGTTTATAATTACGTGTAACAGAGTTTAATCAATTAAATTGATAGACCTAGCCAAGAACATAAAGGTGCATGAAGTAAAGTCCAGAAGGTTGTTGCTGAGAAGGAAGATGGTCTTTGAGATAATTTATTTCTAGAGATAGATGGTAGTTGTGGTGGAGGTTATCCTTGAATATTGTCTTGAGATGAAATAGGCAGCGTGGGTTGTGAAATAATTTCATGATTAAAGGAGATGGAAAGTGTGGTGGAGGTTATCCATAACTATTATCTTGAGATGGAAGAGGCAATATGGGTCATGAGATGATTCATCACTTACTAATATGGAAGTCGTGGTGGAAAATATGCATGATTGTTATCTTGAGATGAAGGCATAGTCACTTGAAATGAGCTTGTAGTGTGTGGGTTTTTTACCAAAGGAGTAGGATGCAAGAGAAAATGCATTTAGAAGTTTCTTGGATTAGAGACTGAGCTCATATGTTATGATGAACTTGTTGGTAGTAGTGGGAATGCATTGTTTCCATATGGTGGCTAGAGATTTAGAACGAAATTGAATCTGAACATAGACACATGGAAAATTATAGCAGTGGAAGATAGAATCACATGGGGTGTGTGTCATATCTAGAGAAAAGAGGAGGGAGTGAGTATGGAATTCTTGTTTTCCCTTAATATGTATTTTCTTGTTTGCATGAAGAAGAAAATTTGTAGTTGCAGATGGTAGGAGAATGTACTTGGATGAGAAGAAGATGCAATAGAATGATGTTGTGCCAGAAAATGAATTTGCAGTGATTACAACAGTTGTTGTAGGTGATGAAGATGCTCGTAGAGAATGCCCGATTAGAAGATGATGCTGCAAATATAAGTGACCTGGGAGGAAGCATGAGCGAAGTTGTTGATTTGAAGATGTATGAACTTATAGTCCTATAAAAGAGGAAATTGTTGAATATGTTTGTGTCAAAGAAAGAGAGACGATTACAAATCTTTTGTAGGAATCATGCATGATGCAAAATAATGTTAGAAGGATTGACGACTACTGAGGACCGAGTGTGAAGGTGTTGCGTGAAGAGGAAGGCCATTGAAGGTATGTATCTACTAATTTTTGAACGATGTGAATGCGTTGACACAATCACTGACTAAGGAATTCTATGTGTGGTTTTGGATTGATTCAAGGGAGGTGTAACATGTCACTGTGAGACTGCATGTTGTGTGGCTTCAAGCATGAGTGGTTGGTTGCATTGAAGGAACTTTGTACACTACATGAAAAAGGACAGTGGGGATTTCATATATGGGACATGAATTAGATCAATTTTTTCAGGTGATGCATGGATTAGGAGCACCTAACTAGTGCTTGTGGTGATGAAGAAACTATTGGAAATATAATTGAGAGGGGGGGGGGGTGAATCAGTTATGTATATAAGCTTAAAACTTTTTCCCTTTTTTTTATTCTTTCTAGATTATTATTTAATGTGTTGTTGATAACTTAACATGCATAGATATATTATGATCAATCACACACAATACACAAAGACACTGATTTTCCTGAGGAAACCCATAAGGGTGAAAACCTCTTCTTCTTAGGATGTCAATCAAGCTCCAACTTTCATGTACATCACAATATTTGAGCTCCAACTCAAATATGAGGATACAACCTTTGATAGCTAGCTACAACTTGTAGAGAGCACCAAATCTCAGATTTATGTAGCACCAACTAGATGGAAGCACCAACTCCCAGGTTTCTCTAGAACCCACTATATGGAAGCACCAACTCCCAAAATATCTTCTAGCACCAACTAGAAATTAAAGGACTGCACTCCTCTCTAGCACCACCCTACCACCGTGATTGAATCTTACAAAACTTTACTTACTTTCTCTGTCTCTGATATGGCATGTTACAACTCCCTATCTCCCCTGCCTTCTTCAACTTCCATGCACTATTTCGCTTCTTCTTCAATTTGTTTCTATGCTCTGCTCTCTTTTCTTTATGCGCTCAACACTGCCACTGTTCAACTTATCTACTGCCTTTTATACTCTGTGCTACCTCTGCATGCTCTTTACTGTGCCATGGATCTCCCCTTCAGATTTTTCACTGCGTCTCATCCTGCCCACATGCATTACTCTCGAAAAAGCACGTTGTCATTTATGTTCTTCATGTCTTACTCACCTCGAGTCCTTTGCCTGATCACCTTGCAAACTCTTCATCTTCCTTGTCGGTTATACTAAATCTGTTCATCATTAGCGTGCATTATCCTGAGATTCTATGGCTTCTCTGGTAGTTGTAACTCTTCATATTCTCTGGTAGTTAGAGTTAGTCATTTTTGGCTTCTTTGGCTTCCAAGCCCCTTCCTTCACGTGACCAAACACCTATTCAAAAGGCGCTTCCCTATATCGGTCTAGTGAGTGCTAGCTCCATTTCTCGATATGACCTTGGGCGAATATCTCATGTGACCACACAATTATGGGTGCGTCCAAAGGCAGTTTGAGGCCAACTCGCTTTTAGCCCCGCAATTCACTACAGAGATCCACATGTCCTTTCTCCAAAACTGTGGTTTTTATTGCGGCCCACCTTCAACATTTTAAAGTTCACGCACCTTCAATCCCCGCAATGCGACGGGACCGTCGATCTCACGATCTTGATGATGCTCCTGAACGGACGGTTTAGATATATCCTCTCAAGTCTGCGGATCAGATCTAGCCTTCATAAATCAACGACTGTGATTTACTTCGTGATCTGGGCTTCAAGTGTTTCAGATATCAAACCCTGCTTTTATCTGTATGCCAATATTCCAGAGTTGATGATCCATTGACGCATGTCCCTCTCATATTAATGGTCGAGATCTCCTTCAGGTCTCTAGACTTTGGAGATTGAAACACTCAATTTTAACTTTATCTCTATCACCTTTTTCCGGAGTTGACAATCCATTGATGCGTGTCCCTCTCGGATCAATGGTCGAGATCTCCTTCGGGTCTCTGGACTTTGGAGATTTCAAATCTCAACATCGCTTCCTTCACTTTCTCTCGGAGTTTTTTTCCCGAGCTACACAGATTTCTACCATGCGTCCTTCTGGAAACCGACGGACTGGATATTCTTTGGCCCTTGAGTCTTTGACGATCTCGTTTCCTTCCCAAGCACAAAATCTCGGAGTTATTCGCTCCAAAGTCGTGGATCATGCGCCACCTGTCAGTCATGAAGATGGATGATCCCTTCTTACTTCAGGACTTTGGGACTTTGATAAGTCGTTGCTCCATTTTCCTCCGGAGTGATCACCTGTTGAGTAAGTCATAAGTGGTGGAGACTGCTTGCTGTTGGTTAACACTTCCACTTACACTGTCCTTCCACTGAACTAGATCAACAGTTGAGAATGCACCCGAAGTGATCTTCAGATCAGATAATTAAGAGCGACTTTAGACCTTCTCCCTTCTCCCTTCGAGACTTTTGACATTTGTTGGTGATGAAAATTTCAAAGTGAATCTCTCGGAGTGACTTAGCTTGCTTACGTCACTTGTTGACATGGCACGAGCCAATTTCCTCTTGACACTTGTCATCATATGATTATGCCATGTGTACTAGCTGACGTGGTCTTCCACATGTCCTTGCTAACGTGGTCTACCACATGTCCTTATTAAGGTGATCTAATGACGTGGGTGAGACATGTAGGCAGTGTAGTGGAGGTGGAGGCAGAGCGTGGTAGTGGAGTGTGACGTGTAGCGGGTAGTGGAGTGTGATGTCGGAGTGTGGAGGTGGTATGTATGAGTGGTTTGGTGGTCTTCTAGGAGGTGGGGTTAGGTGGTAAGTGGTAATGAGAGAGGGGGGTCTGAGTTGACAAGAAAGTGACACATATGAGGGTCCCACATGAGAAATACCACCAAATCATATCCCCCCCATGGTTAAAGGCATAAATATGGGGGGGTTCCAATATGCCCTGTCGACTGTAGATATGAGTGCCCGATTATCAACTGCTGAGATTAGTGTGCCTTATAAATTATCCTATCCTTCCACTTATTTCGATCCGATGACTGGAGGAAATTTGGGTGATCGAGATCTCAGATCTCATCCCTTTCTTATCATGTCCTTCCACTTGAATCAATCCGATGGCTGACAGAAATTTGGATGATCGAATTATTAATCGTTTTGCCCCACTTATCCTATCCTTCATTAATTCAATCCGATGTTTGTTGGTCCTCTGGATTGGTGATCCAACGACCACTATCGCTCTTCCTCTTGAGATTTTGATATCTCTGACTTTATAAGGCTTTCTAAATGTTCATGGGTCTCGACCTTTTCTCCTCTTGCGATTCTGTCTCTTGGACCTCCTTTGTACTTCTGGAAACCGCTATCTCTTCTGAGATTTCTCGTCTTCTGCACTCTCGAGGTTTGGTTTGTTGTTGTTCTTTCCATCAATGACAAGCACATTCTTCTTGTAAACATGCCAACAATATCCCCCTTTGGCATTGATGGAAACCCTGAAAGGATGTACTATTCTTCTTAGACCTCCAACTGTAGCATATAGACAACACCTTTTTTCTCCCCCTTTGACATCAATGTTAAAGAAAACAGAGAGTGACTCTGTGCTCCCCCTGATCAGATATACTAGGAACACTCATGCCCAACTT
Source organism: Picea engelmannii (assembly GCA_009831015.1). Lineage (NCBI taxonomy): Eukaryota > Viridiplantae > Streptophyta > Pinopsida > Pinales > Pinaceae > Picea > Picea engelmannii. The sequence continues at coordinate 97,401 of ML796954.1, read as the reverse complement.
CTGGTGTAGATACTCAAACTGAGATTTTGCAAACGGTTTAGTGAAGATATCAACAATCTGATCTTTGGATGGAATATAATTCAAAGAAACAACAGTGTTGGTTACCTGTTCCCTCAAGAAGTGATACTTGATGGGTATATGCTTGGTCTTGGAGTGAAATACAAGATTCTTTTACACACTAATTGCACTAGTATTATCACAATGAATTGGGATCGTTGCATTATACTTTACCTCCAAGTCTATAAGTGTTTGAATCATCCATAATACTTGGGTACAACAAGTGGCAGTTGCAATGTATTAAGCTTCTGTAGTCGATTAGGAAATGGAACCTTGCTTCTTGCTCAACTATGCTACAAGAAAATCTCCTAAGAAGAGTGCACCTCCACTCGTGCTTTTCCTTTCGTCCATGCAGTTAGCCCAATCAACATCTAAATAGACCGATAGTTGAAAATTATGATTCCTAGGATACCATAGGCCATAGTTCATTGTTCCTTTCAAGTATCTGAATATTATTTTGACATCTAATAGATGACTCTGTTTAGGTGCAGCCTGATACCTTCCTACCATTCCAACATTATGCATTATGTCTGGACGGGATGTTGTGATGTTCAATAGGTTTCCTATCATAGACCTATATGAACTCTGATCAACATCAGGGGAATCATCATCCTTTCTTAACTTGCATCCAGTGACCATAGGTGTATAATATTCCATTAGAAACCTTTTCAACATTTCTCTTAGATATTTCTCCCAAGAGAGAAATATTCCTTCAGACCTTTGAGTAATTTGCAGAAAAATAAAAAATGACAGTTCCCCTATTATAGACATTTCAAATTCAGACTGCATGGCATGGAAGAATACCAATGAAGCATCATTGCTTTTGAAGATGATGTCATCTACATAGACCAACACAATGAGAAAATCATTACCCTTTGTTTTGATATATAGATCGTTGTCAGTTGTTCCTCTCTTGAACCCTTTGTCTTGAAGATACTTATCTAGTCTGTAATACTAGGCAGGAGGAGCTTGTTTCAACCCATATAAGGATTTCTTCAACTTGCAGACAAATTCAAGGTTATCTGACAATTTGAAACCCTCTGGTTGTTCCATATATACTTCTTCCTTTAGATATCCATTTAGAAAAGATGACTTGACATACATTTGATAGAATTTGAAGTGTTTATCTTCTTCTAATCTTGCTACGGGTGCAAATGTTTCATCAAAATCTAGTCCTTCTATCTGAGCATATCCTTTGCAGACCAATCTAGCCTTATTTCTTACAATATTTCCTTTCTCATTCATCTTGTTTTTGTAGACCCATTTGGATCCTATTACATTTTTATTTGCTGGCCTAGGAACGAGTTCCCAAGTGTCATTCTTTTCAATCTAGTCTGGTTCCTCATTCATTGATTTTAACCAATTTACATATTCACTGGATTCATTAAAGTTTTTAGGTTCCACCATGGATATGAAGGCTATATGTGATTTCTCGGTGTCTTTGATTATCCTTCTCTTGGTTTGTACACCTTTGTATTTCTCACCAATTATCTGACTTTCAAGATGATTCTTTTGAGTAATAATGGAGGAAGGATTTGATGTTGATTATTGTCCTGACTCTTCTTTTCTGGGTGTCTCTTCTCCACCTGATTCATCATCTTCTTGTGACTTTGAGATTTGTTGTTCTTTATCTTCATTATTCTCATCATCTTTTTTATCTGGCTTAGTGTTTATTCTCTGTTGATCTTTTAGAAGAGATGCTTCATAAATACGGTCTACTAATTTATGCATTCTTTTGTTAAAGCATCTGTATCCTTTACTGTTCGTTGCATATCCTAAGAAGATACATTCATCAACTCTACTATCAAATTTTCCCAGATGATCATCTTTATTCTTGATGTAGCATTTACTTCCAAATACTTTGAAGTGCTTGATTGATGCAGGTCGACCAAACCACAACTCATATGGAGTTTTATCATTGTTCGAGCTTAGATGCGCTTTGTTTAGAATATGAACAACCATGTGAACAACCTCAACCCAAAAGGTTTTTGAAATGTCCCTTTCACTCATCATACCCCATTCCATCTGCTGAACTGATCTATTTTGGTGTTCTACAACTCCATTTTGTTGAGGAGTACCTAGAATAGTATATTCTCTTTTAATTCCATGTTTGTCACAGAATTCTTTGAAGTCTCCTGAAAGAAACTCTCCTCCCCTGTCTGAGCGAATTTCCTTTAACTTCCTTCCTGTCTGATTCTCAGCTAATGCCTTAAACTTTTTGAACTTCTCAAACACATCATATTTTTCTCTCAGAAAGGAAACCCACGTAATTCTGGAGAAGTCATCAATGACTAGCATAAAGTAACATTCTCCTCTAGTACCTTCCATTCACGATGGTCCACACAGATCTATATGAACAATTTGAAGTAGTTTCTCCGAAGATGTGAAACTCTTTGATTTGAATTGAGCACGAGTCAACTTCCCCATTTGACAGGATTCACATACAGAGTTATTAGGCTTAGATATTTTTGGAAGGTCTTTCATAGCACCTTCATTATTTAGTTTGACAATATGATCAAAATTCAGGTGTCCAAGCCTTCTGTGCCATAACCAACTTTCATCAAATTTGCTTAAATGATATTTCTCCTTATCTTCCTTCAGAACATATACATTGTTTTCGGTTCTAACCCCTTTTGCAAGCAACTCTCCTGTGTTTACTATCTTTATTTTACAACTCTTGGAAGTGAAAGTGACTTCACATCCTCTGTCACATATCTCACTAACACTAAGAATATTATGCTTTAAACCAAGGGGTGAGGATTGATCTAGGAATAAGTAGGTGGCTACCCACTTATTCCACTAGATCAAAATAGGGGTATCCACCTTGGCATTTTTTCTACAACTTTTTGGGTCCTAAACTTCCGATGGCATTTTGAGGCCCTAAACATCATTTTTTGGGCCCGCGACAGTCACACTAGAGTCTTTGGCTAGAGTGTTATGGAAAAATGTCTATTCCACGAATAGAGATTTCAAACAAGCTATCATTCACCTCAAACAAAGATCATATGAAAACATTACTCCCTTGGAAATTTGATGTACCAACTATCCCCATCGGGGCTTGCAAACCTTTTGGTGTTTCATCTTCCGGGGTTAAGGTTTTGGATTTTATTTATGTAAAAAATGCCTCTAGAGAATCATTGTAAACAACATCATATTATTTCGAATGATCATATCCATCACATCTCTTCTCAGAGATAAGCTACCACCATTCTAGCGAGTCATTTACTCTTTAATTTTACAGTTTCTATACATTCTCTCATTAATAAAAAAAATTGTGCATTATTGTATCTTTGTGTTTATTTCAATATCTCTATATATTTCATTATTATATCTCTTCCTTCATTTATTTCTCAAAATAATATGGATTAGTGGTATCAGAGCATGCTACTCCTTTTCATTTCATAGTGCATGTCCCCGACGAGGTCAGGGTATAGAAAGTTGGGTCTCGAGCTAGTTTCTCTTGAGGACGACCACTCTTTCTAGTCGAAGAGGCCTCCCATGGCGGAAGAAAAGAGAGATGTGGGATCAGAAGATCCCATCAAGTTGTTTCTCGTGGAATCCCTCGCGCAATAGAGGAACGAGATGTTGGTGAATTTTTCCCAAATCCTTCAACGATTTTAGACAATAACAGTCACGTCTTCCTCAAGAAGTCACTTTGGAGATGATACCCCATTCAAGGTACAATTTAATTTTTATATTCTTTTATTTGAAGGTCACATCCATGCATCTGCTTTGGAAAAATGGTTAAATTTTCTACAAGGTAATTTTTCTATTCACAATTTTTCTGACAGAGAAAAGATCACCATTTCGCTCCTTAAGGCTCTCCCTCATGTCAAACATTGGTGGGAAACTTACTGGAAGTAAAATTCCATAGAGGACTTTGGAATATTTGAGGTTGATCCCACTTAGGATTTTTTTATGGATGTGGTCAAGGAGAAATATTACCCTGTGGGAAACTATAGTTACCAGTACATGAGATGGACCACGCTGCATCAAAACCGGGACCAAATAGTGTCAGAGTTCACAAATACCTTCCATACCTTGTGCACCAATTGGTTATCAAATACTCTAAGAAACATCCTGTTATAAAATATTTTGGGCCTCTACACCAGTACATCCAAACCAAAATGGAATTTCTGGACATCTCATCATTGGGAATCTCTTATAGATATGCTACAAAAATCGACCATAAATTTAAGCACTAGAACAAGTGGGAATTTCGATCTGCAAATCCGCAACAACCAAAGTATGGTAATGGAAACCCTAATCCATACAATAACTAACCAAAATAACCATTCCAAGACACAGGAAAAGAAGGGTAATGGGAAGACGAAGAAGGACATGGGGAAGTGATGCGACTTCCAAAAAATCCCTTGGCACAACACCAATGAATGTCGCTCAAAACAACGATTTTTGGTCGAGCTCAAAGAAACAGATTTGAGCCTCGACTCATACTCTGATTCATACAATAACAAAAGGATATAGATAATTGATGTAGAACCCACTGCTACTGTCACATCCACAACAATCCAACCAGAAGAACAAGAGGATCCTAAGGAGGGGAAGAGCATTTTCCATTCACAGATGTGGGTGAAGGGGATTCTGTTGCATTTTATTGTTGATAGAGGAAGACAGAATAACCTCATATCAATATAGGTCACCAAGAAGTTGGATTTTTTGAAAACACCAAACTATTAGCCATACAACATTGGATGGTTCTGCCAGGGACAAGATCTTCATGTCAGCCAACAGTGCCACCTGTCATACGACATCAAGCCCTTCAAATATGAGGTATTGTGTGATGTTTCCCCACTAGAAGTCTGTGATTTTCTCTTAGGCAAGCCATATATGTGGAGGTTTCATATTTTTTATGAATCTCATCCCCGTAGAGTCATTGTTACTATGGGGGTCATCCCTATAAGATACCAGAGGTAGTTCTGATTATTGTACCAAAAAAATAGTTCCGCAAAGTAATCTCTCATACTAAAAAGTCTATCCTCTTCAAAAACTGGTGAAAAGAGAAGGACACTAAAACCACTAGAGCCTTGACCCAAGACCCTTCTATCCAGCAGAAGCAGCTCAACAATATTGTAGAACAAAACCAAGATATTCCTACTTCACCTATGTGGGTGCTTCCACACTGCCTAGTCAAACCAAGTTATGATAAATCCCTTCATTTTATTCATGTTGCATCTTCCTCAATAGATTCCTCCCACACTCTGGTATATCATGTATCAATATTGGTTAAATAGATCCAACCCCTCCAACAATAGGTTCATAACATCCTTCAACAAGCTAAGAAGGACAACTTCTTCAACAAGGCAAGCAACTCACCAAGATTCATATTCATCAATAGCTTCCTCAGGACTTCATGCAATGGATACCATTTCTCCCAAAGGGGGGAGGATAGATCCAAGTGGAAATCGGTGACCACCCACCTATTCCAGTGGCTCAAAATAGGGGTTTCCACCTTGGCAGTGTTTCTACAACTTTTCGGGTCCTAAACTTTTGGGCTAGTTTTAAGGCCCTAAACAACATTTTTTGGGCCCATCACAGTCACACTTTTGGCTTTAGACATATTGAAATAGAAAACATGTATTCCTCGGATATACCTTTCAAACAAGATATTGTGCGTCCCAAACGAAGATCATATGCAAAAGTTACGCCCTTGGGAAGTTGATGTACCAACTACCCCCATCAGGGCCCGCAAACCTTTTGGTGTTTCATCTTCCAAGGTTAGGGTTTTGGATGTTCTTTATGTTAAAAAGGCCTCTAGAACCTCATTTTAAATATCATCATATTCTTGTGAATGAGTGTATCCATCACATCTCTTCTCAGAGATAAGCTTCCACCATTCTAGTGAGTCATTTACTCTTTATTTTACAATTTATGTACATTCTCTCATTAATAAAAAAAATTGTACATTAATGTATCTTTGTGTTTATTGAAATATATTTGTATATTTCATTTTTATATACCTTCCTTCATTTCGTTCTCAAAATAATCTAGATTAGTGGTATCAGAGCATGCTACTCCTTTTCGTTTCTTAGTGCATGTCCCCAACAATGTCAGGGTATAGAGAGTTGGGTTTCAAGATAGTTTCTCTTCAAGACAACTGCTCTCACCATCCCATGTGGCCTCCCATGGAGGAATAAAAGAGACACTGGAGCATAAAATCTTATCAAGTTGTTTGTCATGGAAGCCCTTGCGCAAGAGAGGAACGAGATGTTGGAGAATTTTTCCAAAATCCTTCAACGATTGCCGACAATAATAGGCGTGTCTTCCTCAAACGGTCACTTTGGAGACACTACCCCATTCAAGGTACAAGTTAATTTTCATATTCCCATATTTGAAGGTCAGATCGATGCATATGCTTTGGAAAACTGGTTAAATTTTCTAGAAGGTTATTTCTCTTTTCACAATTTTTTCGACAAAGAAAATCTCACCTTTGCACCCCTCAAGGCTCTCCCCCATGTCAAACATTGGTGGGAAACTTACTGAGAAAAAAATTCCATAGAGGAGTCTGGAATATTTGGGGTCGAGAAAACTTGGGATTTTTTTATGGATGCGGTCAAGGAGAAATATTACCCTATGGGAAACTATGATGACCAGTACATGAGATAGACCACTTTGCATCAAAAGTGGGACCAAACAGTGTTGGAGTTAAAAAATACCTTCCATACCTTGCTTACCAAGTTGGGTATCAAAGACTCTGAGAAACATCTGGTTCTGAAATATTGTGGGACTCTACACCAGTACATCCAAACCGAAATGGAATTTATGTACATCTCATCACTGGGAGTCGCTTATAGATATTCTTTAAAAATTAAGAAGGAATTTAAGCATTAGAACAAGTGGGAATTTGGGTCTGCAAATCCACAACAACCAAAGTATGGTAAATTCAACTCTATTACATAGAATAACCAACCTCAAGACAATCATTCCAAGCCATAGGGAAATAAGGGTAACAAGAAGATGAAGAAGGAAACTCGGAAGTGGTGCAACTTCCAACAAATACCTTGGCACAACACCGATGAATGTCATTGGAAATAGTCATTGGTGGTCGAGCTCAAAGAAATATATTCGAGCACCGAATCAGACTCTGATTCAGACAATAATAAAAAGAGACAACTAATTCATGCAGAACCCACTCCTATTGTCGCGACCGCAACAATCCAACCAGAAGAACCAGAGGATCCAGAGGAGGGGGAGAACCTTTTCCATTCACAAATGTGGGTGAACGGGACCCCGTTGCATTTTATTTTTGATAGCGGAAGCTAGAAGAAACTCATCTCAACAGAGGTCATCAAGTAGTTGGATTTTTCGACAACACCACACCCGCAACCATACAACATTATATGGCTCCACCAGGGATGCGATCTTCATGTCATCCAGCAGTGCCTTCTGTCATACAACATCAATCCCTTCAAGGATGAGGTATTGTGTGATGTTGTCCCATTGGAAGTCTATGATGTTCTATTATTCTAGACATATATGTGTAGGTGTCATGTTTTTTATGAGTTTCTACCCTGTAGTGTCATTTTTACTCTGGGGGGTCATACCTACAAGATACCAAAGGTAGTTTTGATTACTGTACTGCTAAAATAGTGCCACAAAGTAATCTCTCATACTGCAAAGTTTATCCTCTTAACAACTTGGTCAAAAGAGAAGGAAATTGCATCCTTGTCTCAAGACCCTTCTATCTAGAAGAAGTAGATCAACAAGATTGTAGAAGAGGACCAAGATGTTCCTACTTCACCTACGAGTGTGTCTCGACACTGCCTAGTCACACCAAGTTATGATAAATTCCTTCATGTTATTCATGTTTCATATTGACTAACAAAATCCTCCCACACTTCGACAGATCATGCAACCATATTGGTTAAACAAATTCAACCCCTCCAGCAATAGGTTCATAGCATCCTTCAACAAGCTAAGTAGGAAAACTTCTTCAATAAAGTAAGCAGCTCACCAAGGTTCAGATTCATTAAAAGATTCCTTGGGGACTTCACGCATTAGACATCATTAATTCCTAATGGGGGAGGATTAATCCAAGTAGAAATCGGTGGCCACCCACCTATTCCACTGGCTCAAAATAGGGGTTTCCACCATGGCAGTTTTTGTACATCTTTTTGAGTCATAAACTTCTGGCATTGTTTTGAGGCCCTAAACAACATTTTTGGGTCTTCCATAGTCTTAATGTAGGATTTAGCCATATTGTAATGAAAAAATGTACATTCATCGGATATACCTTTCAAATAAGCTATCGTGCACCCCAAACAGAGAGCGTATGAAAAAGTTGTGCCCTTGGGAAGTTGACGTACCAACTACCCCCATTGGGGCCTACAAACCTTTTGGTGATTCATATTTTGAGGTTAGGTTTTTGTATTTTATTTATGTTAAAAAGGCCTCCAAAGCCTCATTTTAAACATCATCATTTTCTTGCGAATGAGTGTAGTCATCGCATATCTTCTCAGAGATAATCTTCCACCATTCTAGTGAGTCATTTACTCTGTAATTTTACAGTTTCTATACATTCTCTCATTAATAAAAAAAAATTGCATTACTTTATCTCTATTTTTATTGCAATATATATGTATATTTCATTTTATATATCAACCCTCATTTCATTCTCAAAATAATCTGGATCAGTGGAATCCTCTATTTTGAATTTATGTACCAATGAACAATATTTGTATCCTGATTTGCTTTAACAAAAGGAAAAAAAAAAAACTATCATAATACTCACTATAGTCAAAGTATCATCATATTAGATCATGTTGGATCAAAATGAAAATGATCTTGAATGAAGGTAATGGTCTTACAATGGTATAGTAGAATGATGAGAGGGTTAAGGATGAGAGATGAAGCATATCAACAAGGTAAGTTACGAAGTGAATGGAGACAAAATGAAATTGTATCATAAAATATATGAATGTCGAGCTTACATTAGTCTATTATCATAATTTTTTACATTTTTAACAAATTAACAAGTTTTAAAAGTGGTTTTACCTCAAGTTTTAAAAGTGGTTTTACCTCAAGTTTTCTTTCATGAAAGCTTGGACTGCAAGAAGGAAATTTTAGTTTCTAGTACTTGGTATGAGATACATAACTAGATGTGTTACTGAATTGAAAGAAGGGGACATAACTGATGAAAATTGAAGTGCTATGATAATTCATCTACAGGAATAGAGAAGTCTATTGCAAATAGAACCCATTTCCTTCTTATTCTATATATCATCTGCTAAAAATGAAATGAGTTGAAATAGAAAATCTGGAAAAAAAATATGAGCTAGCACACTTGCTAAAAATTCTGGCATCTAAATGTTTGTTATATATTGTTGAAAGTCTTCATCTTTACCCCCTTGATGTACAAAATTTTTCATGTAAATGAATTTTCTTGAAGTCTAACATGGAGAAGACTCATTAGAGTATCAACCATTAATGAATGATGTTAACCAACATGAGACCACTCCTTAGTAATGTCAATAAGTGTCAAAGTACTTCTAATGCATCTTGTTAGGCATGAATAGATGTGTTGGCATCGAGTGACCTGCAGGACCTTAAAGTCAGGAGTAATTGATGAATCTCCACCATTGTCAGTGAGGAGACCTTTCATTGAGGCACACAAGTTCCAAGGAATTATAAACATCTCTTGATCTTGGACCCACATAAAGAGTTGGAGTCGATGGACCAAGATTGTCAAAAAAAAATAATTAAGGAATCATCCATCAATCCAACACGAGCATAGAACCAAAAATATTTGAAGAACCATAATAAAATATTGAACCAACATGCAAAACTTTATTGTGAGTTTTTCCCACCAGTAACCTGGTTTTCAAGTCATGTCCAGCTGCGCCAGTAAATTGGTTTTCACAACTCGACTTTATTTATATCTTTACTATTTAATTCATTTATTCATTCCTCTACACTATCCTTCTCTACTTGAAAACAATGATTTATTTTTAAGTCTAGGAATATTTCCAATGGATCCATTTTTGTAACAAGATCTCAAAGAAAATCATACCCAAATCTGAAAAATGCACCTCAATGAATATCAAGATATGAGAGATCAACTTCTCTTGTAAAGATGGTGCCAAGAATTGTTGAAATATGGAGTGATGTTGCAGACTGATGACTGATTGAAACCAAAATTCAATATAATCTATGTTTCCTTGATTTCTTGTAGCTATCATGTCATGAAGTTCTTAAAAAAATTGATCTTCATATTCCTCAATTCAAAAGGGATCTAGATCCGGGGACAAAAATGCAAGGAATTCTTCAATCTTTGGTTCCAGTTTTTGTTCTTCATCGGATGTTGTCCATGAATCATTGGTCTTTTTTTCTTGTTGATAAGGATCAGAATAAGCTCTTAATTCCTCTTCATTTTATTCTATGGTTTATGAAATTTTTGAATTTAACACCTTCCCAAACCTTAGATGAATTTCTTGTAGTGGTGGAGGTGAGATAGAACAGGTGAGAAACATGGGAAAGTTTGTCATTCAGTTTTGTAAGTAGGTTGAACTACCTTATTGTTGTTAGATTTTTGGATGGGTTGAGTAGGAATTTGTGTAGGGAACATAGGATTTTGATGGGAAAGTAATTGTAGTAAGTGTGGTTGATTAATGTGTTGTTGAAGAGATCATGGAAGGTATGTAGGATATGTTTGTGTTGCGGGATGACGTAAAGTAGCCATTCCATCATAATATGGGCCATACCAACTTGGTTTCCAAGTTTTGTATGGGTTATACTGAGGCTTCCACGACTACCATGTTGTAGGAGTATTCCATGATTGATTAGGAGAATAAGAAAATGGAAGGACAGATTTTTGAACCATACATGTAGGCTGAGGTTTCCATGGCTATTGTAGTGCCATTGAATAAAGTTAACTTATAGCTTCTGGTTATCCTTGATCTACTACTTTAATCCTGGGAAAGGAAGGGAAGATATCCATGGAATGGTTCAAGTCACATATGCCACAAATTTCAAGACTATCCAAAGGACAATCCCTTGCATGATATTTTTTTTATGGAAGCAAGGGGAAAATATAGATAAAACTCTTTCAAATTCCTCTTGCTTTTCCTTAACCTGTAAAACATCCAATTGTGAATTTAGAGAGATCATAATGTTAGTTTTAAAATTTTCAAATAAATTACCAATTTCATCTCTCGTAACTCATGTTCCTAAAGAAAATTTTACGAATATGATCCTTCTTGAACATTGTCTGCAGAACTCACATATCTCTTCATATGCGAGTTTAGAAACATCCCTTGTTCCCATCCTATTTAATATTTCTAAAAATATTCATCTTGGATTCCTATGAGTAGGATTGTCTGTAGGATCTCTTTGCCCAACTGTCTTTAGTTTTATAATTGAAGGTTGTATTGGAATTATTCCACATATTCCTCCAAACTTTCATCCTCCCTTTGTTTTATTTTGAAGATCTCTACTATGGCCTTGTAGTAGTCATGATATATTTTCAAAAATACCTTCTTCATGTCCTCCCAAGTTTGAATGTTATCCCCACCGAGGCCCATGAACTATCAGAGAGTTTCTCCTTTCAAAGTAGCATGAAACGACTTGAACTTTTTATGATTAGTATAATAATCACAACTTCTACAAAGCACATCAAATTCATATAAAAATGCATTTGGGTCTTCACTTTCCAATCCATGAAAATTTTGTAGAGCATATGGGAGAATTTTCTTCATTTGCGCTACTCCTCCTTGATCTATGATGGGGAATTCAAAGGTAACAATATATTCCTTGTTAGAACCCACATCTTCCTCACCTTCCATCTCTTCCAAAAATATAAGAGGTTATTCATGTGCTATAGATTAAAGAGTATCTAAAATATCAACTTTAGGCTCATGTTTCAATCTTTCATCTTTTACCTTTGAGGTCTCTCCTCCTTCAAATGTTCTTCTTGTCTTACGAATTCCACTCAAATTCTGAAATGTTGGTGCTGCAAAAACTAGAAAAAATTCTTACCTCACTTTAGAATCAACTCCTTAAGCACCTCCCCGACATCGATTCCAAAAATTTAGTCAAATTATAATATAATATTTTTTTTACATTTCTCATCAATCCGAGTTTGTAAACTTATGAGGTGTTAGGAAAAATATATGCAGAGATGAATATTAAAGTGCTTCAAAAGATACGAAATCAACTTGCAGCATAACTACAAGAAACAACATTCTAAATTTGTCGCTTCATTTAACTTGTGAATCTCTAAGGTAGAAAAATAGGCCTAGTACATTTCCCTTGTATTGGACAATACTCTGTGGTTTTCACTTAAATGATTTAGTTTAAAGTAACCAAGATTCATAAAAAAAATCTACCAAAAGCAATCTGAAACTAATCTAAACTGAAGGTATCATTTCATGGATTTGATTTTATTCAAGTCCCGGTCTTCTAAGGTTTAAGTGTAGGATGATTACAAACTTTGTTATCAACAATACTCTATTCGTCCACTTAATAATTTTAATCAAAGGTTCATGGAATATATTAACTGAAAAATAAATCTGCAAATGGAAATCAAACTGCAATCAAATCTCCCTACACACTCATTTCTCCTGAAATTCTAATCACACCAAGCCAAATCAGATTTTTTTCAATATTATAATGAGTACTTTTTACAAAACAAAGTATATAAAATACACAACTTCATACTCAAATTTATTAAGAACAATGCATTCTAGTCATTAAATAGAAATCACACACAAATTTCTTAAATACACAAACACACTAAGGTGTCGTTTCTTTCTACAGGAAATAGAAATGCATAAAGAAACTACATAAATGAAAATGCAGAAAAGAATCTAAATGAGGTGTGATTCTGAGATGAAGGGGGATATGCCTTCACTCAAAGTCACGCTTTTCATATACTTACAAAATCAAGACATAAGTAGATGGAGTGCATAAAAACCAGTTTTCCATTCCATAGTGAAATTACCCTTCTACAATTGATCCCCTTGTGTTGTTATTTGAGGATATATCTATACAAAATATACAATGGGGATGATAAGAAACAATTCCCCAATCCTATAACTAACCAAACAAATCCAATCTGGGTCTTACAAATTAAGAAAATTGAAAACTAGTAGCAACAGGAAAATCTAGGAAATTTCGTTTTGAAGAAACCTCTTAATCTTCCAACCGTCTCGAATTTTACAAATATACTCATAGAGTATTCAATTGAGGACATTCTCCACAAAACCCATGTTTTATATTTTTGATATCTATCTTCATTTGCCCAAAAATCATGTCAGACGTTGACTGCCTGGAACTACTTATTAATTTTGACCAAGTGTTTGGAGACTCATACGTGTGACCTAGGAATTATTTGACGGGAACATAGCCATATAGAATCATCTAGATACGATACCTATGTTCCCTTTTCTCCATTGTACATGTGGAAGTATGAGGAACAATGATTGTGTTGCAGGAACTGAACTCGTAAAACCAACATTAGCAAGACAACTTATAATTCTCATTAATTCACTATAAATAAAGGAAATACATGATAATTAACCACTTGAGCATATGGGGGTGTACCATGGTGATTTTTTTAATATTTATGGTAGGAATTGTGATAAATGAGTGAAGGGTGAGGTAAAATGACAAAAGAAATTCTTTGAATTGTGGAAAAAGATGACATATTGGTGACCCAACAATTGTTGTGTTACAAATCATTTAATGTTTTCATATAATTGTTATATGAAAACAATTATATAGACACTAGAAAAGATAGATTATTTTTGTCTAAGTAGGTTATTTTTTTCATACTTTAGCTTGGTAATTGTTGTATATATGTTTCAAAGTGGCCCATGGAGGAATTAAAGAGACACGGGAGCATAAAATCTCATCAAGTTGTTTCTCATGGAATCCCTTGCGCAAGAGAGGAACGAGATGTTGGAGAATTTTTCCAAAATCCTTCAACGATTGCCGACAATAATAGAAGTGTCTTCCTCAAGTGGTCACTTTGGAGACACTACCCCATTGAAGGTACAAGTTAATTTTCATATTCCCATATTTGAAGGTCATATCGATGCGTATGCTTTGGAAAATTGGTTAAATTTTCTAGAAGGTTATTTCTCTTTTCACAATTTTTTCGACAAAGAAAATATCACCTTTTCACCCCTTGGGGCTCTCCCCCATTTCAAACATTGGTGGGAAACTTACTGAGAAAAAAATTCCATAGAGGAGTCTGGAATATTTGGGGTCGAGCACACTTGGGATTTTTTTATGGATGCGGTCAAGGAGAAATATTACCCTGTGGGAAACTATGATGACCAGTACATGAGATGGACCACTTTGCATCAAAAGTGGGACCAAACAGTGTTGGAGTTCAAAAATACCTTCCATACCTTGCTTACCAGTGTTGGAGTTCAAAAATACCTTCCATACCTTGCTTACCAAGTTGGGTATCAAAGACTCTAAGAAACATCTAGTTCTGAAATATTGTGGGGCTCTACACCGGTACATCCAAACCAAAATGGAATTTATGTACATCACATCACTGGGAGTCGCTTATAGATATTCTTTAAAAATTGAGAAAAAATTTAAGCATCAGAACAAGCAGGAATTTGGGTCTGCAAATCCACAACAACCAAAGTATGGTAAATGCAGCTCTATTACACAGAATAACCAACCTTAAGACAATCATTCCAAGCCATAAGGAAATAAGGGTAACAAGAAGATGAAGAAGGAATCTGGGAAGTGGTGCGACTTCCAACAAATCCCTTGGCACAACACCGATGAATGTCGTTGGAAATAGTCATTGGTGGTTGAGCTCAAAGAAATAGATTTGAGCACAGAATCAAACTCTGATTCAGACAATAATAAAATGAGACAACTAATTCATGCAGAACCGACTCCTATTGTCACGACTGCAACAATCCAACCAGAAGAACCAGAGGATCTGGAGGAGGGGGAGAACCTTTTCCATTCACAAATGTGGGTGAAGGGGACCCCGTTGCATTTTATTTTTGATAGCAGAAGCTAGAAGAACCTCATCTCAACAAAGGTCATAAAGTAGTTGAATTTTTTGACAACACCACACCCGCAACCATACAACATCATATGGCTCCACCAAGGATGCGATCTTCATGTCATCCAGCAGTGCCTTCTGTCATACAACATCAATCCCTTCAAGGATGAGGTACTGTGTGATGTTGTCCCATTGGAAGTCTATGTTGTTCTACTATTCTAGACATATATGTGTAGGTGTCATGTTTTTTATGAGTCTCTACCCTGTAGTGTCATTTTTACTCTGGGGGGTCATCCCTACAAGATACCAAAGGTAGTTTTGATTACTGTACCGCTAAAATAGTGGCACAAAGTAATCTCTCATACTGCAAAGTTTATCCTCTTAACAACTTGGTCAGAAGATAAGGAAATTGCATCCTTGGCTCAAGACACTTCTATCTAGAAGAAACAGATCAACAAGATTGTAGAAGAGCACCAAGATATTCCTACTTCACCTACGGGTGTGTCTCGACACTGCCTAGTCACACCAAGTTATGATAAATTCCTTCATGTTATTCATGTTTCATATTGACTAAAAAAATCCTCCCACACTTCGAAAGATCATGCAACCATATTGGTTAAACAAATTCAACCCCTCCAACAATAGGTTCATAACATCCTTCAACAAGCTAAGTAGGACAACGTCTTCAATAAAGTAAGCAACTCACCAAGGTTCAGATTCATTAAAAGATTCCTTGGGGAATTCACGCATTGGACATCATTAATTCCTAATGGGGGAAGATTAATCCAAGTAGAAATCGGTGGCCACCCACCTATTCCACTGGCTCAAAATAGGGGTTTCCACCATGGCAGTTTTTGTACATCTTTTTGAGTCATAAACTTCTGACGTCGTTTTGAGGCCCTAAACAACATTTTTGGGGTATTCCATAGTCTTTATGTAGGATTTAGCTAGATTGTAATGAAAAAATGTACATTCATCGGATATACCTTTCAAACAAGCTATCGTGCACCCCAAATAGAGAGTGTACGAAAAAGTTGTGCCCTTGGGAAGTTGAAGTACCAACTACCCCCATTTGGGCCTGCAAACCTTTTGGTGTTTCATATTTCGAGGTTAGGGTTTTGTATTTTATTTATGTTAAAAAGGCCTCCAGAGCCTCATTTTAAACATCATCATATTATTGCAAATGAGTGTAGTCATTGCATATCTTCTCAGAGATAATTCCACCATTCTAGTGAGTCATTTACTCTGTAATTTTACAGTTTCTATACATTCTCTCATTAATAAAAAAAAATTGCATTACTTTATCTCTATTTTTATTGCAATATATATGTATATTTCATTTTATATATCAACCCTCATTTCATTCTCAAAATAATCTGGATCAGTGGAATCCTCTATTTTGAATTTATGTACCAATGAACAATATTTGTATCCTGATTTGCTTTAACAAAAGGAAAAAAAAAAAACTATCATAATACTCACTATAGTCAAAGTATCATCATATTAGATCATGTTGGATCAAAATGAAAATGATCTTGAATGAAGGTAATGGTCTTACAATGGTATAGTAGAATGATGAGAGGGTTAAGGATGAGAGATGAAGCATATCAACAAGGTAAGTTACGAAGTGAATGGAGACAAAATGAAATTGTATCATAAAATATATGAATGTCGAGCTTACATTAGTCTATTATCATAATTTTTTACATTTTTAACAAATTAACAAGTTTTAAAAGTGGTTTTACCTCAAGTTTTAAAAGTGGTTTTACCTCAAGTTTTCTTTCATGAAAGCTTGGACTGCAAGAAGGAAATTTTAGTTTCTAGTACTTGGTATGAGATACATAACTAGATGTGTTACTGAATTGAAAGAAGGGGACATAACTGATGAAAATTGAAGTGCTATGATAATTCATCTACAGGAATAGAGAAGTCTATTGCAAATAGAACCCATTTCCTTCTTATTCTATATATCATCTGCTAAAAATGAAATGAGTTGAAATAGAAAATCTGGAAAAAAAATATGAGCTAGCACACTTGCTAAAAATTCTGGCATCTAAATGTTTGTTATATATTGTTGAAAGTCTTCATCTTTACCCCCTTGATGTACAAAATTTTTCATGTAAATGAATTTTCTTGAAGTCTAACATGGAGAAGACTCATTAGAGTATCAACCATTAATGAATGATGTTAACCAACATGAGACCACTCCTTAGTAATGTCAATAAGTGTCAAAGTACTTCTAATGCATCTTGTTAGGCATGAATAGATGTGTTGGCATCGAGTGACCTGCAGGACCTTAAAGTCAGGAGTAATTGATGAATCTCCACCATTGTCAGTGAGGAGACCTTTCATTGAGGCACACAAGTTCCAAGGAATTATAAACATCTCTTGATCTTGGACCCACATAAAGAGTTGGAGTCGATGGACCAAGATTGTCAAAAAAAAATAATTAAGGAATCATCCATCAATCCAACACGAGCATAGAACCAAAAATATTTGAAGAACCATAATAAAATATTGAACCAACATGCAAAACTTTATTGTGAGTTTTTCCCACCAGTAACCTGGTTTTCAAGTCATGTCCAGCTGCGCCAGTAAATTGGTTTTCACAACTCGACTTTATTTATATCTTTACTATTTAATTCATTTATTCATTCCTCTACACTATCCTTCTCTACTTGAAAACAATGATTTATTTTTAAGTCTAGGAATATTTCCAATGGATCCATTTTTGTAACAAGATCTCAAAGAAAATCATACCCAAATCTGAAAAATGCACCTCAATGAATATCAAGATATGAGAGATCAACTTCTCTTGTAAAGATGGTGCCAAGAATTGTTGAAATATGGAGTGATGTTGCAGACTGATGACTGATTGAAACCAAAATTCAATATAATCTATGTTTCCTTGATTTCTTGTAGCTATCATGTCATGAAGTTCTTAAAAAAATTGATCTTCATATTCCTCAATTCAAAAGGGATCTAGATCCGGGGACAAAAATGCAAGGAATTCTTCAATCTTTGGTTCCAGTTTTTGTTCTTCATCGGATGTTGTCCATGAATCATTGGTCTTTTTTTCTTGTTGATAAGGATCAGAATAAGCTCTTAATTCCTCTTCATTTTATTCTATGGTTTATGAAATTTTTGAATTTAACACCTTCCCAAACCTTAGATGAATTTCTTGTAGTGGTGGAGGTGAGATAGAACAGGTGAGAAACATGGGAAAGTTTGTCATTCAGTTTTGTAAGTAGGTTGAACTACCTTATTGTTGTTAGATTTTTGGATGGGTTGAGTAGGAATTTGTGTAGGGAACATAGGATTTTGATGGGAAAGTAATTGTAGTAAGTGTGGTTGATTAATGTGTTGTTGAAGAGATCATGGAAGGTATGTAGGATATGTTTGTGTTGCGGGATGACGTAAAGTAGCCATTCCATCATAATATGGGCCATACCAACTTGGTTTCCAAGTTTTGTATGGGTTATACTGAGGCTTCCACGACTACCATGTTGTAGGAGTATTCCATGATTGATTAGGAGAATAAGAAAATGGAAGGACAGATTTTTGAACCATACATGTAGGCTGAGGTTTCCATGGCTATTGTAGTGCCATTGAATAAAGTTAACTTATAGCTTCTGGTTATCCTTGATCTACTACTTTAATCCTGGGAAAGGAAGGGAAGATATCCATGGAATGGTTCAAGTCACATATGCCACAAATTTCAAGACTATCCAAAGGACAATCCCTTGCATGATATTTTTTTTATGGAAGCAAGGGGAAAATATAGATAAAACTCTTTCAAATTCCTCTTGCTTTTCCTTAACCTGTAAAACATCCAATTGTGAATTTAGAGAGATCATAATGTTAGTTTTAAAATTTTCAAATAAATTACCAATTTCATCTCTCGTAACTCATGTTCCTAAAGAAAATTTTACGAATATGATCCTTCTTGAACATTGTCTGCAGAACTCACATATCTCTTCATATGCGAGTTTAGAAACATCCCTTGTTCCCATCCTATTTAATATTTCTAAAAATATTCATCTTGGATTCCTATGAGTAGGATTGTCTGTAGGATCTCTTTGCCCAACTGTCTTTAGTTTTATAATTGAAGGTTGTATTGGAATTATTCCACATATTCCTCCAAACTTTCATCCTCCCTTTGTTTTATTTTGAAGATCTCTACTATGGCCTTGTAGTAGTCATGATATATTTTCAAAAATACCTTCTTCATGTCCTCCCAAGTTTGAATGTTATCCCCACCGAGGCCCATGAACTATCAGAGAGTTTCTCCTTTCAAAGTAGCATGAAACGACTTGAACTTTTTATGATTAGTATAATAATCACAACTTCTACAAAGCACATCAAATTCATATAAAAATGCATTTGGGTCTTCACTTTCCAATCCATGAAAATTTTGTAGAGCATATGGGAGAATTTTCTTCATTTGCGCTACTCCTCCTTGATCTATGATGGGGAATTCAAAGGTAACAATATATTCCTTGTTAGAACCCACATCTTCCTCACCTTCCATCTCTTCCAAAAATATAAGAGGTTATTCATGTGCTATAGATTAAAGAGTATCTAAAATATCAACTTTAGGCTCATGTTTCAATCTTTCATCTTTTACCTTTGAGGTCTCTCCTCCTTCAAATGTTCTTCTTGTCTTACGAATTCCACTCAAATTCTGAAATGTTGGTGCTGCAAAAACTAGAAAAAATTCTTACCTCACTTTAGAATCAACTCCTTAAGCACCTCCCCGACATCGATTCCAAAAATTTAGTCAAATTATAATATAATATTTTTTTTACATTTCTCATCAATCCGAGTTTGTAAACTTATGAGGTGTTAGGAAAAATATATGCAGAGATGAATATTAAAGTGCTTCAAAAGATACGAAATCAACTTGCAGCATAACTACAAGAAACAACATTCTAAATTTGTCGCTTCATTTAACTTGTGAATCTCTAAGGTAGAAAAATAGGCCTAGTACATTTCCCTTGTATTGGACAATACTCTGTGGTTTTCACTTAAATGATTTAGTTTAAAGTAACCAAGATTCATAAAAAAAATCTACCAAAAGCAATCTGAAACTAATCTAAACTGAAGGTATCATTTCATGGATTTGATTTTATTCAAGTCCCGGTCTTCTAAGGTTTAAGTGTAGGATGATTACAAACTTTGTTATCAACAATACTCTATTCGTCCACTTAATAATTTTAATCAAAGGTTCATGGAATATATTAACTGAAAAATAAATCTGCAAATGGAAATCAAACTGCAATCAAATCTCCCTACACACTCATTTCTCCTGAAATTCTAATCACACCAAGCCAAATCAGATTTTTTTCAATATTATAATGAGTACTTTTTACAAAACAAAGTATATAAAATACACAACTTCATACTCAAATTTATTAAGAACAATGCATTCTAGTCATTAAATAGAAATCACACACAAATTTCTTAAATACACAAACACACTAAGGTGTCGTTTCTTTCTACAGGAAATAGAAATGCATAAAGAAACTACATAAATGAAAATGCAGAAAAGAATCTAAATGAGGTGTGATTCTGAGATGAAGGGGGATATGCCTTCACTCAAAGTCACGCTTTTCATATACTTACAAAATCAAGACATAAGTAGATGGAGTGCATAAAAACCAGTTTTCCATTCCATAGTGAAATTACCCTTCTACAATTGATCCCCTTGTGTTGTTATTTGAGGATATATCTATACAAAATATACAATGGGGATGATAAGAAACAATTCCCCAATCCTATAACTAACCAAACAAATCCAATCTGGGTCTTACAAATTAAGAAAATTGAAAACTAGTAGCAACAGGAAAATCTAGGAAATTTCGTTTTGAAGAAACCTCTTAATCTTCCAACCGTCTCGAATTTTACAAATATACTCATAGAGTATTCAATTGAGGACATTCTCCACAAAACCCATGTTTTATATTTTTGATATCTATCTTCATTTGCCCAAAAATCATGTCAGACGTTGACTGCCTGGAACTACTTATTAATTTTGACCAAGTGTTTGGAGACTCATACGTGTGACCTAGGAATTATTTGACGGGAACATAGCCATATAGAATCATCTAGATACGATACCTATGTTCCCTTTTCTCCATTGTACATGTGGAAGTATGAGGAACAATGATTGTGTTGCAGGAACTGAACTCGTAAAACCAACATTAGCAAGACAACTTATAATTCTCATTAATTCACTATAAATAAAGGAAATACATGATAATTAACCACTTGAGCATATGGGGGTGTACCATGGTGATTTTTTTAATATTTATGGTAGGAATTGTGATAAATGAGTGAAGGGTGAGGTAAAATGACAAAAGAAATTCTTTGAATTGTGGAAAAAGATGACATATTGGTGACCCAACAATTGTTGTGTTACAAATCATTTAATGTTTTCATATAATTGTTATATGAAAACAATTATATAGACACTAGAAAAGATAGATTATTTTTGTCTAAGTAGGTTATTTTTTTCATACTTTAGCTTGGTAATCATTGTATATATGTTTCAAAGTGTTCTTGTTCCAAGCAGGTACAAAAATCACCTTCAACCTCTTCTTTTTTGTAGACCTAGACCAAAAAACTAGTGATCAAGATAGGGGGTGGTAGGATTGGCTACTAAAATTTATATTTGATCCCTTGAGGTCACCAAGGAAGCCTCCCTTGTGGTGGACCTCGTCCATCACTAAAAAGAGGGAATATCCTACTCAAATATAGTTGAAAACCGAAAACCATATCTTCCCTCATAGATATGATTATCAAATTTCTTGAGTATGGGTATTGACAATCTCAGATATATGAAGACACTCTTCAAGAAGTCTCAACAATCCTTAAAATGGAGGATTTATTCACTTGGTGAGAAAATAAAGGGTGCTTACATGCCCAGTTGGGTCTTGCTGAGCATGACAGCTGTAGAGGTAAGGGTTAGAGAAAACAAAACAAAACTATAAGCAAGAATTAAATTAAAACAAACTAAAACTATGAGCATATGGATAAATAAATAACAAACACAAAAAGACCAACATCACCAATGTTTTTGAGCTGGTCTATTGATGAAATCAAAGCACAATGAAGAAAGGGAACTGTGGTTCCTTCTTCCTCCAAAGGAAGGCTCTTGAGGCCCTCACAAACTTGCTCTCCTTACAATAAGAAAATGAGAATGATGGTGAAAGAACTCCAAGCACATCCACTCAATGTAGAGGTGGATAACTCAATGAAATGGTGCTAAGGTGTTATTGTCAAGGAGTGAGTCCTTAAAACAATCTAAGAAGCATAACATTACATGAAATTACTTGAGAAAATGATTTTTCTTCATGGCTTTTTATAGCATGGCATTGGCTGATTATGTAACTCCTTTGAGGTGTGAAAAGGGGCTCTTTAGGGCTTAATTAGGTCTTTGACCAGCCTACCATGCGGATTCAGCTCATATTTGGGAGTCAAATCGGCTTGGGAGTTGATCCATAAGTGGTTGGGAGGCCGACCAATTCCATAAATGCACCATTTAGTAGGTGCGCGGGTTTTTGCGCCAATAGTCGTGCGTCGTGCACGCATGCACACATTGTACGTTCCTGTTTCGCGCATATGCGCACGCACCCAACTTCTGTAAAGTGCCCTTTGATTTTTGGTTACTTTGTATAGTTTTTTACCTTTTTGCAATGCTTTGAAATTAATTCAGTGCCATGAATGACTTCATTCCTATTTGACGATGCTGAGTTCTTGTCGCCATGTGCGAACGAAATTTCAGTGATAACAGATGCCCCCTGATGGATGAGGTTAGGATCATATGTATAGCCGAAATCCATCAATGTTTCTTCTACTGAGAATGTTGTTGTAAGAGAGAGAAATAGTGAGACCGTTCAGAGCAATCCGTTGGAGAAGAAAGGAACCGATAGGACCCGACCTTTCATAATGTGTGTAACAATATACAACTGTGTACAAACGAGGCGGGCATGCCCCATTCTCGTGTTATGTAACTCTAACAAAAGATGACGGAAGTGTTGGTGTAGATAAATGGAGTGCCCTCGGGGGTGGTAAAAGGTAGAAGACAATTCTGCAAAGGAATATACTCTGAACAATAGGCAATGATCGCGGTAATAAGCAATGACGATGATGTGGGCATTGATGGCCCTACCAGGTTCAGAGGTCTTCGAAAAATGATAAAAAGAACTGCAATAGTCGCAAAGTAAGACCCACCATAACATGAGAAAGTTTTGGCGTCGAATGTTATGGGGGCCAACGACAGCAAGGAGCAATAGTGTTTCTCCCTGTGTCGTCCGAGATCTCTCATTAAATGGAGAATGAGAATCAAGATACTGTCGCCCGTCTGGAAAAAGTGTGTTGCTGTCGACAAAAGGGGAACGCGACTCCCAGAAGAAAAGGGATTCATAGAATCTACTGAGGTGAGGAAGTGGCAGAGGTACATGGACGAAGTCAAAAAGTGGGAAGACTCAAGACTGGCCTTGGTTGGAGGATGTATGAGATAAAAAGTTGTCGCAACCGTGTAACAAGGTCGAGTGTCAGGAAGACGTCAAGACCAGTGGTAAGTTGTGCCAGAGGAGGGACAAGGTGAACAAATTCAGAGGGTAGAGGCAAGTGACCTGGGTAGTACTCTGAAGATATGGACGATGCCGGTAAGGGTATATGAGAAGTAATACTCCAACCAAGGGTGACATGGGTTTGCGTGTGGCCAAAATGAAGCAAGTCGCCAATGGTGACGACAAAAGAAAATGTGAAGGCTGGAAATAAAGATGTTTGTACAATAAATAATGAATAATTTGGGAAAAATGTACAAATACAGAAACGGGTGCCCCAGTGTGAAATGAGTGCCCTAGGGAGGGAAAAAATTTCTTGGAAAACAAATGAAGGGTGGGGGCCCCATTGGTGAGTTTCTATATGAGGTAGGTGAAATGAAGATAGGTTCGTAGATGGGCAAACTGATGGTGGATGAAATGGAGGGTTCATGATCCTGCGGAGGTGCAGGTAAAAAGAATAGAACCATAAAGAGATGATCTGGGAGTCCATATGGGAAGCTAGCAAAATGAGGAGAAGAATTATGTGGTTGATGCGCAACATGATGCAAGACTATCGGGACTCCCATCCCTAAAGGGTAATGACGAATAGCATGAGTGTCAAAAGTGCCAAAAGGTGCTATGAATGGGACAACTCATGGGGGTAAGAGAGCTACCGGGTAACAGTACCGAAGATGCAAATGGAGCTGTGAGTACTGCAGAGTCGGGAATGAGGATCCTAAAGGAAAATATCAGAGGGTGTGACTGGAAATGGAAATTCAATACAACGGGGGAGACTACATGCCAGTGCTGAATATATATACCTGAAGGGATGATGTCGGTGACCGATGAGCAAGTACCTGCGCACATAACAACCAAATACCCAAAGTGAACTATATCTGAAGAGAATCAAAGATATGAGCATGTATTTGACAAATGTGACTATGCACGTACGTACCTGACCATGATATGAAAAAAAGGGTGCCCCGGGGGCCTAGGATGAAAAGTGACCCAGGGATGACTGTGATGTAGGCGGCGGGATGTTGATCCCGTGGCTGAAGACGGTTTGAAAAATGGACACCTTGGGCTCCCGGAATGGTGAGTGGAAGTTTGGCAAAAGGCCTATATATAGTTGTAGGGCCCACATTGCCACCTCATTTGTACCTACTGCGACAGTGACTAGACGAGTAGATTGCAGAGGAGATTTGGAGTTTCAGGGAGCATGAGGTATCCAATCGACGGTGTGCGAGTATCAGGTTAGTGGTCTAATCATCCTGCATAGAAATAGGTTTCCAATTTTTGGGCAGGGTAGGTACGGGGGGCCATACAACAGGTTTGAGGGGATTTTTTATAGGATGTGGGCCCACATGCGCAGGCAATTCAGTGGAAGGCGCGCATACGTGCGTGCCTATCCACCGAATAGACGTGTATGGGTGCGCGTGAGGGGGAATTTAAGGCGCACCCTAGGGGCACACATGTGAGGTGGACATGCGTGCATTAGTGCGCGCCTGTGGGGTGGACAGTCACGCTTTTGAGCGCGGCTGTAATTTGGACTGGCGCGCTCAAGAGCGTGCTTGTGTAATGAACAGGTGCGCATATATGCGCACCTGTGTAGTGAACAGGCGCACATAGGTGCGCCCCTGTGGGTGAAAAAACCGCACCTATTAGGCAAGGTTGAAGGGTAAAAAATGAGTCTTTTTGATGCATTGGATGGTTGCATAAGCTGATATAGGACTCTGTGTTGTGTGCAGGTGGCCAGCAGTGACTATGGCTATGCGGTGGCGAGAGCGAGATTGGTCTTAGTTGCGAGATGCGATGGCCAATGATGATTTCTTCGACGATGCCATTTTTAATGGAAATGTTGATTTTGATGGTGGGGGAAATGTTAGCCAAATTACCTTCTTCAAACGCATCAAGGGCAGGAATGGGATTGTTGAACCAATCGATAGGCCCTGATGGGATAAAATATTTGGTTTCGACCGCGTAAATGGGGTTTTGGTGAGGAGGCATGAGGGATTCCTGTGGAAGGAAGAGTGCACGATGATGTAGTGCGTCCCAGGGAGAGTCCACTTGTTGTAGCTCTTCCAGTATTTCCTCGTCGCATTGGAAACATCGGGAATATAAGGGGTCATGAGGAGTGATCTCAGTGCTAGTGTGAGTGCCCCCTGCTGGAGAAGCAAGGGGAGTGGTACAAGTAGATGGTGAGGGTTCACTCGAAATGAACCATATGTTGAAGTACTGAGGAGTACCCGTGGTGGTTGGGTGGATAGTGTCCACAGGGGAATGAACAGGAGAGTTGGGTGGGTTGCGGGGTGAATCCTCAGAGATGTCTTTAAAGAACCATGGAGGCGTTGGAAGTGCCTCGGGCTCGGGAGAAATGACATGAAGACCTGCTACTGACAAGGGAAGTTCATTGGTCGTCTCTGCGGGTTGACGAAGCAGGGACAATTGACGTTGCCGATATGCAAGGATCATCGGACACTGGTATGTAAAGTGAGTTAATGAATCGCAGAGAGAGCAAGGGCATCTCATACATTCATTGACTGTAGTGGTGACATAACGAATGTCGGTGATGTTCGAAGAGGACGTTGCAAGGCGTGGGTTTTTCTGGAAGTTTTGGCGTACAATAGCTAATTTTTTTCGAAAGCATGGCAGTGTTGGGAAATGATGGGTGTAATGGCCATATTCTGAACATATAGCACACGTGAATTTGGTCCTCAACCCTTTACAACTAGAAGGTTGGGTGGTAGTAGTGACGGGTGTTGTGGGGGTTTGATTGAGTGGAATCAAATTCTGTAATTCTGGTAGTGATGGAAATTGTTGGTTTGGTGGCCCTCTATCTCACATAATGCGCAAGGTGGTGGAATGCATGGAGGAGGTGGAGTTGTGGGCTCCTTCTTCTTTCTCCTACCCCCAGCTGTAGCAGGGGGGGTAGGGAGTATGGGGGTAGTGGGGGTGAGGACAGGAATCTTCATGGGGAGGCCTTCCTATGGGGGAAGGGATGGGTGAGGGACCATCTCAGGTGGATGTAAATACCACACTGGGATTGCTAACACCATATTGGGTAGTGTAAGCGTTGCGGCTACCTGAAAAGCCTCTATACCGGGTGGAGGGTAAAAGAAGGGAATTTGAGTGAGGGGTGGGGGAACTGTCTCCCAAACGGGATTTTTCCCCTGAGGAGATGTGGACTCATGGACCGTAGGGGTCGACGAGTGTGCAGGAGGCTCCTGTGGGAGTGTTTCTGCGACTATTGAGACATCAGGAATGACTGAAGCCTCCTGAGGAGGACGAGCATCCTTCGTGTGAGTTCCGTCAGATGAGATGACGCAGACTTGATTAGGGGGAACGAGTGGTGGTGCTCCATGGTATGTCCCTAATAAGGATGGATCTTTGAAAATCCAAGGACCCATCTTGATGATTGGATATGCGTCTTTGTGGGTGTGAATGAGAGGAAGAATGTTATCGAGATTGGCAGATGGGTTTGGCTCATAATGTGAGACTTGGTCAATGGTCACAATCTTTCCATTGTGGGGGAACATGATTGTGCAAAAGACGGATGATGCCACTGCCTTCATAGCATACATGTAGCTACGTCCGAACAAGATATTGTAATCGAGTGGAGCATCGATAACTTCGATGTCAATGAGAATAGTTTTGCCCCCAAGTTCCACGGGGACATTTTGGAAGAGCCCTTCAGGAGATGATGGTCATCCGTCATAAGCTCGTAGTGTGATGGTGGAGGGTATGAGTTTCGGGGAACCAAGCTTCTTCCATACTATTTTGGACATGATGCATGTAGATGCCCCCTCATCGATGATACACCGATGGACGGTGATGTTCTGTATTTTTACTAGTATTTGAATAGCGACCAAGGCGGGAAGACGAGGTTCATAGCTATCAAGGTCAAAAGTGATGAGTCGAGTATCTGCAGGATCGACTGCCCCCAAGGCGGAAAGTAGTGATTTCCGCTGAGTAGGACAAGTCTGGAGGACTTCCAAGACTGACATGGCAGCCGAGGATTGTGCTAAGTCATCTACCAAGCTATAATTATGAGCTGCCCTAGCCTGTGGGTTGTGAACATTCCTGCGCAAAGGGATGCGAGGGATGTGTAATGGTGGTTCGGCGGAAGGGCGAGGGATCACCAACGGGGGTCCCGTCGGTGTAGGGTTTGTCTCTGGAGAGGTAGGAGTAGACTCAGCTGGCGTGTGATACTGACGATTGCGCGTTTGCAGGAGGATCTCTTCCTCACTGGTGAGGAGGATTGTACGCTCTACTGGATTGTTAGGGTTATGGTATTGGCCCACCTGAGGTGGGGGATGTTGCATGTCCTGTTGGGTGTTTATCACACCTTGATGTGGGATAGGGTTTTGT
Organism: Picea engelmannii; assembly: GCA_009831015.1. Lineage (NCBI taxonomy): Eukaryota > Viridiplantae > Streptophyta > Pinopsida > Pinales > Pinaceae > Picea > Picea engelmannii. Next base: position 69,432 of record ML796954.1, on the reverse strand, counting down.
AGCATGGCAGGAGGGGGTTGTTGCACATATTGTTGTGGTGCCTGTTGAGGGGCAGTTTGTGCAGGGGTATGGGGAAGACTACCCGAGTCTTTCAACCTTTTGAAATCCGCGATCTGGGGGCAATGGTGAGTGTAATGACCGAACTCGCCACAAAGAGCACAAGGGTGGATGGTTTTAACATTATTTCTCCCTGGGCATTTGTTTTTATTGCCCCCTTGGGGGTTTTGGTTCCCTTGGTTCTGGTTGCCCCCAGTAGGTTGGTGTTGTGGGGGTTGATTCCCACCTTGACCAGGGTTGTTATTGTTCCTATTCCATCCTTTCTTCTTGGCGTTGTTCGAAGGATGAGTTGGGTTGGCTGTGTTCAACTGTTCAAAATTTTGGTATTGTTGAGAAGCAGAAGGTTGAACAAAATTTACCCCCGCATGAGGATGTGGGGGAGCCATGGGTTGTGGAGGACCAGGAAATGGAAAATATGGATTATGTGGTGGTACCGATCCATAAGGTACATAGGAAGGCGTCATTATTTCACTAGTAATATAATTTGATGTTGAGGGAGTAACACTTTTTGTGGGAACAGGTGGATGTATGGGAGGTGCCTGTGGTGGTCCACTAATAGGTGGAGGTATAGCAACAGGATATGGCTGTTGATAAGGTGGTGGGGGGTAATAAGGAGTGCCCCCATATGAAGGTGGGTATTGAGGTGTTCCATACATCAGTGGTGGTTGGGGTTGTGGACTATGATGTGTGGTGACACCTATTAGTCCGTCTGCTAAGTGCGACATCCCAGGTTTGTCTTGGCCAAATGGCACAGGTTTTGGAAGATCAGGAAGTACCGTGTACAAGTACCCTGACTGTGCGTAGATAAGGTCATATTTTTGAGCCTTACTAATAGCTTCCTCTTCAGATTGAGGGAAGGTGGAAGCTACATCTTTTCGAAGGAGAGAGACAAGTGATCTAAGAAACCAGTCAAGGCATTGTTTCTTGGTGGTTTCTTCTTTACACAAACTATGTCGCCTACGCCACTCATGAATGTGGTCAGCGATGTGGGTGGCTGAGGTTTTTTTGAAGTTAGACAGTAGTTCTAGACCATTGTCGTGGCGGATGGGTAATTGACAAAAGGTTAAGAATTCTTTGGCCAATGACTCAAAGGTCATATGGGACCCTGATTTTTCTTCGACATACCATTTGGTTGATGGGTCAGTAAGTGTGCGTTGAAATAATCGCAGTCTGATGGAATCATCCATGATTCTATTAGAATAACACCATAGATGAAAGGTCATAAAATGGTTGGTGGGGTCATCTCCTGCCTTTCCTTCAAACTTTGGTATGTCTGAAGGAAGTTTGGTTGGCATTGCAGGCCATGTGGCATCATGCAATATAGGATCATTGGTGAGCTTGGTGAGATCCGGTATGTTGAGAGAGGCCAAATATGGCATCTGTAGTGGGGTGGCAGGGTTAGTCCCAGCCATAGTGTGTTGTGAACCTGACCCTTTATGGGGACTAGGTGGGTTGGTGCTCCCTCCTTGAGAGGAAGTGGGTCCTCCGCTCCCGTGTAAAGGAGAGCGAGTGAACGGATGACCTTGAGAAGTAGACCCAAGTAATGTAGAACCAAGAAAAGTTGATCCTAAGATAGTAGAACTCACAGGAGTGTGTGAAGGAGGTACCAATGAGCGGGTACGACCAGATACACCCCATAAGATAGGAGGGAGATTGAGCAAGCGTCGTGAACGACAAGGGTTCTGTGGTTCCCCTATGATGTCAGACTAGTTGTGTGAATGTGTGCACAAAGTGGTGAGAGAAATATAGAAACAAGAGTCTTTTGCTGTGACTGTCTACACAATATATATATCAAAGTCAAACTGTAATTAGATTTGCATCATACATAAATGAAAAAGAAGCATATATGTGGGTAAGGGGGTTTTGTCCACGTGGGAAAAGAAAAAGAAAGCAAATACTCGTGTCCTAGAAGACGTAACGTCCTTCCTCTCAAATAGCACTGGACCTTCCAATAGTACTCAACAGTGGGGTCTGAAGTCACCGACTGAGACACTAGTGAAGGATGAAACAATTGGTTATAATGAGGGGTAGAGGGGGCAT
>ML796954.1:36619-66223 GCA_009831015.1 Picea engelmannii | reverse complement strand
TTATAAGTTGAGGGGTCTAAGTGGTGCAGTATTTAGAGCATGCATAACATCATTCTTAAGAAGGAAAATGACTTTCCCCACATCCCAAGACCTTACAATGTAAAATTTTGTGCAAAATGCGCGGCCTCTAGTGTAGACAGGCGTGCACAGAGTGCTGATGCGCGTTTAGAATCAAGAGAAATAGCACATGCGTGCAGAGACAGACTTCGGTAAAGGCGCATGTGCGCCCAATACGCGTCTGTGGGGTGAAATACCCACGCGCCTGTGGCAAACGGCCGAGAGAGGAAATCTGGATGGACTTCTCTCAATTCTCCCTTGAATTGACTGGTTAGCAGGTCGACAGAGGCCGGTTTGTGCACCTGCAAGTTAATGAAAGAAAAAGGAAAGAAAAATAAACCCAGATGAGGGAGGAATTGATACCTTCTCCCCAATATGGTCGCCAATATGTTTGCATCCAATTCTTCACTTGGTGAGCAAATAAAGGGTGCTTACATGCCCAGTTGGGTCTTGTTGAGCATGAAATATGTAGAGGTAAGGGTTAGAGAAAACAAAACAAAACTATAAGCAAGAATTAAATTAAAACAGACTAAAACTATGAGCATGTGGATAAAAAAATAACAAACACAAAAAGACCAATATCACCAATGTTTTTGAGCTGGTCTATTGATGAAATCAAAATACAATGAAGAAAGAGAACTGTGGTTCCTTCTTCCTCCAAAGGAAGGCTCTTGAGGCCCTCACAAACTTGCTCTCCTTACAATAAGAAAATGAGAATGATGGTGAAAGAACTCCAAGCACATCCACTCAATGTAGAGGTGGATAGCTCAATGAAATGGTGCTAAAGTGTTATTGTCAAGGAGTGAGTCCTTAAAACAATCTAAGCAGCATAACATTACATGAAATTCCTTGAGAAAATGATGTTTCTTCATGGCTTTTTATAACATGGCATTGGGTGATTATGTAACTCCTTTGAGGTGTGAAAAGGGGGTCTTTAGGGCTTAATTAGGTCTTTGACCAGCCTACCATGCGTATTCAACTCATATTTGGGAGTCAAATCAGCTTGGGAGCTGATCCATAAGTGGTTGGGAGGCCGACCAATTCCATAAATGTGTCGTTTAGCAGGTGCGCGGGTTTTTGTGCCAACAGTCGCGCGTCATGTGCGCATGCGCGCATTGTACGTTCCTGTTCTGCGCATATGCACGCGCACCCAAATTCTGTAAAGCGCCCTTTGATTTTTGGTTACCTTGTATAGTTTTTGACCTTTTTGCAATGCTGTGAAATTAATTCAGTGCCATGAATGACTTCATTCTTGTTTGACGATGCTAAGTTCTTGTCTCCATGTGCGGACAAAATTTCAGTGATAACACTTATAATAAACCTTAGGGCAGCACACCATGCCCAAGAAGAAGAATCTATTGGGAGTATTCATCCCCATAATGAAGACAATACATTGATATTTTCTCTTCTTGTTGAGGATGAAGAACCTTAACAATGTGAAGACTTCTCCCAAAACTTGACGGAAAGTGTTAGAGAATATAATAAGTTTTGCGAGGAATTCATTGATCACTACATATATATACATCTCTTGATTAAACTTTATGCACAAAGACAAGAAGAAAATGACCTCATAGTGGAGAGGTATGAGCAATGTTTTGAAGTATAAATAGAGGAAGATCTCGCTAAAGCATATTTCCAAGTGAAGACACTATGTGTGAACATATAATAGAAATATTACCAACCTTATGTTTTATCCAAGATATTGTAGTTGAATGTAGATGAGGAATAATGGGATTATGCAGAAGATACAAACCTTGATGAAGTTCTCCCTCCAAACAATCAAATGAATGATGAAGAATTTATTAGTGAAGAACCTCCATATCTTGAGGATGTCTTGGTCGAATAAGATTGCATGCCTCCAAAGGGAAAACCTGAGTAATAAGTTTACAAACAGGGTTACCAACCCCTTAACAGGAGAACGAATTTCCTCATGATTCCATTGAAGAGAACGAAGATTTGATTCAAGAGTGAAAACCTGAAGAGGTGGATCATGAGGATGATCACCAAAGAGAACATGAGTTTCCTTGTGAATATATTTAAGAAGAACATCTTGATGAAACACACCATGTAAAAGACTTAACCCATGAAGTGGCTCCTTACAAAGATGAAGCACTGACATTTTCTCCTCTATTTGATGAAGTCATCCAACCTTCCATTCCTCCTACACATGAAGAAGTGAACATGGTAAGTTATAATCCTTTCCAAGTTTTTGAAGTTTCTTTATTCCATGATCTGGAAATAAAAGAAGTGCTAGATGAACACTTTGATACATTAGAACCTTCATGCTATAATGAAAGTGATGATGTGATCAACAATATTGATAATTTTATACATGTTAGGAGAAATAAATGGGATGTGATTTGTTCTGGTCTTAATAGAGATCACATTTATGACACTAAAGGTCATTATTAATTGTTTCTTTTAGAACAACCATATGTGATTGCTATTGATTCATATACTTGGAAACAAGAAGATGAAATGATTACATATTTATTCCAACCACTCGGTGATGACTTGTTGCAACATTCTTATGATGATTTCTAGTCATGTCCTATAGGGTCTGATACATTCTCTTTTGTGCACTTGGATTTATTATATGAATAATATTTTCAACCACATTTTTGCTCTGAGTTGATGAGGGTAAGGACATGATTTTCCCAAAGAAGCATTCTTGTGACAAGAGTTTCCAACCTTCTCATCTTTCACCTTGCTATTTCGATATAGATATGGTTGGCAGTTTTCATCACGATGGTCACTTGCCCGTAGGACATATTTGTTTTCAACTTACATTTGTTGCAATGATTTTTAGTTCGGTTGGGAGAATTTGTTTTTCTCTAGTTTGGTTTACATCCCTTACCTTGCGCCCTCTTTTACCATAGACAAACTTATATTTTTCCTTAGGTTCCTTCTCATGACTTTGTCCCTCCCTCCTACCTCCATAAGTTGAATTTTATGACTAGTTATTGTATGATGTATGTCCAACTCATAATATTTTTTTGCTTGACTTATCCTTATTTTGGTTTATGATGAAGCACATGGGTAGAATTTCTAATACAATGTTTGGATGGTTTCACTGGACATATGATTATACCTAGCATTTCAACTAACATAGATTAGTGTAGCTAGGGAATTTGCATCCTACATTGAATTTGTATATATGTTGCATCATGCATTCATTCCAGTATAGTTTTGCATCTCTTGTATATGTTGCATGCTCATTTGTACATAACAAATACATGTTAAGAAATTTCACTTAGTCATTGAATATTACTGCTTTGTCATCTTGTAGGTTAGTGAAATATTTTTTCTTTTCAGCATGGTTTTGGATTTATCACTAACTTTGGTGGATCACATCCACTGATCGATAATTATAAAGGGTTTGTTGTTTGAAGTGGGCACATGATTGTAGTTTTTGGATGACCAAATATGTTGAGGTTCTCATGCACTCTATGGTGAGCACATGTCCCCATGTTATATCCAAATTTTACCCCCCAATGCCTAGAGGTAACTAGAGGAGATCATGTCTCATGGCCCACAATGGAGAACATGATCCAGACCATGATGATGATCAACATGTCCATAGATGGTAGCCCAACAAACCCCTCATTCACCTTTACAACTACATGTCAACCAAGGCTCATCACATCCAACCAACCTAGTGTATGGGAGATGGTAAGCCATTATCGCCATGAGGTATGTTAGTCCTTGTTTCATGCAAAGTGTTGTTCTTAATTTTTTGGGAATGTGGAAGAGGATAATTGGTTGAACTTGGATAATGGATTATTATCTTGGGAAATTATGTTAGTTTCCTTGTTTCACCTTAGTGGTTAGATTCTATTCCCTAGTTCCATGTTTTCATCACCCATAGAAAAGGAGTAATATTAGGGGGCCCTCATGAGGGTAATGTTTCCTTCCCCACCATACTTAACACTTTCCATCATGGAGCTTCTCATAGTGTAATAAACTTTGGTAATGGTTCATGGTCCATTATCTCATGAGAAGAGAGGATGAAGGCCCAGAGGTTGATTGCAACTTCTACTAAATAATAATAAAATGATGCTAAATAAAGAAAGGAATGATATCATAGGACTCCCAAAATCCATTACAAACTTGAGATCTACCCTTTCCATGCTCACCCCAGTCCCAAATAGCAGTGTTATATCTTGAAACCTTATAAAACGGGACCTACAAATATAATAATAGAACAATAAAATGGAAGATAAAGGGGTTCGGAAAAATGGCACTTAAGAAAGAGGTAAATCAAGAGCAAGTGCACGCTCCACAAAGGTTCTCATAGAAATGGATTAAATGACACCATAAGCCATGAAGTAAGCCCCAAAACTATATCACTATCACACTTACTCTTAAAGGGTTTCCTTATTTCATGCTTCCCTCGGGACCTATCCCTCTTTATGGGTTATTTTGTTTCCTGTCTAGGTGGAACACATAATTGGGTTGGATGAAGCCCCTCCCATACTTAAAATTTTCAACTCACATGGGATCCTGGGCTGGTGTGATTCTTGAACGAGATATTGAGGTGAATTGTTTACATGGCTTATGTCTTAAGTTACAGCTTACTTTGCATTCTTTAAGGACTAATGTTTCTTTTGAACCTTGGCTAACCTTGTCTTATATTTTTGTTTGTCTTGGATGACCTTAACATGGTTCTTTGAGGTATGTATTAGGCTTGTACCCAAGACATTGTCCCTTTATTACAAGACCTTGGCACGTGTGATGGAGAAAAGTGGTTTACCAAATGACTCACCACCCTTAGATATCAACTCTCACATCCTTGGAACCTTGGATGATGGACAGATGGGCTTGGTATGAGAATATTCGGTCATGATGACACATAGATGGGTTGGAATCCCATAGGCTGGGCAGAGTACCACATATCTTATTTACCCACTGGATCAAGGGAATTGTAGTAGTAGACAACTTGAGACCTTTCAGAGATGATATCAGCTCCCTCCATCCTAGATGCAACACTTAGATCCTTGACGTTGGCCCTATTTTTATGATGACATCATCTCCTAGGGCTTGATGCAACTAGGGTTTGGTGGACACACAGGGTACTAATGATGATTGGAATCATTTTGAGTGGATAGAGACATCATTTCCCCCCACTCCACTCTAAATTAGTTCCACGTGGCCTTTGGAGGCCCCCTCTTTGCCTAAGGAGGCTTGAAGTCTCACATGTGTTGCTCATTATGGTGTGTTATATATTTATTACATTTTTTTGAAGGGAAAATGAGGGGTTGACCCTACTTCTTTTTTTATATTGAAATTTTATGCAGAAAAATATGCTAGGGTAGCCTCATATAAAAAGGATAACCCTCACCTTTTTATCATCATATTTCCTTCACCATTTGGATAAGTACCTCTAAAATTTCAACCCCTTTGGGTTTATTGATCTTTATCTCTCATGCGCTATACTTGAAATGAATCTTTTGTGGATGATTTTCTAATTTTGGATGGATATTTCTGAAATTAGGTGTAAATTCTCTTGGTTTCTTGGATGGAGTAAGTAATTTTATGCAATTCTATGTTATGTTGTTGATGTTTATGGTGAAATTGTTATTTTGTTGAAGAAGTATTGTTTTTTTGAAACCCTAAGAGAGGAACATAAGTGCTTCTTCCTCTTACAAAGTTTTATTTGTCCAAGAATGGTAAAGGAACTAGTATTGAAGCAACTATTGTGGTGAAAGTTATTGATAAAACCTCTCTCTCTCAAATGTCTCAAGTATTCTACTAACTCTACTAACTCTACCCCTAGAAAACTTGTAATATTTATTGTTGTTATTATAAAATTTTGCTACAGCCATCTAAAACTACATTAAATTGTTGCATACACTCATCTTAAGGTGGCTTAACTCGCTTAGAAATGACCTCTAACAATTGGATAATATTTTATTGGTTACATTCTTACTTTTCATGGTCAATTGTGGCATTTCTAAGAATTAATTATTGTTGTTGTTACAAATATTTTATTGTTGTCATATAATTTTTTACTGCTACCAATTTTTAAAAATCATTGCAATATATCTTGTCTAGCATCTAACGAGGTTATTTTTTGCATACTTTAACTTGGTAATTTTTGTATATATGTTGCAAAGTGTTCTTGTTTCAGACATCACCTTCAACCTCTTCTTTTTCCTAGACCTAAACCAACAAATCGGTGATCAAGATAGGAGGCAGTAGGGTTGGCTACTAAACTTGTTATTTTATCCCTTGAGATCACCAGGGAATACCCCCATGTGGTGTACCTCTTCCATCACTAAAACGTGGGAATATCGTACTAAGGTGACAGTGGTAGTTTCTTCCATTGTTACACAATATTTGGGGATCTTGTGGAGGGATTTGCACAAGTATAAATCACGTGATAACATATCTTATACCTGAAAATGGATCTTCCTATTATTATCTCTGAATTTTTAAACCCTTAGTTATTCTCCTATGGCATATTTCTTTTATTCTCCATGTTTCCTATACACAATGTCTTGAGGTGGAGGTTGAAAATATCCAAAACAAGTTTTATCAAGGGAATCACTAGTGGAAGTATGGACTTCTTTGTTATAAGAGTGTTGAATGTAGATCAAATTCTCATCCTAGGTTCTTGGATTCTTCTTAATATAACTCATCAAATGATAAACTATTTTCCTACTTGCCACTTTATTCTACCCATCTAGTGTGGATTGAAAGTTGTAAAGCTCTTCAACTTGGAGTTCATCTTCACCCAAAGTGTGTTTCCAAAGGAATTAAGAAATGTGGTATCTTTATCCAAAATGATGTTCCTTTGTATCCCAAGGGGCATGCAAGATACCAAATATAATAAATATGTAGAAAAGAAATCAAAATGATAGAAATGGAAGAATAACAATAATATAACCAGCATAATCTCCACAATAGCACATAAATGATATAAGAACATCAACATAAATAACACTTTGATTCAGAAAGCAATGTTCATGGGCCTCTTTGAGGGGCAACCTCCAATCGAGCAATGCTCTGTTACAATAATATCCAAGCTAGGTTTTTCATACCATTGACAATTATTTATACTAAATATGTCTATCAAGAGAAGCATCTAGAGGAAGATCATTCTAGAAGCGGAAGTTTCTATTAGGTCTTCTTACATCTGCCTTATTCTATTTTATTGAAAGGCCTTATTAATATTGACCTTTATTACATCTGAATATATTGATCTACCTATGTGTGGGTTAGGACCCTAATATGTCTGCCCCCTTAAAAACAACCTTGTCCTCAAGGCTTGAGATGTGGAAACTGTTGTAGAATGGTAGTTGGTTCCCAAGTGGCATATGTTGGAGTCATATCTTTCCACTGGACTAGCACTTCCTTGATGATTCTTTGACACAGGCGATGCTCACACTGGTCCAAAACTAATTCTGGCTATAACCAAATGGATCCTTCTTTAGCTAACTCTGGAAGGTTGGTTTGAATTTGGCACCTAGTTCCAATCACCTTCTTTAAGCATGAAACATGAAAAATAGGATGTAGCTTCGACTGACTTGGTAGAGCTAACTGATATGCGACTTGTCCCAAATGATTGAGAACTGTATAAGGAACATAAAATTTGGGCGCTATCTTCTGACAATGCTCGGCCTTGAGGGAAGTTTTCTTGTATGGTTGCAGTTGTAGAAACACCTGATCCTCTTTTGCAAATTGACGTTCAGAGCGACCTTGATCTGCTTGTTGCTTCATGCGATTTTGTGCCATGACCAAGTTCTCTTTAAGGGTACGAAGAATATCCTCTCTAAATTTAAGTGTTTGGTCAACTGCCTAGACCTTCGAGGTACCCGGTAAGTATGAGAGAACTGAAGGTGGCTTCTGTCCATATACCGCTTCAAAAGGAGTCATGCGAGTAGCTTTATGGTAGGAAGTGTTGTACCACCATTCGGCTAGGGGTAACCATTGAGCCCACTGTTGTTGTTTTTCAGAGGCAAAACACCTCATATATGTTTCCAAACACTTGTTGAAAACTTCCATTTGACCATCAGTCTGGGGATGATAAGCTGTGTTGAGATGCAATTGGGTGCCCTGTAGCTTAAACAGTTCTTGCCAAAAATTGCTTGTGAAAGTTGGGTCACGATCAGAAACAATAGAGTGTGGCATGCCATGAAGCTTGAAGACCTAGTCCATGAAAATTTGAGCCATTGTGGATGCAGTAAATGGGTGTTGAAGAGCGCAGAAATGAGCATACTTGGAAAGGTGATCCACAACCACCATTATGACTGATTTATTCCCCAATTTGGGTAAGCCGGTAATAAAGTCCATAGAGATATCCTTCCAAATAGCAGGTGGAATCGGAAGCAGTTGTAGTGTTCCCAGAGATTTTACTGTTTCTCCCTTGTTGCGTTGACACACCTAACATTCAGCGAAAAATTTTTGAATGTCCTATTTCATACCATCTCAGAAAAAAGAATGTTTGACCCTGTTATATGTTTTAGTGAACTCTGAGTGCCCCGCTGTGGGTGTAGCATGAAGCTTACAAAGTACCGTGGATTTAAGCTTTGATTGTTTACTTAAATACAAACGGCCTTTGTATCGAAGCTCATCCTGGAGCCAAGAGTACCTTGGGGGAGCCAGAGCATTGGTCTGCAATTGTTGGATCAGATGTGAACTTTTGGGATCTTGAAGCCATTCTTGGCGCACAACTTGGAGCCAATTGGGTACAATGAAGGAAAGAGAAAAAAAGGATCCTTCTTCTTGATATTTTTGGGACAGTGCATCCGCCACTACATTGTCTTTTCCCTTCTTGTAAATGATCTCATAATCATATCCAAAGATATTAGTCACCCATTTTTGTTTCTCCGGGGAGGAAATGCGTTGTTCCAGAAAGTACTTGAGACTTTGATGGTCGGTCTTAATTTGGAAGCGTTGCCCCAAGAGATAAGGGTGCCATAGATCAATGACATGCAGAATATCCAACATTTCCTTTTCATAAATGGGTTTGCCCAGATTCCTTTCAGACAGTTGCTTGCTGGTGAAGGCCAAAGTTTGACCCTCTTACATAAGGACAACACCGATTCCTTTCCCTGAGGCATCACGTTCCGACACAAAGGTCTTTGTGAAATCAGGAAGGCCAAAACTGGAGTGGTGCACATGGTCATATTCAAGGTTTGAAAAGCTTGAGCAGCGACTGGAGTCCAAGTGAAAGATTTCTTTTTGAGGAGAGGAGTGAGAGGTGTTGCAATATTTTCGTAGTTCTTAACAAACTTGCAATAATACCCTATTAAGACCAGAAATCCACGCAAGATTTTGAGAGTCTTTGGGTGCGGCCAATCTTTCATAGCTTCAATCTTTTTTGGATCCACCCTGACGCCATCCTTTCCAACAAGATGACCCAAGTATTCTACTTCTGAGGCACCAAAATCACATTTAGATTGTTTCAGGAAAAGTCAGTTCTGGGAGAGTAGATGTAGAACTTGATCCACATGAGTAAGATGGTTTGTCCAGGTTTTTCTATAGATGAGGATATCATCAAAGAAAACTAAGACAAAATGATGGAGAAAGGGACAAAAGACATGATTCATGAGGCTTTGGAAGGTGGAGGGGGCATTACACAAGCCAAAGGGCATGACCAAAAACTCATAGTGGCCCTCATGAGTGTGAAAGGTTGTCTTGGGAATTTATGCCTCTTTCATAAGTATTTGGTGATAACCCGAGCGAAGATCAAGTTAGGTAAAGAATTGGGCGCCACTCAATTCATCCAGGAGTTCATCAATGACAGGAATGGGAAATTTGCCTTTAATGGTCAGTTTGTTGAGGGCACGAAAGTCAAGACACATTCTCCAAGAACCTTCTTTCTTCATGAACATGACTACAGGAGAAGATTAAGGGCTCGTACTAGGGCGGATAACGCTTGCATTAAGGAGTTCCTGGACCATTTTCTCAATTTCATTTTTTTGTGAAAAGGGGTGGCAATATGGATGGATATTGGGAGGAAGGCTTCCAGGTACAAGGGGAATGGAATGATCATGAACAACACGGGAAGGAGGGAGTCCTTGGGGAGTGGAAAATACCATTTGATGTTTAGAAAGGAGGGCTTGGAGGTCATGCGGCACCGGGGGTGTCTTTGTTGCTTGTATGGCACAAAGTTGGGTAATGACACCAAAATGACCTTTTTGAGCAGCTTTTCCATGCGATGGGAAATAATGACCTCAGGTGAACCAACAGTGATTCCTTGGAATTTATATTGGTGGCCTTCCTGGTCAAATTGCATGGTTAATGCCTTAAAATCCATGAGAATAGGACCTAAAGTTCTTAGCTAGTTTGCACCCAACACAATGTCACAACCACCCATGTCAATAGCAAACATATGGGATTTTAGGTGATAGTCACCGATTTGGAGACACATTTTCACAGCGCCCTCCACATTTCATGGAACCACCATTGGAAATCATGATTTGGAAATTGTTGACAGCATGGATGTAGGAATGAGTTTCTTGGGAAATGCAGCGATGAATAAAATTATGGGTGCTTCCACTATCAACTAGAATGACGAACTTCCGATGCTTGATGTAACCGATTAACTTGAGGGTTTGGGGAGTGGAGAAGCCCATGAGAGCATTGACGGAAATGACGGGTTCTACTTCGGGAGGGTTTGAGGGAGGGGTTATGTCAGTGATTTCATGTGACCCAAACACAAGGGGAGTTTCAACATCCTCTTCTGAAATATCCTCAGAGATGGCCATAAAAATATTTTGTTCCTTACACTTGTGGCCCAGGAAATATTTGTCATCACAATTATAACAAAGACCTTTGAGTTGGCGTTTAGCCATTTCATCCCTAGTCAATTTTTGGATCTTTAATGGGGCAGAGGGAGTAGTGGGAATGATGGGTTTAGGGCAAGGGATAAAGGAGGGTTTTCAATTTTGAGAGGATACAACCTGTTGTGTTTATTTATTTCTTTTAGTAGCCTCCACCCAACTCGAGGTTCGATCCATGAGGACATGGGCCCGAATCTCCTCCTTGAGGCCACTGATAAAACACTCTCGAAAGAAAGCATCAGTCATGCCCTCTATTCGAAAAGCCATGTGCTCAAAGGCAGCTATGAAGTCTTCTATTGTTCCTAATTGTTTCAACTTTGTCAAACGGCCCAAATGGTTGGTGTCCATGTTAAAGCATTCATAAATCTCAGTCACAAATTGGGTCCAAGCAATATACCCTTGACGAGAAGTTTTTCTCCATTGCCACCATTTCCAACATTCTTGATCTAGATGGAGAACACCATACCGGAGTTTGTCCAAGTCATCTATAATGTCATATAAAGATAAATAATGTTCCATTTGGGTTACCCAACCAGTGGGGTCCGAGCCATCAAATTTGGTCACATCCACCCGCGGAAGATGTAGGTCACATTGAAAGTGATGGGGCTGAAAGGTATGGGAATGGGAGGAATGTTTTCCTTTGGTCTTTGGAGGTGCTTCAGAGAAAGGGTCATCTGTAGGGATCTTCAGTTTGGTGCAGAGAGATGCAAAGACAGATTCAGGCTGGGTGGTCAGTTCTTGTTTGACTTCCTCCATTGAGGATTGCATGGTTGTATTTATGGTTGTATTGATGGATGAATCAATGGAGGCAATAGTAGCACTAAGTTGTTTCACTTCTTTTTGGGTCTTGAGAAAACCATATTGCAAGGTGTTGAAGCGAGTTTCCAGATCCTCGCTACGGGTATGGGCCATGAGGATGGGTGAACTGAAAAGGGGTGGGCGGGGTCAATTTTTTTTCCAAAAAATGATTGGATGATTGTGATAAGGGTGAAGAGATGAATCCAATGGAATAGGTCTCAAATAATGGTGAAAAATTTTCCAGATGTTTTTTTTTTTCTTCTTTTTACACCCGCGGAGTTATACTCCGGTCTGAAGAATACTGCAGTGATGAAATCCCCAAATGCTTAACCAGAAAGAAATGTGTATTTACTCTGAAACCTGAACACAGTTGTGCGACAATAGATCTTGTCTGTTTTAATTTGATTATGTTTTTGTCCCCCAAGGGTTAGGTATTCAAGGGTTCTACAAACAAGGGTTTTCCCTGTGCTATAGCTCTCTGATATACGTGCAAGGTCCAACAGTAGTACTCGGCCCAATATCTCAGGGCACTAACTAAGGAGGATAGACTGTACCCTTATCCGTACTACCCAACTTCCCATGTACTAGAGAGTATTTTCCTGAGTGTTGTTCTCGGTGACACTATAGCAGTTCAACGGCTGATAGGTTTATCTATAGAGGGCTTCAGGAAATCTAGGTTGATCCATACACAGGTATTGTCTGTTGCGCTACCACTCGAAGGGGTACCAACAGGGGTTACAAGGGTGGCCAACAGATGTGCGCTTAAGAACCACTTGTATTTCCTGCGTGTATGAATCCCTCAACTGTGGGTTTATGCATGTGACGACAGATCTCTGTGGCTTAAAGACGCCAGAATATGTCTCTACCCTAAAAACAAATTCCCACAATTTCTGCCAAGGAAAGTGTTCTGATAACACTTGCAAGACACCAGATATAATAAATATGCAGAACATAAATAAAAATGCTAGAAATGGCAGAATAACAGTAATATAACCAGCATAATCTCCACAATAACACATAAATGATATAAGAACATCAATAGAAATAGCACTTTGATTCAGAAAGCAATGTTCACAAGCCTCTTCGAGGGGGCAACCTCCAGTGGAGCAACGCTCTGTTACAATAATATCCAAGATAGGGTTTTCATACCCTTGACCCTTATTTATACTAAATATGTCTATCAAGAGAAGCATCTAGAGGAATATCCTTCTAGAAGCGGAAGCTTCTATTAGGTCTTCTTACATCCGCCTTATTCTATTTTATTGAAAGTCATTATTAATATTGACCTTTATTACATCCGAATATATTGATCTACCTATGTGCGGGTTAGGACCCTAACAGTGCACCGAAACCCTATCGAAGGACATGATTATTGCATCTTATACCCTAATGGTATTTTTACAAGGCATGGGTACACACATTTATTAAATGATATTCATGTCCCTAACTAGTTCTTGTCAAACAATCCATAATAAATTCATAGAGATACTCTCCCATGGCTTAGTAGGTATAGGTAAGGGATGATATAGGTCGTTCTTACTATTACCAAGCCTAATTTACTAGTAAAATAAATTATGTGTCCTCTAATGAACCAAGCTACATATTCTTGCATTATGATCAAATACACATAATTATGAAATTTGGCTACTATTTTCCCACCTAAAAAATGGCATGCAACTTTGGATCTGTGATCCTCTCTTATAAGTTACATTCTATCACCTTTGGGCACACAAAAATTATCCATCTTGTAGAGAAACCCATATTGGAGATGGTTGTCAAACTTGTTGTCACCTTATTCTTCATGATATTATCCTTGCAACCATTGAAACATCTATGTGAATCCCTCATCTTCTGTGTATTCCTATTTATATGCATTAGGGTTGAGAGGCTCCATGTGCATAAGAGTACTCAAAACTATGATGTTGGGCACTGGTGGTATTGAAAACATGTATAACAATTTGCTAGTATTTCTCTTCATATAATTGGTGATGAGATGAAACTACTCCAAAAAAAACTATATATTCATAGTGTCTTTCTTGTTGAAGCTTACTTTATGCCCATAAACATTATAGAGGCTAGTGATCAGTGTGGATGATGGTGTCTTTTCCCATTATATTATGCTTCCATTTATTAACAACTTTAAATAGAGTGTAATGTCCTTGTCATATGCAAGGTAGTTCAATACTTCTCCATGTAACAATTTAAAATGATAAAAAACAACCTACCTCCTTGCATAAACACTAATCCCATATCATATGCACCTGCATTTGTCTCAACTTTCAAAGGGCTTTGTAAATTGGGAAATGTGAGAACTAGTTCTTGATTAATATTTCATTTTAGTTTTTCAAAATACTTATGTTGATTATTTCCCCATTGGAAACTCTTTCCTTTGGCTATTATGGTGTCAAGTGGTGCATCGAGAACTAAAAAGGATGTTATGAACTTCTAAAGGTATTGTGTTTCTCCCACAAAGATGTTAACTTAAGTAAAATGTGTAGGATTGATCTATTTGATGATGTCGTCCATTTTCATAGGGTCAATATTGAGTTCCCCTCCACCAATCAAATACCCCAAGTACACCAGGGATTGTCAAGACAACTGCATTTCCTAAGGTTTTCTAGCTCGATGTTTTATGAGAATCTCTAATGCCTATAATAGATGTGGGATAGTATATTCCCAAGTAGAGACAAACATTATTATATGATTCAATTTCACCATTAAAAATTAATATCGGCAGGGACACAATATATTTTTCATCAACCACCTAAATTTAATTTATGCATTGCATAAAGCTACCACTTGTATAGATCTTTCCTCATCTTGAAAGTGGTATTATAGGTGTTTCTTTATTTGAAATGCATGTGGTGGTATCTTTATTTTAGATTCAATTTGGTAAAGAATTGTTTGTCTTTCATGTACCCATCCACCAGGATGAGCCACGCTACTCCAAAAATGCATTGTCATAGCTCTAAAAAACAATATCTAATGTACCTAGTATCAACAAAACGAATACCAAGTTGTCATGTACCCATCAACTTGGTACCTCAATAATTTGTGTTCTTGATGGATTTCCAAATATTAGAATCAAGAAGCATGATAAAAGCACATGCAATAATCAAGGTTCGTGCTAAATTGTAAAATAAAAGATCGACATCCCATGCACAACATTAACAACAAAAACACATTGTAAAACATCGCAGCGATAAATAATACATAGTGGAATATAAGTTACACAAAATACACAAAGATCACGTATCTTTTCAAATAAACATTCACCAATTGGTTGCAGATGTCAGACGTTCCACCCAACCATAGAAATTGTTGTTCTAGATCTCAATCGCAGGTCACCCTCAAGAAAGGGATATAAATCCACAAGGACAAGTCCTAGGTTGACTCTAAAACACATAATTGTATATCAGTGTCTCACGATCTTCCCAACCACACAACAATCCGCGTTTATCAGCTCTCTTCTACTTCAGCCTACACAACCCAAATAAATGAACCTCTTTCTCTGCAATGCAGTCCCTTAGGTTCTTCCACTTCTTTTCCAAGGCTCCAGTGATACTGGTCAAGAAATATCAATGCTAGAAACTCCAAGGATTCTCAGTTGTGGATATTTCTTTCTTAATTTTCATGAATCTCATGCACACAAGCATCCATTCATTTCTGGAATAATCAATAGATACTTACATCCAATAAGAAATGTCTCTTCTCTTCCCATAATTCATTTCACATGCCCAAACCAAGAGCAAGAATGAATGAGGAAAGAACAACAATGATTGAGTAACAATGAAATGACTGATTTACCCCCAAACAACCCAAAAGAGGGTTTTATATAATTACATGAAATAAAAAACCACATGTCCTTCCCCAAGACGTTCATGTAACTGCTTTTCCCAACAAAAACCAATATGGGTGAATAAATATAATAAAAAGACTTATCCCCTTTATCCCCCTCTCTCATGGAATCATAGCCCCCTATCTCTATCATTTTTTGTCTTGCATCCAACAATGTAGTTTATTAATATATTCAAAGTATTACATTTCTAGGCACTCTATCCTTTCAAATTTATAGGCACTTCGGCCTTTCATGAATAAACAAAATACATTATTAATTTGGGGACTCAAAAACGTGGTATTACATTGACATATTGTAACTAATACAACAAATCCTCAATCCTAGGTAGAGGGTATCAATTCTTGAGGGTGATCTTGTTTAGAGCCTTGTATGAATCAATGCACATTCTCCAATTCCCATCCTTCTTGTGTGATACTATGATAGATGAGTCACTAGCTAAGTATCTTGGTCATATGTATCTCTACTCTAGTAGTTGTCATAACTGATTCTTCACTACATATTCTTCCAATACGGATTATCTATACAATATTATAGGAAATTTAGGCAACGACTATATATTGTATTCTTCTTCCCTCTTAGTTGGTATCCCTTTAGGCTCTTAAAACAATTCTCTATATTCCTACAAAATATTCTCTAATTTATGGTTCTTATATTTAGTACATCTCCCTAGGTATTCCTTTACTTCTACCAATTCATCTCCTTCTAGATATTGTCTCAAGAAGGGAAATACAAAATTCCTAATCAATCTAATCAGTGTCTTTGTTTGGTTGGCACTTACTAGGGAGATCTTGGATTTACCTTTGTGCACTTCAATGATGAAGTATTTTCCATCCTTGACCATCTAGTACTGGTTTGATATCCTCATGAATATATCATCCCTCATGTACATTTAGGTTCTTCTAAACACTATGCCACATACATAAAGTGGAATCACATCAACCTTCACTTCATCAATGTAATTCTCACTGATGGAAAACCTTATCTAGCACTATTTTGTAACTTTAAGATTTGCATCCTTATTTACCCATATTAATAGGTATGGGAAATTATGGTCATGTACATCCAATCCAATCTTATGTTGAGAACACACTTATACTAAAAAAGGGGGTGAAACAATATAAGACAACTTTTTCAAACATTCTAATAATAAGAAAACAATCATATCATGGAACACAAGATTTACATGGAAACCCTTTCGGGAGAAAACAAAAAAAAATATCTTTATAATTATTTGTAGGCATCAACCTACTATTAAAAATATTTCTAGGAACCAACCCACTGGAGACACCAGTCTCCATTGGTACTAATCTAGGTCAGCACCAACCTACTCTTACAGATCTTCATAGACACCAATCTACCGAAGACACAAATCCCCATCGTTAAGCACCAACTTAGTAAGAGACACTAATCTCTTTTAGATATTCATAGAAACCAATCCACACCATTAAGTACCAACTTAAAAAGATACAACAATATCTTACATATCTTTGTATACACCAATCCCCACTACTAAGTACCAACTTAGCAAGAGACACCAATATCTGAGTTGCACCAACCTTCACAAACTCTACTTGCTATTTTCA
Source organism: Picea engelmannii (assembly GCA_009831015.1). Lineage (NCBI taxonomy): Eukaryota > Viridiplantae > Streptophyta > Pinopsida > Pinales > Pinaceae > Picea > Picea engelmannii. Next base: position 49,136 of record ML796954.1, on the reverse strand, counting down.
CCTTCACCATGTATGCTTGTTTGTTCTGCCTTTACCAGGTCTACTCATTGGTTCTACCTTCAAAAATTCTTCTAACTTATTTTTCCTTCACCAATTATGCTCACTAAGTCTACCTTTACCAGGTCTGACCAAACTTTGAATTTCCAAATGGAAACTTTCCCAAAGCTTGTTGTTTTGGACCTCTTCCCAAGAAAAACCTTGTACAACATGCCTTGTATCCAATTTAAAAAAAAATGTTCTGAAACTTTTACCTAAGGTACTTCTATACGTCTCCTCTATCTTTTCAAAATATCAAGGTATGAAACATCCCACGAAATAAGTTATAGAAAAACTGTGAAGTTGTCTTGTTTGAAATTGTTTTCAAGAGCATTCAGGAACCCTAACTTCCTCAAAGCATATATATGAAATTATAGAGAACCAATATATGATACTTTTACCACATGTACACCATGATATCTCCTATATCTTTGTTAAATATCAAGGTCCGAAACATCCCAAAAAATAAGTTATAGAAAAAGTGCCAATATGACATGTTTGAAACTAATTTTAGGAGCATTCAAGAACCCTAAATTCCATAGAGCGTATATCTAAAATTATAGAAAAACATCATATGATAATTTTACCACATGTACACAAATATGTTTCCTATGTCTCTACAAAATATCAAGGTATAAAACATCATAGGAAATAAGTTATAGAAAAAGTTTCAAGTTGACCTTTTTGAAATTGATTCCAGGAGCATTCAGGAACCCTAAATTCCACAGAGAATATCTACGCAAGTGTAGAGAAAAAATATCTTATATTTTTAACAAATGTACACCATGATCACTCCTCTGTCTCTTCCAAATGGCACGGTATGAAATGTCCTATAACAAAAGTTATCATGAAAATTCCAAAATGATATTGAACGGATTTCACAATTCAATATTTGCTAAAAAAAAATTCACACACAGTTTCTTTCATTTCTTTATCTTTTTATACTTTTTCATAACCCTTCATAAAGGGACATGCCCCTTAATTAAATAATCAATTCTCAATACCATTATAAATACCCCAAATACCATGGGAAAATGCCCTAAACCCATGGGTTTGAAACCACCATTTCACTTTTTACTTTTTCACATGCACCCCCTTTTTAAATACATGTAGACCTATATATATAAATCAATATTGGAAATGTTGTGTGTATTATAATGTCATAATATGAAATGGATGACATCATTAATCCTTGACATCAATGAAAATAATTCCAACAATGAAAACACATAGTCCACCAGGCATAGAAATAATTCTTCCCTTGTATGTAACTATCCCCTTGTCTGCAACTCTCCCCCTTTGACATCAATGAAAAATGGATGCTCCCCTTGATCTTGTGATTCTCCTTAAGAACTTAGTGATGAGATGAATATTACTCCCAATTTTTTTCCTTTATATTCAAATATCTCTTTGGTAAAGGGTTTTGTGAAAGTATCTGCAATCTGTTCTTTGGTGACAATATATTCCAACTTGACATTCTTCTCTACTACTTGTTCTCTTAAGAATTGATACTTGATTGGAATATATTTTGTTTTTTAATGCATAATAGGATTCTTTAAAATATTTATTTCACTTTTGTTGTCACAAATTATTGAGATTGGGTTATCATACTCTACCTTAATATCTTAAAAAGTATACTTCGTCCAAAGAAATTGTGTGCAACATGTTCATGTTGATATATACTTGGCCTCTGTTGTGGATAGAGAAATTGAATAGTATTTATTTCTCAACCAGAACACTAGATTGCTTCCTAGAAAGAATGTTCCTCCATTTGTACTTTCCTTCCCAATTTGCATCTGTATATTTTGTTAGAGTAAAATCTTCACCTCTTGAGTGCCACAAGCCGAAATCCAAGGTGCCCTTTAGATATCTAAATATTATTTTCATTTCTTGCACATGAGTTTCTTTTGGTGCAACTTGAAACCATGCAATGAATATTATTTCTTGCATAATGTCTAACTTTGATGTCATAAGATATAGTAGGCTTCCAATCATTGATCTGTACAATGTTTGATTTTCGTCCAGAGATTCATCATATTTGCTCAATTTACATCCTGTGAATATGGGTGTGTTGATTGGTGCACAATCTTCCATTCCAATCTTCTTCAAACACTTCCTTGATATACTTGGTTTGTGAAATGAATATTGCTTTATCGATTTGAGAGATTTGTAAACCAAGAAAGAATGACAATTCACCAAGTATAGACATCTCAAATTCCTTTTGAATTTCTATTTCAAAATCTTGGCACATTTTGTTCATATTGCCTCCAAAAATGATGTCATCTACATAAGCCACAATAATCAACTGATTTTCTCCCATTGTCTTGATGTAGAGATTACTGTCAACAATTCCTCTTCTGAAGCCTTGTTGTTGTATATATTTGTCAAGTCTTGAATACTAGGCTCTGGGAGCTTGTTTTATCCCATAAAGTTATTTCTTCAATTTGCATACATTATCCTTATTTTCTAATAATAAGAATCCTTATGGTTGTTCAATGTATACTTCTTCCTCTAAATTTCCATTGAGAAATGTGGACTTGACATCCATCTGATAGAATATTAAGTTCTTGAAACATAAAAATGCAAATGTAACATCTCTCTCTACTGAGAACATATTATCAACTTATTCTTTGAGGACACTTGCATGCAAGTGATCCAATTAAGGTACATGGTGATTTTGTTTCGATTATGGATTATACATGATGGTGATGATATGGTGTGACTTATTGTTTTCAATATATATGTATTGACAGATGTTATTGATGAGTTTACATGAGTGTGTAGGAAACGTGACAAATTATGGATGTTGATGGCATCAATGAACCTCCTTGGACTCCAGATTGAGTCAGGGAATGGATTGTATTTTGTTTGAGTATTTCATTTTATAGATATGTCACATATGATTGTTTTATTATGATTATGTATATGGATCAGTGATAGTGTTTTTTCAATGGATGTACGCTAACGATGCTTTCTAATCTGACTCACATAAGGAGTAAAGGGGCCATGCACAGAAACCAGATATTGAGGGAGAGGTGTGGCAGTGTCCCTGTCACAGCCTACTAGTACTCCCTTCGTGGATCAAATGGTAGGATAATGATTACCTAGTTCGATAGGTCCACTATGTTGTGAGGGTGGACTGAGACAGTCGCTCACAAATATCTCTAAAGGGTGCACAATAAGACATATTCCTTATTCCTTAGAAGCCCTTAGTCTCTCACAAGGTCGACCAAGTGGAGTGTTGACTCCAAGGGTTGGACAAAATACCAAAACCAGTCAAAGGTTAGTGGCACTCTTGGAGCACATAGGTGTGTCTTGAAGGGAACGTTACATAATTTAAAAAAAAAAAAAAAAAAAAAAAACTTGAGTCAATAAATCTAGGTGGCCTAGAAAAAAGTGAATTGATTAGACCTTGTCGGATTAAAAATTAATTAAAGAGAGAATATATTAATTATAAATCCCAATAAAAATCTAAGCCTAATTCTAAGACTAAACCTAAGTCTATGATTAGTGAGAGGACTAAATTAAATTAAAAGAAATGAGATAAATCAAATCTAGAAAAATTGAGAAAATTCTAAAGATTGGATAAATTGAGCATGTGTGCATGAAATTAATAAAAATGATTTTTAAATAAGAAAGAAATAAAATATGAGAGAATAGGTGTACTCATAGAAAGGTATATAAATCCAAGCTACCACTAGTCTAGCTAGAAGAAGACTCCTAATCAAACTCTAACTAAGATCTAGTTAGGAGACACTCATTACTTGAGAATCTGGGGAATAAAGGGACAACTAATAGAGAAAATAGGAACGCATGGGGGATGTGAGGGAATTTTACTTTTTAATTAAAATAAAATTTGTAATTACTTGTGCAACTTGGGGAGAGTTTGACAAGTGTGTGGGTGAATAATCCTAATTTATTTAATTAAAAAGTTAATTAATTGTGCATGTGGACATGTGTCTGAGGAATTTTGTATAAAAGAAATGGTGTAGATGGGTAAAGGATCACACTTGTTATTGGTAAAGCTATGATGCCAAAATCATTTTGGGACTGTGTTTTACTTGTGATAGTTGGGAGACCAAGTTTGAGGATAGAGCGGTCCTTGCGAAGAAAACTTGGAGCTATAGTATTTCTGGTTTTTGTGCCCTGCCCCTTTGTGGCTCGAGGGGATAAGGGGGAAGAAGAGTACCCATAGCATTTGATGGAAGGTACCGGTGAAGTCTCTATGACTAGAAAGTGGGAGGTTGGAAGGAATGCCAATTGCAGAAGAAAATCTTCAATTCCATCTTCGTCGGTTACGATATTCTTATTTGATATTTGTAATTGTAATAATATTAAATTGTATCATTATATATATTGAGACTTCTTTGTTTGTTGTATTTCCATTTTTTCCAATCTATTTCTGATTTCTACTTGTTCGTTGTTGTCTGGGTTACCGAATGGGAATGTTGGAAACTTTTATTCATTGCTAATATGTGTGTGTGTATGTGTGTATGTGTACCAAGAAGGCACATTCTTCTTGATTGTTGCCTTGGTTTTCTTATAAAAATTTTAAATCTTCCTTTACGTGATTTCTCTAGTGAATGAATTCTTGTTGTGATGTTTTTTTGGATTGATTCATGATGTAAATATCAACATCATAGCCTAGTTATAATTTGTTAATACCTTACCAAGAGTATGAGATAGATGGCGATTGTGGACATTTTTCTTGTTTATTAAGTTTTTAAATGTTGCATGATTTAAATTGTTGCTAATAGACATGCTTAGAATGTGATTTCTTCTTGGTCGTTGACTTGAGTGGAATTTCAGAAATTTTATTTATCATCTTAATAAACCAACTACCCAAACGAATTTGTAGTTCATAGATTCTTTGTGCAAATTGGTTGATGGATGTCGTTGATCATCTTTGTATTTGTTATGGGATTCTATAAATGGGTATGTAAATTAGTATTGAATTCCTTATTCATTTCTAAATAATATATAACATGTTATTAAGATACATATTTGAGATACTTAGAGGTTGTTTATTACAGAAGTTTGAATCACTTGATAATGATACTTGACTTTGACTGAACTTGACATTGACAAAATACTAATGATGATTAGAAATAGATATCTATTTGTTATAAAGATTGTAATTATGCTCCTATGGTTTTTAGTAATCCTTATGTATTATTCTCTTACTCAAATTTGCACTTAATATTGCTTGAAAGATTGATTAAGCAAAGTAGTTTATTCTATTGCACCAAGAAGAATTGATGTTTAAGTATGGTTGATGAATCTAGTCTTGAATTTTGGATTATGATTGGATTAATGGGATTTAGATACCTCCTTGTTACTCAGAACAGTCGTCAGACCTTAAATGATCAAAATAAACTGGATGAATTCTGGACTTGAGCATTGATTATGTGTCTTGGAGGTCCTAACCATGCATGATAGGTTGGACGCGTAGCTTCCTTATGTTATCTTTATGAGATATGGTTGATTGAACAATATTGATGTTTCTTTTAGTTGATTGTGATGAAATTGATTGTGTAAATATTAATATATGTTGTGACGCATGTCACTTGTCGTAATGTTTGTTTAAAAAATAAAACAAATACCTCTTTTGTACTCACTATTTGTTGACGTAACAGAGGGTTCATTACATATGGTATCAGAGTTAGTTCAACCCTATGAATTTGGACCGTTATGCCTTCCACTGTGTTAAATATTTGATTAAAATCAATATCACTAATTAAATTTGAAAATTTTCCATGCAGGTAATCATGGTGAGAGACGTCGTGGAGGTAGATGGTGTGGTGCTGGAGGAAGAGGTGTGATGCCTCTGATAGCATCCACGTCGGAGGGGTATAACCCCCAATGAGAAGAAAAAATCACTGAACAAGAACATGTTTTTGTGGGAGATGTGGTAGGTATGATGAGATCCTTTCAGAGGATGTCAGAGGCCTTGATTAACCGACTAGATAGAGATGAGGGAAGAGTGTATGTACCCAATGATTGTTCACAGTGTACTCCAGCTGGTAGTCTTAGGATACACAGAGAACTCAAGAAGTTTAAGTTTCTCAAGTTCATGGGTGCCACAGATGGATTATTCGTCAAGGCATGGTTGGAGAACATGGAGATGTGTTTCACATTTCGTGATTACACCTCCAATGTGAAAGTATGCATGGTGATCTTTCAACTGAAGGAGATTCTCTTTTATGGTGGAAGACACTCCTAACTCACCTAAACATGGTCGTAGAAGACGTTTCATGTGAGTTGTTAGAGGAATGGTTCTGGGAGAGGTACTTGTTTGAGGAATTCACTGAGCACCAACTTAATGAGTTCAACACCTTACGATAGGGTGGTCGTATGGTGCTAGAGTATGAGGCCATATTCATGGAGTTACTTAGGTATGCTCCACATCTGAAGACAAATAATTAAAAGGTCAACAAGTTTTTGTTCGGCCTTAACTTCAACATTTGTGTGAAGGTGAGGATTCTAATGCCTCAAACATTGCACGATGCAATTCAGAAGGCCCTCATAGCTGAGGAAGAGCTAAACAGTAGGGGTCAGGGCATGACTCCTTATAGACCGACTGGAGAGACGACATCAGGGGCACAGTAGCATCAGAATTCAAGGCATCGAGATACGCATAGAGGACCTATGTTCTCGACACCATGGTGATACGATCCTCAGCAGAGGACTCCTTACATAGGACCACTGCATCAACAGAACAGACCGGGATCATAGAATTCTAGGTCAACAACTTCTACTTCGAGGACAAGGAGTACTGAACCAAAGAACTGATGTTGGACATGTGGAGAGCCACATTAACACTGAGACTATCCGATTGAAAAGGCCAGAGAGATCGGATCATCAAGACCCACTACATTGGGAGATTTCAGCAAGGCCCACAGGATTCATGCAATAGTGAATAATCTCCAAGCCTAGCACTAGTCCACTGTGATCAAGACATCAAGTACAATCATCGACCAAAATTTTAGTATTTTGATAGATCTGGGTGCTAAATAGAGCTTTATCTCTAGTGCAATGCTAAAGATAATTAAGATAAAGGAGGTCGACCAGGATGAGTTCATATACGTAGAAATGGATTCGGGTGCCAAAACAAAGGTTGGAGGAAAGGTTACGGACTATAGCATTAAATTGGGATATTTTTTAAGGAAGATCAACCTATATTTCATGATCTTAGGATCTTATGAAATAGTGATTGGTATGGACTGGATGGAATCACATGATGCGATACTAAATTGTAAGATGAAACGGTTAATTTTGACAAATGATGTGGGACATAGTAGAATAATTATAGGAAGGAACCAAGGGGTGTCCTTGATATTTATTTCTTCTCTACAAATATATAATATTATGTTTAAGGGATGAAATTTATATGCAATCTTAGTGCTAAACGAGAAGGGTGAGGCGAAAGGATTAGAAAAACCTCCTTTAGTACAAGATTTTGCAGACTTGTTTATAGAAGAGTTACCAAGTTTGTTGCCTAAAAGAGACTTGGATTTTACAATTGACTTGAAACCTAGAACTAAACCGATAGCAAGAATGCCTTATCGTATGTCAAAGCCTGAATTACAGGAGTTGAAAATGCAATTGAAAGAATTATTGGACTTGGGACTCATACGTCCAAGTGTATCACCTTGGGGTGCGCCAGTTATTTTCGTAATAAAGAAGGATGGATCATGGAGAATTTGTATTGACTACCATCAATTGAACAAAGTGACGATAAAGAACCAATATCTATTTCCAAGAATAGACGATCTTTTTGATCAGATGAAAGGAGCGACGGTGTTTTCAAAGATTGAATTGAGATCAGGATATCACCATTTACGGATTAAAGAGGAAGATATCCCTGAAACCGAATTTAAGATGAGGTTTGGACACTATGAGTTTACATTTTTACCATTTGGATTGACAAACGCCCCGGGGTATTCATGATCTTGATGAATGGGGTGTTTCGCGAATACTTGGACAAGTTTGTTCAAGTATTTATTGATGACATACTGATTTATTTTTGGACGAAAGAAGAGCATGATGAACATTTAAGATTGGTACTACAGTGTGTCAGGTTGTTGTATTAAAGATTTTAATTACCTGAAAACACTAAATTTTCAAACCAGGGGAAGTAAACTTAGAGCTGCTACACTATATGTACTGGTAAGATTCTAACTTCTACCTAAAGGTTATTCTGAGAAGAAAACATAAACTTGATCTTATAAATTGAATCCTAATGATTATCTTAAAATTGATCATATCTTGTCTAATTAATCAATGGTAACAATTCTAAATTAATCAAATGTATTTCTATTCCTAATCCAAAGAAATCACCCAAGGCTATCTACCATTAACTAAAAACCTAATCATCAAAACATCTATCTGAACCATAAAAGACAGAACATTTAAATAACCTCTTATTTAATCTAAATACCAAGCAGTTCTAAATCTAACAAAGGTGAAACTAATAAATGTCCTATTTTACCCTACAAATATCGGAAGCTTCCTTTAACCAAACCATAAGTGAGCTACCCTAACAAAACAGAGTAAATCTAAATTCAAACTAATCTTCAAATCATGATTAAACTAGAAACTTGAAAATAGAGCAAAGCTAAACTAATTTAAGAGAGAGAGCATAATCGACAATTGGTTTATTCCTCAAATTCTACACTGACAGTAACTCATTCTAACATTCAGTGATCTTCGAGATAATATCAAATTGAGGATGAACTAAACGAAAATGATTAAGTTAGAATTTAGCAGAGCAGTTTCAAGTCAAAAACTAACTCACACGCAGATTCCAAAACTGGAAACAAACTAACTATACTATAGAAAAGAGAAAGCGAATTGAACCTATTGGCGGGCCCAACCAAGAGGTGCAATCACCCTAAAACAAAACTAGAGCTAACTCAAATTATTCCATGCATAATTGTTTCATTCCTCATGCTCCATAATTCACAAATAAACTCAAGTCATTTAACATAAAATGATATAACGCATAGAAGTTGTATTATCAGCAATGTCGCATAACATAATATAACATAACAACCCCATTTCTTGAGAGCGATCTGAGTTTATATAGATCCTCCAAAAATAGTCTTGAACATAGGTACATTTAATTAAGTGAATATTAGATCCGAAAATGACTCAAAGTTATTTAAAACTAAGTTCACAGCTTCATGAGACGAAGTGTCAAGAAGCGTGAATCATAAAATAGAGATAAGCATCATAATGAACGATTCTATAATTCCGCTCTGAGTCATCACATTCTGTTCTTTCAAAATTAAATTCGAGATTTGAAATCTGAGCTATGAATCAATCAATCATATGAATCGAAACTGTCATTCCAATCTGGCAATGTCATGCAAATCTTTGACATCTCCACTAAGTGCAAGCCGATACCTGGTACTGATAAATCTGTTTCAAAGAAACAAGTACCTAACTCATGCCACGTTAGTATCAATATTAGTTTAAAGTATCAAAATACATTAAAAATAACTTAAATCATATGAATACCTTGAATGGCTCCATTTAGGGAAAAATGATGTGAAATGTATCAAGGTAAGGCCAAAAAGGAATGATACTAGGTATGGAATGGGGGTATATCTGACATGATATAGGCAAAAATATGGTCAAAATTGGAGACTAACATTCCCCCAAGCTGAAGACTTTGCCTGTCCTCAGACAACAAAAAGTCAAAAACTAAGATTCATTAGAGTGTTGCAGAAGCTGCAACCATCATTTGCAATCTATCATGCTTCTTTATGTTTCTAATTTCCTTCTTAAGAACCCGATTAATGGTGATGTGCTTCCTGGAAATCCTCTGCAATCTCTTATTCTTCTGCAAAAGACATCTATTTTTTCATTTTAAACGCTCAATCTTTGACGAGAAGTGAGCTTGCCTGAGTTTCATAAGTTCATTTTCTATTTTTATATGCCGATCCAATATGGCATATTCATGTAACTTCTCTTTTAACCTGTGATTCATGTTTTCCAATCTAACAACCATTGGTCACAAATATCTACTGGAAGAGATTTCACAGTAAGATTTGAATGTCTTACAATGACCTTGTTGTGTTTGAGGGCTAGATTAGTGAGTGAACTCATCCAGTTCTTGAATAGGGGTATCGACTGGGATGGATTCATGAGTGAACTCATCATATACTTGAACAGGGGTATCGACTAGTATTTCAATTGGCTTGTCCTGCACAATTTCTTCGGGTGCATTATCTTGCTAATTGACTTCATAGACTTTTCTAATCAATTGAGAGAGAGTCCATGTCATATCAGAAGACTCCGGAGCCTCCTCTTGATCATTCATACTTTTCATTCTTTCCTGTAATGGATAGCTAGGCACAAATTTATCCATATCTGAAAGTGTGCATTTACGTTTAGGATTTCTTCTAGGTTTGGTGATTAAATCCTCGAGTTCTTCCACATCAATAATATTTTTAGCAGTCGGAGAAGAAATTGGAGTTTCAATATTTACATCTGCAAGGACAGTATTTTCCACTTTTTCACGGCTAGTTTCCACACCATCAGAACCATGGACATCAAACGAGTGTTCAATGCCAGGATTATCATCACTGGCATCAATTGTGAAATTTGGTGTATACTCAGGATCATCACATATTTTGGCTAGAGTTTTAACAACTTTTTTCTTAGAACTCAACTTCTTCTGTGGAGCAATGGACTCAATATTTTTATCTTTAGATTTGTTAGAAGCTAGGGTTCGTACAACAAACATATCCCAAGATTCATGTTTGTGGGATAATGCAAACTTAACCAAAATTTTGACAAGACCAAAATGAAATAGACTGCCCCTATAATCTTTTGCTTTGCAAACTTGTTCTGCCATTTTCTTCAAACTCTTCAACAAAAAATAAGGGATGTTCACCAGATGGTTACCTTTGAAATGCAGTAGGAGTCGAGCATGACAGGGAAACACGATCATGTACCGACCTTCACAGGTGAGGTAGCGTTGAAGTATGGATAGCAATTGAGCCCATTTTGGTTCCAACCATGACCTCAATGTGCCTTCTGACCATTGTAATTTCTGATACTGGGGTTGCAAGAGTTGCGTGCAGAGATTTTTGTCTACTGGCTTTCCTTTCGTCCATTTCTGACCAGTACTAGGTAACTGAATTGCTTCAGAAATGAACTTCTCTGTGACTTCAAATTCCATCTCGCCCACTTTATCCAATCCACCATGAAAGTGCAGAGTGAATTGAAGTGTAATATTATCATTATACTCGTCAAATTTCTTGAATAACGGCTCCCATCCAGCTTTCTGAAAGATGTGTTTGGCGGCTTCACACTCAGGAAGAGCCTCCAAATCTGCATAAGTCTCAGAAATGTGACGATTCACCACCATGATGCTACTTAGTATAATAGGAAAGGTTCAAAGGTGAGTAAAGGAATTAGATGAGGGCAACCGAGGAATAGATTATGATGTATGAAATAGGTCCTGAAAGGAATTATGGAAGGACGTTTTAAGTGTCATGAGGATCAGTAGCATGTGAAGGAATGATGACGGTTGTACGCCTTTGTTAAAATATCATTTCACATGAGTCGTGTTAAATTCAACCATTATAATGCAGTTCATTCTTCATGACACGAAATGTCAAGAAGAATTGAACTCAGCCTTTTAAGTACAGAGTATAGAAATGATGAAATGTCATGGAATATCGAGGTAGTCATAGTTCAAGTTATTAATGTGTAATTTAATAAGTTAAACGAACATGAAACTATGCATACCTGAGCTCGATTACTTACTCCCTGTTATGTTGTATTTTCTTACTGCAGAGATTTTGAAGCCAATTCTGAATATGGAGAGCGCCAAAGTTGTAACTGGAATCTATATTGTTGATAACCACTGTGACTGATTAATTTTGTCTTCCACTAACTGGAACTGAGGAAATAAACCGAGATCTGCAGAGAAACTTGAACCAATAATAACTTGCTGAGAAAAAGATTTCATGTTTATGAAGCAAATTATCTGATGGTTATCCCTGAACCTGTCTCCTGTTCATTCTTGAAAGGAATCAATCAAAATTATGTCTTCTACAATAGCTTCAAATCTTTAATCCATGGTACAATTCTTATTTGTGTGAATAAATGTTCCAGAGTTGTTGGCAGCCAACCCAATTTTTTTTCGATTACTCTCGAAAGCTGCCTACACCCCTTGCGGTATCATGACAAATCATTGTCGCATTGTGTTAATGGACATGTGTCTCGTTTTTTCAACCATTACAATTCAATTTCGACTCAGTTTTCACAATTGCAAATGTGAAAACACCTATCTCGTTGATTATACTGTCGTCGTCTTTTTCATTTGTTGGTTGATGTTTGATCACTGGTTTATCGTATGATTGATAAAGGTTTGTCAAACTTATGTTCTTAATCTTTGTCTTACCTTGATTACGCAGTTGGATGTATTCCACCATTAAACCTTTGGGCATGAAAGTTATTGGTT
>ML796953.1:127999-139103 GCA_009831015.1 Picea engelmannii | reverse complement strand
TAACCCTGAGTAGATGCAGCGCAGAGAATTATATTTTTACATAGTGTATATAGTAGGAGTTAAAAGAGAAAAAGAACAAAATGGAAAAATGAGAAAAATACAAAAAGATGTAGCAGATGGATAAGTGGTAGACAGGAAGTTAAATGATACAGCACACGACAGAAGATAGTAACTGGTATGACAAAACCCGAAGACATTGCACGCCAACAAATGGTGACCAGGCAGAAAACCCAGCATGCTGAGATAGAGAGTGGTCGGAAAAACAAAAACCAATGAACAGAAAAGTACGGTGTGACATAGAATTTATGACGGGACTTATAAAAGAAAAAAACTTGTAAGGCAAGACTCATTATGACATTGTGAAAACAATATATAAGGATGAAAACCTAAGGGTGAAAAGGTATTTTCAATTGGTCAGCAAAGATTCATAGAAACTTTATAGGATTTAGAATAATGGTGCCACTGAAGGTTGGATCTCTCAGTCATACCGCAAGGAAAACACGCAACGCCATGAGATCTCCACAAGAGAAAGTAGTCGAAGTAGAAAACCATATTCGGCCATAATTAGTAGATGTGGATGCAATCCCATATCCCATTATTGAACTAGTTAGTCCTACCATGGTCGAAGAGCAGGATCCAGTAAGAGAAGAAATGTAATTCGACCCGCAGAATGACATACAAAACCCTACCCAGGTTGGTTTAGAAGCATCGCAGTAGATGATTGAGGGAGACAATGAATGAACAGATTCAGATGAGCCTATAGGACAGACCGAAGCAATGCAGCAACCTATTACAGAACCAGCACAGCAGTCTAAATAATAGGTACAGGTTGAGGATATCACAAGCCAACATAATTCAGACATAGAAGAAGAAGAGGATGTACAACAAGAAGCAGGGCCATCGACGGTGACAGAAAAAACAAAGGGAAAATATCTAGTACAAATATCACCATGCAAACATAAAGAAGTAACATTGAAATTATTGTGCATACCCGAAGGAGTCATGATCCTTCCTGGCATATTAGGATGTGTGGATAAATTGAAGTATGTGGATCATGATATTGCAGACAGGGACAAGTTCCATGAGTTTGTGCCACAGTATATATGGAGAGAAAAGGCACAAGTCTGATAGGAGATCCAATTTTAGAGCCAGAGCAGTGGATTGCAGGATTGTATAATACAGGTATCATAAACCTGTTGGAAATTCCCCACTTTGGGAGGGGAAAAGATATAAATATTTGTGTGAAACAACTATTGGCCTTGGTGCATGTGGGTGTTATGGATGGACAAACTAGTATCAATCGATGTAGATCTAATTACAGAAATCGCGTGTCTACCAACATATGGAGAAAAGCCTAAACAATATTTGTATGATAAGACGAAGGAAAAAGAATTAGCAGAGGAGATAAAGAAGAAGTATAGCACTAATAGAGGGTCTAAGGGATTTATAATTAACAGGATTAGTGAACCAGAAACCATATTGGAAACCAAGTTGATGGCTTGTAAGATGTGTTAGCACTCTATAAATTTTGTCTAGCTGATAGAAAAATGACAGAGGTAACTGTTTCAACCAACTTTAGAGCTGAGGCACTAGCCTGCTCAACTCAGAGAGGGATCTCTCGTGTCACTTGATATTTCTTTAGAAATTGGTGGCTAGATTTGGTTCGTTTTGGGGGCTATTATGAAGTTGTTGAAGAAGTGGGGGGTAACATTTGGGCTATGGAGTCAAAAATATATAATGCAGTAGCAGGTCATTATAAATTATCTAGAGGAGAAAGGCTAAGTGAGGCAATGAGTCTGAGTTTTCAAATTGCAATTTTCATGGCAAAAGAGGGAAAAGAAAAACACATAACTACTTCAAAGCATATTAAAATGAATTCTGAAATAGTTGAGAAGAGAAATCACATGAATTTATTGCTAAGTCTAGAGCATCATCAGACGAATTCCAGACTTTTAACTCTCCAATTTAAAAGAGAAACTTGCAAATGGGAATTTAAAGACACAAGAAAAAAATACTATGAAAGAAGACGGAACTCATATCACAGCCAATTAGATTATTTTCATAAACAGTTCAAAAAATTGCTTCTGCATCATATATTCAATTTAGCTCCAAGATTTTACAAAGTATACCTGCAACGAGGGCAGGCCCCCTCCTCCTCTCATGCTTTCTATATCCTTGGGATGACATATATATAGAGGAGTTACCTGAGGAATTCAAAACGATTAAATTTCCCCATAATTCTAAAAATAGAGGCCAGTTACAAAAAGGAGTAATGTATAACGACAGTTCTCCTACTTTAAAGGGATCATTACGAACGGGTCTGACATATCTGGGGCTCTTTCCTTTGAACGCCATATGTCCAAAATTTGCTGGAACATACTCAATTCTACCTGAGAATTCATTCCAGCTTGGTGATTTCCTCCTTTAGAGCGCTCAACCAGGCTAGTTGATTTTTCCCAACGCTCTCAACCGCCTCAGCTCTGATTTCTATCTTATGTCGTTTGCTTCGCTTCTTCTTCACTGCTCACTTATAGAGTTTGTTCGCATTTCCATTGATGATTAGGTCCCTCATAACAGGATTTAATCTGACCTCTGATTATGGTTATGTCACAGGGTTAGTATGGAATTTGGTTGTTAATATCTGCGCAATCGACCTTTCTTTCTTACTCAGTGATAAGCTTTCCATGTTAGTTGAAAACCTTGTTTTACTGGATATTGCTTGATTTCCTTTGTCCATGTCTTCCAACTTTACAGAGACCACGATTTTTGTTTTCCTTAACTCTATAGAAATCAAGAAACCGGTCCAGTTTGAGATTACTTCGCTTATGAATGAGACGACGATTTCCCGAAGTAGAATAACGCCACCCATATTTGAAGATCGATAGTCCTTGAGTCTCAATCATGAATTACTGACAAGATGTATTTCTGGTACATTGGTTTATCACGCTCGGCCAATATGTTTCGAATGATGAGCCTTTGAGTTAGTTATCCGACGACGTTCACATGACATTTTTTGGACGTGAAGTACTTGAACAAGTAGCGGGAGGTGATTTTACTAGCTGTCACTTTCCCCCTCATGAATTGTTGATTTGACATATTAGACCATGTGACATCGGGGATTTTGGGAAAATGGTTTTAGGAAGACCTCTTTTCGCCCTGATGTACCTCTAAGGGTGCCATGCGTCCATGGATGAAACCGCGGTAATTTTCCCCGGCCCGCCTTCGAATAGTTATCATATGTGTTTCTTAATTCTCTGATATCTACCTTAACTGTTGATCCGGGTTGCTTCAAGATCAATGGTCTGTCGATTCCTACCTCTCGCACCTCCGCTATATTTGTCTGCATGCCACCACATATAACCTGGACCTCCAAATCATGCCATGTCTCTACATCGATAAATCTGAAAATCAACTTTCATGTATAATTGTTATGGTGATAACAAGATGTTAAGGAAATGTCGCAAGGAAGAAGCATCAACAGGAGTTATAGAAATGGTCATGTAGTGCACGAAGGGGAGTCTACTTAGTTGGGCTCAATATTTAATGATTTTTTTTTGGATGACTGCAAGGATGCACGAGATCTTGGAACAAATTTCCATTATGCATGGTTGATTAAATTGATATCTTTGGTGGGTTGGGGAGAACCAAAATATGGTGGCTTTTACCCGAGACCAGAAAAGTGTCGCGTAGCAAAGTATACAACATTATGTCACACCTTGTATGCAAAAGAAAGGAAGGAAAATGCAAGCATATTTGCTATGTATTTTGATGAGCTACATGAGAAGGCAACTGACACATGGAGGATACCACCAGAAGTGGTGGAAGAACACCAAAACATAGCTAAATTTCAGGTGTCCAAACACAACATGTGGATTCGGGACAAGAGGGATCCCAAGAAGAATTGGTTACAAATGAGGCACTGTGTGACAGGAGAAGAAGTACAATGGGACATGAAAGATTGGCCTGAAGAATGGAAGGTACCAGTGATTTCCAATAAGGCATCAAAAGGTAAGCAGAAAGTAAAATTTATCCCATCGCAGAAACAAAATAGTCTTGTAGTGAATACAAGGAAGGCAGCTGAGCACACGAAGGAAACAGGGGGGAGTGAAACAGTTAGAAATACAAGGTAGAAGAACCATATCCCCAAGTCCTCAACACAGGAGAAGGATTGCGAGGAAGTTAGAAATGGAGGAGCACATAAGGAGACAAATGTTCCTATGCAAGAGGAACTAGGAGGAGGAAATATACCAAACATGGACATACCAACTACTGTAGAACAGACAAAAAAAAATTGAATGAAGAGGATAGTATTGCAGACAATAGGTCAGCATAAGAAGATGAAGGCACATAAGAGTGTTCCTTAAATTACGTTGACAGAAGATGATGCAGATTTTGTTGCAGAGAAAGTGCAGAACCGTGCGGCAGAGGCATGGTATGATGTGGAAAAATAGGGATAGGAGATCATTAAGAAGTTGAAAGAGGTGAAGGATACATTGGAGCAACTACAACTAAATACATCACAGCAAGAACAGCAGGTGCCACAAAAGCAGACTTATCAAGAAAATATAGTTCCAGAGTAGGAAACGATACAGATCATAGAAATGGGGAATGAATTTTTTGTATAACTCAGGACATGTTGCAGGTTGATGAGCAGACAACACAAAAGTAGTTGAAGGACATAGATCACTTGGACTTGGCACTTCCCAAGATCCCAACGAAGGTGTTATATAAACTTCAAGTTAGTGTCGCACAGTAGATTCATTCAAGGACCCGCACAAATGAGACAAAGTTACAATTGGCTAAGGACTTAAGTGAGAAAATAAATATTATAATCAACCAGGTGTGGGTTGACAGGGAGGAAACAAAGCAACACGCAAAGAGAATCAAGCAGAAAATGACAGAATTATTCAAAACAATTCCTCACTTCATGCAAGGAGAGAATTTACAACCAGAGGAGAAGATTGGGAAGATATGACATGCCATGGAGAATTATATAAGCCACATCACAGAGTTGGTGGCACTCATATAACCAAGCACTCCACCAGAATTCATAACACAAAGGGTGCAGGAGGTGACAAGTCATAAGGAGAGTATTGCGTAGAGCATCCAGGAAATCACAGAGTTATATGACAGAAGTGCGCAATTGTGGACTAATATCCAAGAGGATCAAAAACTACAAGACTTAGACAAGAAAAAAGGAGTAAACATTGTAGTGCAGGAATTGAAGCAAAAATAGAAGACGATGAAAATACAAGATAGATTGAGAATTGTGTAGGAATTGAAGAACTTGCAAGAAGAATTGAAAAGTATACAAGAAGAGAAACAGTCGAGGCAGGCTCAGATGGAGACACTGCAAGAAGGTGTAGAGAAGATGCTGACAGAAATTGATGCATCCAAAGGGAAAATTGAAAACATTATCTTGGAGACTGAAGATTTATTGAAGGAGCATATCATTGTGTAGACTATGGATTTTGTAGCATAAAAGAGCGCACTTGTGAAATCTAGAGCTGAAGACATTTCAAGAAGATTCCAGGAGTTGGAGAAGTCAGTGAATGTTGCAAACATTTCCTGAGTGGCTCAGGACAAGCCACAGGTGAAAGTTGGGGGCATGTTGGCGCAGTCCATTTTGGGGAAATGCACAGTARTTATGAAGACAGTTAGAAAAGGGRCCAGAAAAGGAGCACGCACTAGAAATGAGGGAAGAGAAGCATGCCGAAAATCATGGAAAAGCAACATGGGGAAGAGCAAAGTCAAAGAAAGAAAGAAGGACGCAGCACGACAAGGAAAATGGTTGTATCGAGGACCAACCGCGTGTAGAAATTTAGAATGTGGAAAAACCTAATCCACTTASRGTTAGGGTTTTGTTCATAATGTAACGGGTTTTAACACACTTTTGTAGTACAAATATGTATTGTGATATCTGAGGAGATCTGGTTAGTATTTTTGAAGAGTTTCAGTTCAGCTTGAGCTAGTTTTGGCTAGTGGTTGTGAGTTAGTCTTTGATGAATGTGTTAGCATTGAAAGTCACACTTTGACTGCTAAAGTGTAAGCTCAGCACCCATTAAAATGTAAAATATAACTTTGGTTTTGAATAGGTGGATCAACAATATGGATAATAAAGAGAGAGGGCAGCAAACTGCAGATCAATAGGCTACACCAATGGGCAATGGAGTCACAAGCATCCCACTCATCTAAGGCACAAAAGATGCTTAACAGAAAATAAGATTATATGTTGATAGGTGGAATAAATGAAGAAGGAAATCATAAGATAGAATGTTCAGTAAATAAATATCCTCTCAATTTAATGAATCAACAAATACTTGAATATAAACAATGACTAATAGGCAAAATATAGCAGATCCTCTACTGCTTAGGGATCCATAAATCATTGACAGCCTTTGATCCTCAAATCTGTAATATATTCAAATAAAAATAAATATAGACAAAAGAGTTACAATCTGAAATCACAACTCTCATGAGTCTCCAATAGCAGTAATGCTTACAATCCTAAAAATTCCCATAGGCTTACAAATGAACACACATAGGAAAATTGCTTGCTACATCCATTTCCAGCCTCTCTTGGCTCATCAATCCCTTCTCCAAGAGATATCTCCCTCTTTAAATAGAAAATAGAATCCAAATAACCTAATGAGGTCGAATCCCATCTCCTCCATTGGATTCTAAGCCTTGGAGATAGGTGGCAATAGTCAAAGAGACAAAAATCCAACAAAATGCTGATTTTCAGGAATTTGTTGGAAGTCATTAATAAGTTGTTTCCACCTCATGCATGAGGCCTTTGATGGAGATAAATCTTAGTTGTAGGTGTCCCTTGATATCTAACTGATCCTTGAGAATCCATTCTAACTCTCCTTGACATGTGGAAACCTCCAAACAAGGCGAATATCAAAACCGTGACCGCTACAGGAAATTAGTACGCAGCGCCACTGTGCAAAGTACGCAGTGCCTACTTCTATATCCAATATATCTCAAACCAAAACACATTTTGAAAAACTGAGAGAGGTTTTGTGATTTGGAATTTAATGAACAAAAACCTCCTCGATTTTTCAAAAATACATCCTCAACTGCTCATAACCCAAGTTTTAAATTAGTGACTCAAAATTGGCAGAATAACTATGCACAATTTAGCCTCTACCAGAATATTACGATGCGCCTGTAGGTAGTGTCCGACTGTGTTTCTGCATGAAATTCGGTAGCATAAATCCATGGGTGCTCTGATTCTTGAACTTGTATATTGGGAATAACTCAATATAATTTCAATTTTCCCCAAAACAAATAAAAATCCCATAACAATTGTATTCATTTGCCAAAATGAATAATGAAATGCAAATTTTGTTCTCTATGAAATATTAGGTAGCACCTGTAGGTAGCGCCACTTATGAAACGTTGAGGCATAAACCAATATTGTGTTAACATAGGTTCCATGGGGGATAGAGTCCTCCCTGTGAGGCTCTAAGAACTCTTGTAGTTTCAATGCCTTATCCTTTGGGCTTATGGAGTCAAGCTCTCAACCTTTAACCTCTGCAATCTGCTTTGATCTATGACCTTCAGCTGAAACTAAATGAAAATGAAAACTAGAACTAACAAAATGATGAAAACGATGTTTTTCCAGCAAGCTTATTGCACACACCTACTCTAATTATTGGGAAACTAAAGCGTTCAAGTTACATGAAACAACCAATGAAGCCATTTCATCATTTTTTCAATTGTTTGAAGTTTTGAAATGTGCTTCCTTAAGCACCAGAGATAATTCTTACTTGAAGGTGCGTCAAAGAAGAATTTGGAAATAAACTTTCCATTGAAGAATCAATGAGCCTAGGCCCATTTTCTGCTTGCAAACAGGCTGCAAATGGATCCTAAAAAACATCATCAATACTTGCCCCTGCAACATTGCTTTGTGTAAAAAGGAAAAGTATTGCATTAAGTCCTTCGTCCACTGTTCTTGGTTGTTGTATGGATTTTTGATTCTCTGATTCATCCTCAATGCATATGGCCTTGGTCCACTCCTGGTCATGAGGTGTATTAGGAAAAAGGCTTAGTGATGCTTGTCTTTCTTTAATTTCAACCTTTCTCATCTGATCACATGGAATTTGATCTTGGCTGCTTGATGAAACCAAGCTTGTGTCTTCAAGAGGAATAGAGGGTTGATAGGGCAGTTCATCACAATTACAAGTGCTTGGGAAACTAAATTCTTCTATATTATCTTCTGATTGTGAGGGATATTCAGCATAGCTTGGCTTATGGTCCCAATTTCTTAGTTTTTCACCCTCTAAAATTAGATTATCATATTTTTCTTCTTTTTCAGCAACAAAAATATGACATGAGGGTTGAAACAAGCTATTGTTTCTTTGATGGGAAGGGTATTTCTCTGATATAAGGTCTTCAGCAGACTGTTCATGGAAATCATCTTCATAATTATCATACAAAGGTGAATCAATGACCATTTGACTATTAATGGTTGAGGGGATTAGTACAATAGATGGGACAACTGGTTGTTCAGGGAAAACATCCTCATAGTCATCAAAACTTGGCAAATCATGGCACATTGGTTCATTAACAATAGGATGGATTGATAAGCTATGAATTCGGTCATGACAAGCTGCAATAATATTCTCATGATGAAATAAATCTGAATCTAAGATGACCTCTTGACTTAAAGAATCGAGAAAAGGAGGAGATAAGGAAATGATGGATTGTCCATATTGATCTTTCTCTTAGGGACCTAGATTTTGACATGAAGGATGCATTCGTTCTTCAAATTTAGTAAAATCATTATGAAACTCATCATCTAAGTCCTTCTCTCTATAATCATCCCCTTCATCATCACTACTAGAGGAATCCATTGTTGAATCTTGAATATATGATGCATACCCCTCACAACAATTCTCAAAAATTCTTTCAGCTGGATAAATTATCTTTCAATGAGAATAAAAAACATCATGAAATTCCTTCAAAGAGGAAATACTAGAAGCAGGGAGTGTTCTATACCATTGCCTCGCATCGCCTTCCAATGAATACATGAACATTTTCATCAATATATATTCATGATGAATGTCAAGTTGTTGCATCAAAACATGAAATTCATGAACATGCTCAACAGGGTTGTCATTCTCACCTTCATAAAATCTAGGCATCAGATATTTCCATTCATCAATTTGAGGCACATGATGTGGATAACCATTTATGGCTGAGAAATTGAGTGGGGAAAACCTCCTGGCCAGGATATCCTTCATAGCCATTTGATTTGCCTCATCCCCAGTAGAGTTTCCAATAGATTATGAACAATGGAGTTGTCATGGTGAATGTGTAGTCTTAAAGGTGTCCAACTTCAGTCACCATTTAAATTTGGAGTTGTGCAGTGTCATTCTTCCCAGGGAGATTTTCAATCTTCTCAAATCCGTCCCCGGAAACGGTGTCAAAAATGTTAGCACTGAAAGTCACACTTTGAATGCTAAATTGTAAGCTCAACACCCATCAGAATGTAAAAGATAACTTTGGTTTTGAATAGGTGGATTAGAAATATGGATAAAGAAAGAGAGAGGGCAGCAAACTGCAGATCAGTAGGCTACACCAATGGGAAATGGATTCACAAACATCCCACTCATAAGGCACAAAAGATGCTTAACAGAAAACAAGATTATATGTTGATAGGTGGAAGAAATGAAGAAGGAAAGCATAAGATAGAATGTTCAGTAAATAAATATCCTCTCAATTTAATGAATCAAAAAATACTTGAATATAAACAATGACTGATGGGAAAAATACAACAGATCCTCTGCTGCTTAGGGATCCATAAATCATTGACAGCCTTTGATCCTCAAATCTGCAATATATTCAAATAAGAATAAATAGAGACAAAAGAGTTACAATCTGAAATCACAGCTCTCATATGTCTCCAATAGCATTAATTCTTACAATCCTAAAAATTCCCACAGGCTTACAAATGAACACACATAGGAAAACTACATGCTACATCTCTTTCTAGCCTCTCTTGGCTCATCAATCCCTTCTCTACGAGATATGTCCCTCTTTAAATATAAAATAGCATCCAAATAACCTAAGGAGGTCGAATCCCATCTCCTCCATTGGATTCTAAGCCTTGGAGATAGGTGGCAACAGTCCAAGAGACAAAAATCCAACAAACTGTTGATTTTCAGGAATTTGTTGGAAGTCATTAATAAATTGTTTCCACCTCATGCATGAGGCCTTTGATGGAGATAAATATTAGGTGCAGGTGTCCCTTGATATCTAACTGATCCTTTAGAATCCATTCAATCTCTCCTTGACATGTGGAAACCTCCCAACAAGGCAAATATCAAAACCGTGACTGTTATAGGAAATTAGTACGCAGCACCACTGTGGAGAGTACGCAACACCTACTTCTATATCCAATATCTCTCAAAAAAAAAACACATTTTGAAAAAATGAGAGAGGTTTTTTTTATTTGGAATGTTATGAACAAAAACCTCCTCCAGTTTTCCAAAATACATCCTCAACTACTCATAATCCAAGTTTTAAATTAGTGACTCAAAACTAGCAGAATAACTCTACACAATTTAGCCTCTGCCAGAATATTACGCAATGCCTGTAGGTAGTGCCCAACTATGTTTCTGCATGAAATTCGGTAGCATAAATCTGTGGGTGCTCTGATGCTTGAACTTGGATATTGGGAATAACTCAATATAATTTCAATTTTCCCCAAAACAAATAAAAATCCCATAACAATTGTATTCATTTGCCAAAATGAATAATGAAATGCAGATTTTGTTCTCTGTGAAATCTTAGGTAGCGCCACTTATGCAACGTTGAGGCATAAACCAATATTGTGCTAACAGAATGAATAGTGGTTAGTTTGGTTGAGAGATGTGGAGTTAATATTGAGTTAGTGTTGGAGATAGAATCATACATTGTAGTTGAGGTTCAAGTCGCAAGTTGTAGAGCTTAGTGAGACATGGTTAGCCTCACTTTACATATCATTTGTAACGTGTGAGACACGAGCAACTTGATGATGAATAGTAAAGTAGCGAATAATGTGAGATCTTTTTGGATGTATCCCGGGGGGTGAACCACGGTAAAACTTGTGTCA
>ML796953.1:116072-127949 GCA_009831015.1 Picea engelmannii | reverse complement strand
ATGTTTATTTATACCATTTATGTCACTTCCTTTTAACATTATGGCCGACCTGACACTTTCTTATTTTGTAATTCTTTTCTTTAATTATCTTCAGGGCCTACATGTACAATTCACTTTGTCATCTTCAAAAATCCATTTCTCCTCAACCATGAGGATCCACATGACGTGCCACATACCACTGGAAACAACATGATGTATACTATCCATCCACGGGTTTTGTATCTGCATATGCATTTTCCTTCATGTCCAAATACCTTCATCAATCTTGCGGTCCAAAACCCATGACTAGGGTTGACATCAATGACAACAACCAATCTTCCAACATCCTTCTGGTCTCCAGAAGGGCCAATGATTTGCAAGGTTTTGTTGGAAACCTAAAGTAGAACCCGAGTCATCCCAAACAATCCAACACCTAATGAAAACATTTCTTAATTCTCCTAGCACTTTTACACTTAACATGTGCAATTCTACTATTTGTATAGCATATTTTTAGGGCTCTATGTTCAATTTCTCACATACCGAATAAGGCATGACATTAGAAGATGTTCCTAAATCAACTAAAAAATTGTGTACATTCCCATTAAAAATCTCGAAAGTCAAAATAAAAGGAGGATTGTGAGAACCAAATTTTCCTCCAATTAAGAAGCATTATAAGAAGAAAAGTTTTGAATTGATTTTTCTTTTCCAAATTTCGATTGCAAAGCTTGGATTAACTTGTTTTTTCATTGATTTATCTTGTTTAATTCAAAGAGATAAGTATTAGCTCTTGTTTCTTTAAGATCTTCCACAATATCATATTCTAAAATATCAAGGATAGAAGATGATTTGGTTTGAGAAGGATTTACCTTATTTGAAGACACTAGTTTTTTAGAAGGAGAAAGACTAGTTATTGCTTTGGGAGTGGAAAGGATACATTTACATCTAGTCTAGGAAATGAAAATTTCCTCAAATATTTCTTCTTCATCAGCATCATTAGTTATCCCACGAGTGACATCCCATAAGAGATTGATTGATGATTCTATATTTTGGTCTTCTCTTTGATCATCTTGTCCTGGTGGTCCTTCTTCATCTTCATCCATTTAAAAAATAACTTTAAACATATTAATAAATGTTGGAAAAAAAATTCAGAGTGATTAGATTCATGTGCTCAACAATAGTGATCTTGAGCAAATTCTTCAATATGTGTTTCTTCAAGAGGAATATTTAGATTATTGGGAGGTGAAAGCTTCTTCCTAAAAGGAGTTTTACAATCTCTCATGATTGAGTAACTTTCTCTTGTATTTCTCTTGATATCAACAATATCATTAGAAAAATTATGAATCATTCTATGAAGACCATCCATATCAAGAGTGGAAAGGATAATTTTACTTCTAGTCTAGGCAATGCAAATTTCCTCAGATATTTCTTCTTCATCGGCATCATTAGTTATCCCACGAGTGATATCCCATAAGATATTGATTGATGATTCTATATTTTGATCATCTCTTTGTTCATCTTGTCCTGGTGGTCCTTCTTTATCTTCATCCATTGCAAAAATAAATTTAAACATATTAATAAATGCTGGAAAAAAAAAATAGAGTGATTAGCTTCATGTGCTCAACAATAGTGATCTTGAGCAAATTTTTCAATGTGTTTCTTCAAGAGGGATATTTGGATTATTGGGAGCTGGAAGATTCTTCCTAAAAGGACTTTTACAAACTCTCATTATTGAGTAACTTTCTCCTATATTTCTCTTGAGATCAACAATATCATTCGACAATTTATGAATAATTCTATGAAGACCATCCGTATCAAAAGTTTATCTGTCCTTCTTTTCATTGGTTTTTTTAACCACAATATATTTCCTAGCTGGTTGAAAAACTATTTTTCTTTGGATGGGGTTTTATTTGCAACACTTAGCAATTCTAGTTCTATATCTAATGTTTCTTCAAAAAAATTTGCTAAGGTTTTCTCTTTTGCTCTCTTGACAAAAACAGCAATATGAGATGGCAAGGCCGAAGTATAAAATTCATTAATAACATTGTTTGGTGGCCTGGAATATTATGGGATTTTATTCATTGATGTTAAGAATCTTTCATTGAAATCTTTGATTTTTTCTTTTGGAGCCATTTTTATTCTTGACAATTCTAAAACCAAAATTGTTGGGGTTTTGTCTTCACCAAAATTTTTCATGAAAGTAGTTTCAAAGTCATTCCAACTTGTGATTGTTTCTTGTGGAAATGAAAAATACCATGTGGAAGCTCTACCTTCAAAAGTATATGGGAACAGACAGCATATAACATATTCATGTTGCACACCTTTTAGGTTAACTCCTAACATGAATTTACTGATGTGATCTTCTCGAGATTCTCTATTGCCAAGATGAAATTTGGGAAGGATTTTTTTAGGATTTTGAGATTTGACACAAAGGATTTAATCCATAGATGTAAGTAAATTCACTTTTTCTTTCCTTCTTTAATTGTCTAGTTCTTTTAGGGATTGAGAATTCGATAGGAGGTTGACCAATTTCTTTACTATGTGCCCTACTTAGGACCCTGGATAACTAAATTTTTGGATTAATAATCGTTATTTTTGTAGAAATGGTCGAATCAACATGATCAATTGAGTACGAAATTTTGAAACGAGATAAAAAATTATGTTCTTACTATTGTGAAACAATCATGCTTGACACCTGGTTTGAATTTTTCATTGACTGAAGCTTTCTGGATCGAATCAATTGAAGGGACAAGAAACACACCACGTCATGATCATGAGGATGAAAACCCATATTGTTGATTTCCTTCTAGTTTTCTTATGATCTTAAAATCATTGCAATGTGATATTTTTGGCAGAGGTAAAGGGATATTGATCATCAAAAGTATTGGTAAAGGAAGACATATGGATAGAAAAAATTGTGTGAAGCTTTGACAAAATTTGTAAATATGTTTTCCTTGTTCTAATCTTCAGCCCTTATGCTTGTTATACTTTTATTTATTTGCCTCCTCTGTCTACACATAAGGATTCTTACTTGTAGGTTCTGTAGTATTTCAGATATAAAATAGTATGCAGAACATAAATAATTAGCTAGAAATGGCAGAGAAACAATGATATAACCAAAAAAATACCACAATAATACTAGAATAACACCAGAAAGAGCACTTTGATTACTGAGAGAAATGTTCGCTTACCTCTTTGAGGAGGAAACCTCCAGCAGAGTAGAACCCTATTACAATAATATCCAAGACAAAACTTCTCATACCCTCTACTCCTATTTATACTAAATATGTCTATCCAAAAGAACCATTTAGAGGAAGATCCTTCTAGAAGCGAAAGATTCTATTAGGTATTCTTACATTTGACTTATTCTTCCTTATTGCTAGGCCTTATTAATATTGGCCTTTATTACATGGAAATATATTATTCTACCTACGTGAGGGGTTAGGTCCCTAATATGTCCTCCCCCTTAAAAACAGCCTTGTCCTTAAGGACTGAGATGAGGAAATTGTTGCAGAATGGTAGTTGGTTCCCAAGTGGCATGTGCTGGAGTTGTATCTTTCCACTGGACTAACACTTCCTTGATGGTATGTTGACGCAGATGACGCTCACATTGGTCCAAAACTACTTGTGGCTCTAACCAAATGGAGTATTTTTCGTCCAACTCGGGAAGGTTGGTTTGAGTTTGGCACTTAGTTCCAATCACCTTCTTTAAGCAGGAAACATGAAAAATGGGATGGAGCTTAGAATGATTGGGAAAATATAACTGATAGGCCACCTATCCCACATGCATGAAAACGGTATAAGGACCATAAAATTTGGGCGTTAGTTTCTGAAAATGGTCAGCCTTGAGGGAATTTTGATTATAAGGTTGCAGTCGAAGAAACACATGATCTCCTTCTGTAAATTGATGTTCACAGTGACCTTGATCTGCCTGTTTCTTCATGTGATTATGGGCCATGAACAAATTATCTTTAAGGGTACGGAGAATAGCCTCTCAAACTATAAGTGTTTGGTCAATCACCTAGACCTTTGAGACACCTAGCAGGTATGAGAGAATTAAAGGTGGCTTGTGTCCATATACTGCTTCAAAAGGAGTCATGTGAGTAGTTGTATGGTAAGAAGTGTTGTACCACCATTCAGCTAGTGGTAACCATTGAGCCCATTGATTTTGTCGTTCCGATGCAAAACACCTCAAATATGTTTCCAAACACTTGTTGACAACTTTAGTTTGACCATCATTCTAGGGATGATAAGTTGTGCTGAGATGCAATTGGGTGCCTTGTAGCTTGAACAGTTCTTGCCAAAAATTATTTTTGAAAGTGGGGTCACGATCAGAAACAATAGAATGAGGCATGCCATGAAGCTTGAAGACTCGATCCATGAAAAGTTGAGCCACGGTGGAGGTTTTAAATGGATGTTGAAGAGAACATAAATGAGCATGCTTGGAAAGACGATCAACTACCATCATGATGACTGATTTACCGCTCGATTTAGGTAATCCCACAATAAAATCCATAGATATATCCCTCCAAATAGCAAGTGGAATCGGAAGCAGTTGTAGTGTGCCAGGAGATTTGACTATTTCGCCCTTATTGCATTGACAAACATCACATTCTGCCACAAAATTGTGAACGTCATGTTTCATACCATCCCATAAAAAAGAATGGTTGACATGGTCATAGGTTTTGGTAAACCCTGAGTGCTCAGCGGTGGGTATAGCATGAAGCTCAAAAAGTACCGTGGATTTAAGTTTTGACTGTCTACTTAAATAAAAACAGACTTTGTAGAGAAGCTCATCATTGTGCCAAGAGTAACCTGGGGAAACTGGAGAATTGGCCTACAATTGTTGTATCAGAAGAGAAATTTTGGGATCATGTAGTCATTATTGGCGAATAGCTTGGATCCAATCTGGTACAATAAGGAGAGGGAAAAAGGGACCCTTCATATTCATATTTTCTGGAAAGTGCATCAGCAACCACATTGTCTTTTCCTTTCTTGTAAATGATCTCATAATCATATCCAAAGAGCTTAGTCACCCATTTTTGTTTCTATGGGGAGGAAATGCGTTGTTCTAGAAAATACTTAAGGCTTTGATTATTTGTCTTAATTTGGAAGCATTTCCCCAACAGATAAGGGTGTGAAAGATAGATTGCATGCAGAATAGCAAACATTTCCTTTTCATAGATTGATTTGCCCAAATTTTGCTCTGACAGTTGTTTGCTGGTAAAATCCAAAGGTCAACCCTCTTGCATAAGGACTGCTCCAATTCCTCTCTTGGAAGCATCACATTCCAGGACAAAGTTCTTTGAGAAATCAGGAAGGGTCGGGACTCGAATGGTGCACATGGTCGCCTTCAAGGTTTGAAAGGCATGAGCAGCGACGAGAGTCCAAGTGAAAGAATTTTTTTTAAGGAGAACAGTGAGAGGTGTCGCAATATTTCCATAATTCTTAACAAACTTGCGATAATAACCTGTTAAACCCAGAAATCCATGCAAGATTTTGAGAGTCTTTGGGCTAGGCCAGTCCTACATAGATTCAATCTTTTTAGGATTCCACCCTCACACCGACCTTGCCAACAAGATGACCCAAGTACTCGACTTTTGAGGAGCCAAAAGAACATTTATATTTGCTTGAGGAAAAGTTGGTGTAGAGAGATTAGATGGAGAACTCGATCCACATGAGAAATATGGGTTGTCTAGGTTTTACTATAGATGAGGATATCATCAAAGAAAACTAAGAAAAAATGACAGAGAAAAGGACGGAATACATGATTCATGAGGCTTTGGAAAGTGGAGGGAGCATTACACAAGCCAAAGGGCATGACAAAAAACTCATAGTGGCCCTCATGAGTTCTAAATGCAGACTTAGGAATGTCTGCCTTGTTCATGTGTATCTGGTGGTATCCAAAACGAAGATCAAGTTTAGTAAAGAACTGGGCACCACTCAATTTATCCAAGAGGTCATCAATGACAAGAATGGGAAATTTGTCTTTAATGATGAGTTTTTTGAGGGCGTGGAATTCAGGACACATGTTCCAAGAACCTTCTTTCTTAAGGACCATGACCATAGGAGAAGAGTAGGGGCTCGTACTAGGAAGGATAACACCTGCATTGATCAATTCTTGAACAATTTTGTCAATTTCATTTTTTGGGGAAAAGGGATGATGAGAGGGACGAATATTGGGAGGAAGTATGTCGGGGACAAGGGGAATGGAATGATCATGAATACCAAGGGAAGGATGGATTCCCTAGGGAGTGGAAAAAGCAACTTGGTGTTTGGAGAGGATGGATTGGAGGTCATGTGGCACAGAGGGTGTCTTAATGGCTTGAATGGCATGGAGTTGTGCAATAATTCTAGAATGACCTTTTTTTAGCATCTTTTTCATGTGATGGGAACTGATGATATTCGGGGAACCAGCGGTGATGCCTTGGAACTTATATTGTTGGCTCTCCTGGTGGAATTGCATAGTTAATTCCTTAAAATCCATGATAATGGGACCCAAAGTCCTTAGCCATTCTGCACCTAACACAATGTCACAACTACCCACGACGATAGAAAACACATGAGATTTCATATGGTACTGACCAATTTGGAGACGCACATTTTCACAATGCCCTCCAGAGTTCATGGACCCGCCATTGGCAATCATGATTTGAAAATTATTTACAACATCGATATAGAAATTATTTTCTTTGGCAATGTGGCAATGAATAAAATTATGGGTGCTTCCACTATCAACAAGAATGATCACCTTCTAATGCTTAATGTAACCAATTAGCTTGAGGGTTTGGGGAGAAGAGAAGCCAGTGAGAGCATTCAGGGAAATGGTCAGTTTGACCTCGGGAGGGTCAAAGGGAGGGGTCATGTCAGTGGGTTCAGGTGACGTGGCCACAAGGGGAGACTCAACATCGTCTTCTGAAACATCCTTTGATATGGCCATAAAAATCTTTTTTTCTTTACACTTGTTCCTAGGAAAATATTTGTCATCACAATTATAACAAATTCATTTGAGTTGGCATTCAGCCATTTTTGCCTTGGTCAATTTCTGGATCTTTAGTGGAGTAGAAGGAGGAGTGGGAGTGATTGGTTTAGTGCGAGGAATAAAGGAGGGTTTTCGGGTTTGAGAAGAGACAATATTTTGTGCTTCCTTAGCTCTTTTAGTAGCTTCCACCCAACTCTGAGGTCAAGCCATGAGGACATGGGCACAAATCTCATCCTTGAGGCCACTGATAAAACATTCTCGGAAAAAATCATCATACATACCCTCTGTACAGAAATCCAATCACTCAAAAGCGGCTATAAAGTCTTCCACTGTGCCAGATTGTTTCAACTTTGTCAAATGGCCCAAATGGTTGGTGTTAATGTCAAAGCGTTCATAAATATATGCAAAAAATTATGCCCAAGCCACATACCCTTGACGGGCATTTTTTCTTCATTTCCACCATTGCCAATGTTCTTGATCTATATGGAGAACATCATACCATAGTTTGGCCAACTCATATGTAGTTCCATACAAAGAGATATAATGTTCCATTTGAGTTACCCAGCTAGTGGGATCTGAGCCATCAAATTTGGTCACATCCACACATGGAAGGCGTAGGTCTCATTGAAAGTGATGCGGCTGAAAATTATGGGAATGAGAGGAAGTTTACCTTCGATTTGCAAAGGTGGTTCAGAGGAGGGAAGATCTGCAGGAATATGCAGCTTATCGCAGATCATCATAGTGAAGGAGGCAAGCTGGGTATGGAAGGATTCAAGTTGGGTAGTGAGGTCTTGTTTCATGTCCTACATTTTGGCGTTGATGGAGGAATGCATGTTTTTATTGATGGTGGAAACATTGGCACTGAGTTGTCTCACTTCTTGTTGGGTCTCTATGAAATTAGAGTACAAGGAATTGAAGCGAGCTTCCAAGTCTTGGCTATGGGTGTGGTCCATGATGAAAAGGGAAAATTGTCATACAGTGGACTTAGGTTGATGGATAGTTGGTATGGATTGTTGGTTGTCATTGATTTCAACCATTGGATATTGATATTGTATATTGATGTCAAGCCTTGGTGATTGATGTCAACCCTTGGAGAAATACTGGTAGCGAATTTTGGTAGCACAAAGGTTTGGGTAATGGAACCAAGGTTTTTTCATGTATAATGGTATGAGTTTTAATATCTTTGAAGGTAATACTATTCTATATGGATAGTAAATGTCATTCCATTTCTAGTGGTATGTGGAATGTCACATAACTCCTCACGGTTAGAGATTTATGGCCATGAGAAGTTGGAGAACCCAGGTTTGGGTAATGGATCCAATTTTTTTTTGTGGATACTGGTATGATTTTTGATATATTTGTAGGTAAGACTATATGTCATCAATTTCTGGTGGTATGTAAAACGTCACATAACTCCTCACGTTTTTAGATTTATGGCCTTACAAAGTTGGAGGACCCTCATATGTTGGCTTGAAGCCCCAAAAGTTCAAAGAAGTCAAAGTGCTTGCAAAGAGGATTATTTAAATAATAAAGTGAATTGAAAAAGTCAAGGAGGATTATTTAAATAATAAAGTGAAGTGACAAAGTCGCGGAGGATTATTTAAATAATAAAGTGAAGTGACAAAGTCAATGAGGATTATTTAAATAATAAAGTGAAGTGACAAAGTCAAAGAGGATTATTTAAATAATAAA
This sequence comes from Picea engelmannii, assembly GCA_009831015.1. Taxonomy (NCBI): domain Eukaryota; kingdom Viridiplantae; phylum Streptophyta; class Pinopsida; order Pinales; family Pinaceae; genus Picea; species Picea engelmannii. The sequence goes on along the minus strand of ML796953.1, from coordinate 119,299 downwards.
GTGAAATGAAAACTTCAAGGAGTATTATTTAAATAATAAATTAAATGGATAAATTACTAATTTTACAAGTGGTTAGAAGTGGGTTAGCCCTAAAATAAGGAAATTGGGTTAAGATGGTTAAAAGGTAACCCCTTGAGGAAGCTACATGAAAGTATAAATAAGAGACAAGGCTCTCTCATTTTAATCACACTTGAGAATATTGAATATCTACAGGTGACTGAGGTAACCAAATTATATCTAAGCCGAATTTCAGAGGGAAGGTGAAGTAAAGAAGGCCGAAATTCAAGGGAGGATAAATTCTTTTGATGATGCTTTCTAAGGTATGTTATTTACAGGTCATCTCACCATTTTCACAATAAATTTTTTCCTAGAATGATTCAGACCATGAAATTGGCAGGCCATTGAGGAAACATATCCAAGTAGTTGTGGTACGAATACCATCTTGTGGGTTGTTGTATTTTTGGAGTTACACTCCGTGGAAAATAGGGTATGTGGCTACTCCCGAAACTAGTCTAAAACATGTGTTTCGGGTAAAAACGTCATAAATTCTTCATAACATATCCAAATTCAGTAAGACCAAATGTTTTGGTTATAGTACGGTCTTTAGTATTCTATGTACAAATTTTAGATACATACAACAAATATTTCGTGTGGGGCACACTCTACAAGTTCGCTCTCTAGAATAAGCCAGAATTCAACAAGGTATGCCATTTTTGCTATAACTCCTTTTCTGAGAGGTTCCAAGAAGTGACACCTGGAAAAATTGCATAAAACACACTGACGAACATTTTGTACTATTTTTAGATCTTTATTCATTACAGGTACATAGTTATGATTATTTCAAGTTGTTGACTAATCCAAAACTAGTCCTGTGAGACTAAAGCAAAGTTTGATGAAAATGTTAGTTTTGTGTTGTTAAAGTTAAGGAAGGTTTGCAAGTATGTGATCATATACACCAGGTATATTACAAAGTTACAAATCATATTTGAATGATGAAATTGATGAGGGATTTTGGTTGAGGCGCATGTTGGGTACATGGTTGAGACAAGTAGTTGATGAGTTGGCACATACATGAGGTGTATAGTTGATGATGTTTGTATATATTGATGAGTAGTTGATACATGATTGATACATACTTGGTACATGGTTGGATGCACTTGTTTATGGTACAAGATGATTACATGTTGTTTGGTACAAGTTGGTGTATAGTTGATGAACTTGTTTATGGTACAGGTTGATTACAGGTTCAGGTACAGATTGATGCATGGTTGATGCATGGTTCAGGTTATTGGTACAAGTTGTTTGGTGCAGGTTGATTGGTATAGGTTTACAGCAATATATCTCACAGTGATAGTGTGAAAATGGTTCCATCATTCTACTTATACGTTAGGGCAGTTGGATGGGGCAAGGACAGATGGTTGTAGCCACCTTCTGGTTGTAGCCGGAGAACATAGTGGGTTGTAGCCTCCTTCTTGTTGTAGCCAGAGAATAGGGGAGTTGGAGCTTCCCTGAAGTTGTAGCCTGAGAAACTAGGGGGTTGGAGCCTACTTCCAGTTGTATATGGAAAACAAAGGAATTTGGTGCTTCCAATGAATGTAATTCTTAAAGACATATAAGAAAAAGCATTATGTGGTTTTTTCCCGCCTTGGGTTTTCACGTAAAAACACTGGTGTATTGTGTATGTGTATGATTGCTCATGTGTTCATTGTTTATTTACTCTGCAACTATTGGATGATAATGCTACATTGATATAACACTTGCATATTGTGGTTAAAAAGGATTCAATTTCTCTATTACTTATTCACCCCCCCCCTCTCAGTAATCCAACAATTGGTATCAGAAAGGGTTCCTTCAGGAAACAGTTTAACCACTAGAAGGAGAACATGGATTATTCTGATAATGGAGTACCAATGTTTAATGGTCATAATGGTTTTAAGTATGAGATGTGGAGCATAAGGACAAAATTATTTTTACAAGCACAGGGACATTATATTTGGCTATCAGTTGTTACAGGATATGATAGTTCAAAAAGATCAAAGACTACAGCCAAGAAGGAATTGAAGAAGAATAAAAAAAATAGCAATGGATTTCATCTAGGAAGGATTACCTAATCCGATAAGATAAAAGGTTGGTAAATGTTCATCGACAAAAGAACTTTGGGATAAGTTACATGACATATATTCTTCACCCATCGCAAATTCAGAAAATGCCAAAGAAGATGCAGATACAAATCAAGAAGAATTATGTTCACCATGTCAAATAGATTCAGAAGATGAAGAGTACATAATCACCATAGGTATGTTGTTTTTCTTTAATTGTGAAAAATGTGGACATCTTGAAATAGAATGCCATGAAGGAAATGAGACAGAAAAACTAATTGAAAAGGAAGACAATTATGAAGCAGAATTGATTAGTGATTTAGATGAACTAAGAGAAGAAAATAAGTCCCTCAAGAAATAATTGATGAAACAAAAGGAAAGTGTTCACATTTTTTAAGAAGCCCAATAGGTCATCGAGAAATTAAAAACTCGGCTAGAAGAATCCAAAAAAATCGAAGAAAATCTTGAATATCAAAACCAGTATTTGGAAGCCAACATGGCAGCACAGAAGGAAGAAGCAGAAATGAGAGAGAAGATATTGGCATATCATCTTAAGGGAAGAACTAACGATCTAAACCAGCTTGAGGCAGAATTTGTTCAAGAAGAGAAAGGAATTTGTTAAGGTCCTAACCCGCACATAGGTATATCAATGTATTCGGATGTAATAAAGGTCAATATTAATAAGGCCTTTGAATAAAATAGAATAAGGCGAATGTAAGAAGACCTAATAGAAGCTTCCGCTTCTAGAAGGATCTTCCTCTAGATGCTTCTCTTAATATACATATTTAGTATAAATAAGGGTCAATGGTATGAGAACCCTAGCTTGGAGATTATTGTAACAGAGCACTGCTCGATTGGAGGTTGCCCCCTCGAAGAGGCCTGTAAACATTGTTTTCTGAATCAAAGTGTTATTTATATTGCTATTGCTATATCATTTATGTGTATTGTGAAGATTATGCTGGATATTTTACTGTTATTCTGCAATTTCTAGCATTTTATTTATGTTCTGCATATCTGGTATCTTGCAAGTGGAATCAAAGCACTTTTCTTGGCAGAAATTGTGGGTATTTTTTTTTTCAGGGTAGAGACGTATTCTGGCGTCTTTAAGCCACAAAGATCTGTCGTTAC
>ML796953.1:81459-108611 GCA_009831015.1 Picea engelmannii | reverse complement strand
GTTTGGAATGGAAGATTGCAAACTAGTTACCACTCCTCTGCAAACTAGTTGCAAGTTGATAAAAGATGATGATTCAAAGTCTACAGACCAGAGGAAATACAAGTCAATGATTGGTAGCTTACTATATGTGACAACATCCAGACCAGATGTAATGCAGGCAGTTGGACAGGTGGCATAATTTCAATAAGCACCAAAGTAATCACATGTATTAGCAGTGAAGAGGATTTTCAGATATCTCAAAGGAACAGAAGAGTTTGGATTATGGTATCCAAAAAGAAAGGATCTATCACTTATTGCCTAGACAGATTCATATTTGGCAGGTTGCATTGATGACCGACAAAGCACCAGTGCAGCAGTGTTCTACTTGGGTGAGTGTTTAGTATCATGGCTAAGAAAGAAACAATCATTAGTATCCTTATCTATAGTCGAGGCAGAGTATATTGCGGCAGTAGTATGTTGCACACAAGTTCTACGAATGAAACAAACTCCGACATATATGCAGGTTGAGTATGATGAGCCCATTCCAATCTATTGTGATAATACAAGCACCATCAGTATCTCAAAGAAATCGGTGATTCACTCCTAGACAAAGCACATTCCAATCAAGTATCACTTTCTACGGGAACACGTTGCAAAGAAGAACATTGGAGTTGAATATGTGGGCACAAAAGAACAAGTGGCAGACATCTTTACAAAACCACTTCCACAGGAAGCCTTTAAGTATCTTCGCCAGAGACACGGAGTAATTTCTACTCCAAAATGAATTATTTTGAATGGTTATCCTATATTTCTTAGATCTATACAAGGAAGCACCATAAAGAGGGCAGTTCAGGTTGGAAGATCAATTTCAAGAAGAGTTATGTTAGGGGGAGCAGCCCCGGATGGAAAGATATCTTTGCCATTGATGACAAAGGGGGAGGGATTTATCATATGCAAAGGTAAATGCTTGGAGAGAGATCATAGAGGCATGTTCCCAATTGGAGTGATTGTCACAAGGGAAGAATGAGCGATATGAATTCAGAGTGATACCCTTTGTCATTGTCAAAGGGGGACATATTATTCATATGAAGGGAGAGAGATTATTCAGAGGCTTATAAACACAAAGAAAAATCAAAGGCATGTAGACAGGGGGAGCAACCCCAAGGAGAGTTCGGTCAGGGGGAGCAACCCCAAAGGGAGATACCCTTTTCCATTGATGTCAAAGGGGGAGAGATAGAAACATTGATGAGGAGTATAAGCATGAATGTTATCATGACTAATTGTTGCAGTCAATGTTGGTGTTTACATCAATGCCAAAGGGGGATATTGTCAGATAGTTGGCTTAGGTTGATGGAAAGTTGGTATGGATTGTTGGTTTTCATTGATGTCAATCATTGGAGATTGATATTGTAGATTAATTTCAACCTTTAGTGATTGATGTCAACCCTTGGAGAAATTCTGGTAGCGAATTCTGGTAGCACAAAGGTTTGGGTAATGGACCCAAGGTTGTTTCATGTATAATGGTATGAGTTTTAATATATTTGAAGGTAATATTATTCTAGACGGATAGTACATGTCATTCAATTTCTGGTGGTATGTGGAATGTCACATAACTCCTCACGGTTAGAGATTTATGGCCATGAGAAGTTGGAAAAGCCAGGTTTGGGTAATGGACCCACGTTTGTTTGATGGATAATGGTATGGGTTTTGATATATTTTCAGGTAATACTATTCTCTATGGATAGTACATGTCATGTCATTTTTTTTTGTATGTGGAACGTCACATAACTCCTCACGGTTTGAGAGTTATGTTCTTACGAAATTGGAGGACCCTCATATGTTGGCTTGAATCACCAAAAGGTCAAAGAAGTCAAAGTGCTTGTAAAGAGGATTATTTAAATAATAAAGTGAAGTGACAAAGTCAAGGAGGGTTATTTAAATAATAAAGTGAAGTGACAAAGTCAAAGAGAATTTTTTAAATAATAAAGTGAAGTGACAGTCAAGGAGGACTATTTAAATAATAAAGTGAAGTGACAAAGTCAAGGAGGATTATTTAAATAATAAAGTGAGTGACAAAGTCAAAGAGGATTATTTAAATAATAAAGTGAAGTGACAAAGTCAAGGAGGATTATTTAAATAATAAAGTAAATGGATAAATTACTAAGTTGACAAGTGGTTAGAAGTGAGTTAGCCTTAAAATAAGGAAATTGGGTTAAGATGGTTAAAAGGTAACCCCTTGAGGAAGCCACGTGAAAGTATAAATAAGAGGCAAGGCTCTCTCATTTTAATCACACTTGAGAATATTGAATATCTACAGGTGAATGAGGTAACCAAAGGATATCTAGGTCAAATTTTAGAGGGAAGGTGAAGTAAAGAAGGTCGAAATTCAAGGGAGGATAAATTATTTTGATGATGCTTTCTAAGGTATGTTATTTACAAGTCATCTCACCATTTTCGCAATAACTTTTTTTTCTAGAATGATTCAGACCGTGAAATTGGGAGACCATTAAGGAAACATATCCAAGTAGTTGTGGTACTAATTTCAGCTTGTGGGTCATTTTATTTTTGGAGTTACACTCTGTGGAAAATAGGGTTTGTGGCTAGTCCTGAAACTAGTCTAAAACAGGTGTTTCGGGTAAAAATGTCATAACTTATTCATAATAAATCCAAATTCATTAAGACTAAATGTGTTGGTTAGAGTAAATTCTATAGTATTTTTTGTACAATTTTCAGATTCATACAACAAATATTATGTGTGGGGCACGCTCTATAAGTTCGCTCTCTAGAATAAGCCAGAATTCAACAAGGTGTGTCATTTTTTCTCTAACTCCTTTTCTGAGAGGTTCCAAGTAGTGACACCTGGAGGAATTGCATAAAACACACTGAACAACATTGTGTACTATTTTCAGATCTTTATTCATTACAGGTACATAGTTATGATTATTTCAAGTTAGGGTTGTTGACTAATCCAAAACTAGTCATGTGAGACTAAAGTAAAGTTTGATGAAAATACCAATCTCTTGTTGTTAAAGTTAAGGAAGGTTTGCAGGTATGTGATCATATACACCAGGTATATTATAGAGTTACAAATCATATTTGGATGATGAAATTAATGAGGGCTTTTGGTTGAGGCACATGTTGGGTACATTGTTGAGACAAGTAGTTGATGAGTTGGCACATACATGAGGTGTATAGTTGATGATGTTGGTACATATTGATGAGTCATAGTTGATGAGTAGTTGATACATGATTGGTACATACTTGGTACATGGTTTGATGCACTTGTTTATGGTACAGGTTGATTACAGGTTGTTTGGTATAGGTTGATGCATGGTTGATGCACTTGTTTATGGTACAAGTTGAGGTACAGATTGATGCATGGTTCAGGTTATTGGTACAGGTTGTTTGGTGCAGGTTGATTGGTACAGGTTTACAGCAGTATATCTCACAATGATAGTGTGACAGTGGTTCCATCATTCTACTTATACGTCAGGGCGGTTGGACGGGGCAAGGACAGGTGGTTGTAGCCACCTTACGGTTGTAGCCGAAGAACATAGGGGTTTGTAGCTTCCTTCTGGTTGTATCTAGAGAATAGGGGAGTTGGATCTTCCCTCAGGTTGTAGCCTGAGAAACTAGGGGGTTGGAACCTCCTTCCAGTTGCAGCTGGAAAACAAAGGAAGTTGGTGCTTCCAATGAATGTAATTCTTAAAGACATATAAGAAAAATAATTTTGTGGTTTTATCCCGCCTTGGTTTTCCACGTAAAAACACTAGTGTATTGTGTATTTGTATGATTAATCATTTGTTCATTGTTCATTTACTCTGCAACTATTGAATGATAATGCTACATTGATATAACACTTGCATATTGTGGTTAAAAAAGATTCAATTGCTCTATTACTGATTCACCCCCCCTCTCAGTAATCCAACAAGACAAGAGACGGGTGGGACCACACAGAAAATGGGTTATGGCTGAAGTGTATCACAACGATCAGGGCGACGAGGGGAATCCAATGGGATAAGGCCCAAATAAGGGTGTTGGAAGGGGGTCGGGTCCACGAGAAAAAAAAAATTGAAAAATGATAGGTATGACTGTGATAAGGGTAAAGAGAGGAATCCAACAGGATAGATCTCAAATAATGGTGCCAACGGGATCCAACACCCTGTGTTAGTCTCTTGTGGAGTATATAATCTTTTTATTTTTTTTACTCCTGCGGAGTATATATATATATATATATATATATTACTCATGCGGAGTTATACTCCGATATGAAGAATATTGAAGTGACGAAATACCCAACTTCTTAACATGAAGAAATGTGTAGTAATTTTGCAACCCGAATGTAGGAGACACAGTTGCGCGACAATAGATCTTGTCTATTCTATTTTTTTTGTTTCTCTCCCAAGGGTTCTATAAACAAGGGTTTTCCCTGTGCTATAGCTCTCTGATATACGTGCAGGGACCAACAGTAGTACTCGGCCCAATATCTCAAGGCACAGATTAAGGAGGATAGAGCGTGCCCTTAGTCATACTACCCGACTACTCAGGTACTAGAGAGTATATTCCCGAGTGTTTTTCTCGGTGGAACTATAGCAGTCAGGCGGTCGATCGATTTATCTATGGAGGGATTTAGGAGATCTAGGTCGATCTGTATACAGGTGTTGTCTAATGCGCTACCACTCGAAAAGGTGCCAAAAGGGTTACAAGGGTGGCCAACAGATGTGCGCTTAAGTACCACTTGTATTTCTTGTGTGTATGAATCCCTAGTCGTGGGTTTATGCGTGTAACGACAGATATTTGTAGCTTTAAGATGTCGAAATACGTCTACCCTGAAAAAAAATTAGCCCACAATTTTATGCCAAGGAAGGTGCTTTGATACTATTCTAGATATAAAATAGTATGCAGAACATAAATAATTGGCTACAAATGGCAGAGAAACATTTATATAACCAGAGCAATACTACAATAATACCAAAATAACACCAGAAAGAGCACTTTGATTACTGAGAGCAATGTTCACTTGCCTCTTCAAGGGGGATTCCTCCAACAGAGTAAAGCTCTATTACAATAATATCCAAGACAAAACTTTCCATACCCTCTACTCCTATTTATATTAAATATGTCTATCCAAAAGAACCATTTAGAGGAAGATCCTTCTAGAAGCGGAATCTTCTATTAGGTCTTCTTAAATTTGACTTATTCTTCCTTATTTCTAGGCCTTATTAATATTGTCCTTTATTACATGAAATATATTATTCTACCTACGTGAGGGGTTAGGTCCCTAACAGATTCTAATTTCTTAGCTTGAGTTTCCTTATATTCCTAAGCCATTTATGTGCATGTTTAACCAATAAATCATTCTCTTGTATTAACTGCTCATTTTCTACTTTGAGAGTATCACTATGCAGCCTCAGGGATTCATTTTTAGACTTAATTACTTTCTCGAGGGTTTTCATTTCATGCACTTCATTTTTTTTATTTTGTAACTTGATTTTCCCTTTTTCTCAATAGAGAAGTCATTATGAAATTAAACAAAGTAAATCTTCTTATGCTATTGAAGGTTGGCCTTCCTCATAATTGGTGTTTGTAGGCATATCCTTTTAACAATACGTTGTTGTGAGCATACCATTTTGGTTCATGTTGTTGTCCTGAGACATACCTTTATCATTAATAGGAGCATCTTCATCTTCTTCTTCCTTGTTCTCCAAATATTCATACAACGTTTGTTGGGATGTTTCCAATTCAGGTGTTGACCTGGGGTTTATTTCTAAAGACTGGATTCTACATTTCTTTGTTGGCTTGTCCAGATCATGACTCATTTTTGTATTCTTACCCTGATCTTCTAACAAATTATTGGTCATAGATCAAGTTGTCCTGGTTTGGGGTACCCATTTCATCGCTAATCTTCCCTTGGGATTATTGTTTCCTTGTTTGTCCTTTTTCACCCAATAAATACCATGAATTTCTTGTAAATTATTTGTGTCTTCAACTGTGGGATTAACTGCGATGTTAGATGCATCATTAGTTCTTATTTTTGAAGTGATTTGGAGTAGATTATCTGTAGAAACTTCTATGTTCTCCTTCTTTTCAAAACCATTTCTAATTAAGAAATTGCCCCATTCAATTTCATGCTTGTGCAATTCGCTTTTGACAATGATTTGAATAAGGCCATGATGGTAAAGGGATTTCTCAACTTTTTTTTCTATTTCTGAATGGTTTTAGACATTTTACTCAGAGACTTAAGCAAATAATGAGGCATATTTAATGGTTTATCCCCCTGAAGATGTAGTAGAATTCTAACATGATAAAGATAAATCATACTGAAACGACCTTCACAAGTTATGTAGTTTTGAATTAAAAATACCAGGTCCTTCCATGGATCTGTAAGCCAGACCCTGGGTACCCCTGCAGCCCAATCGGGATTTTTCCTATTTTTTATTAAGAAAGGGGTCCTTTCCTTAGCATCAATAGATTTATTCTTGAACCATTTTTCTCCCTTTTGAGGAAGCCCTAACATTTGAGCTAAGGAATTTTCTGACAGATGGATAGTTAAGATTCCTACCTCTGCACATTCATCGTCGAAAGTCTAAGAAAACACCATGGTGATATCCTCAACATGTCCAGTGAATTTCTCGATGCCTCCAACCTACCTGTTTCAGTATCACCATACACTCTGGATGCATGCTTATTAAATATACTCTACATGGCTCAGCAAGAACAATTTTGTAGTTATAACCTTCTCTGATACTCTAATTAAAACTTTGTGTAAGGGACTTCTGCCTTCTATTCCCGAGCTCTGGTTCTTATGCTTATTGAAGACTTGTCTAGCTTGGGAACGTATGCTTATGATTGCAACCTTCGATGTCGTTGTGTAATCAACAAGGTGGCAGATAGGTAAAGTCAAATGCATACAACATTTTGACAAATAATAACATAATAGGTTTTGAGAGGTTCGTAATGGTCGTGGGAATCATGTTTAGCACAGGTTGAAATGCAATGATATAATCATAAGAACTAACGATTATTTGATATTTGATTTAACAACTAAATTAACTTTGCACCAATTGTTTTACCCTTGGTCTTCAAGCATGTGTCCCATTATGATGCCCTTTGATCTCCTTCAACATTTTGATGGTTCAATCCTTCATATAGGCATTTGAATAATTATTTTGGCATCCTATCATAAAAACAAATTTCGCGAGGTGAGGTTATGAAATACATTATAAAACTTTAAACTATGTTTAAAACAATAATTGCAAAATTATATTGAATTTTGTAATTACTAATTTTATCGAATTTGAAATGACTTGAATACTTAGGTTTAGTTCATGGATAACCTAATTTAATTTTACTGTAATGACTAACACAAGGGTAATAAAAATTTTGAATTTTTGTGGGATCAACTTATTAGGATTTAGAATAGGTTTCAATTTTTTATTTTTATTTTTACCGGGAATGAAAGAAAATGAAGGGATGTTGTGTAGCAATCACAACATGATGGTACCTAGGGTAAACCCTAGATTCTTCAAGTAAAAAATTCATGAATATATCATATAAATATTATCATAAGTTGGCTCACTAAGAGCATACATGTCACAAGGTGAGATTTGAACCCTGATGGGGATATTAACAACTTTCCTCACAACTACTAAAGCTACACTTAATGACATCCTCATTATCATTCATGAGATCTCATTTCTTATAATCATTTTGTCATACAATGGCCATGTGTTTTCTATTTTCTCATGTTCAACATATGCTACAATCATCCCATTCCAATATACCACATCATTATATGGCATTATGTAAAACATTTAGTGAGCATCCTCCATTTATTCTACCAATATATAATAATCATCATAATCCAAGATTCCAAGTGGTTTCTAGACATTTTGTTAAATAGTTTGAAAGCATCATCTACTCTCTAGTTTTCAACATATCCTATGACCATTGCATTCCAAAAAAACAAATTCCTTCGAGATATTTTTTCAAACAATTCACATGCATCCTCATCTATTGCTTTAACAAAGAACTTGATTATTGCATTCCATGAAGTGACATCCTTTCGTAGGTGGCCATTTTATACCCAACAAACATAATATTCAATGTTCAACTAAATTCCCATAACTAGAGCCCAAAATGGAAAGTAACACTCTTTAAGGCACTCGTTGCCAATAATTTTTGTTATTTTGGTGTCACAATTACTTAGAAATCTGAAACACAATTTACAAAATACTCATAATAGGAAAAACCAACCACCATATTAAATGTTCCATGAAACCCTATCTCAAAAGTGAGGTGAAAATGTGACCATGGAACACAAAAGTAAAGTAAACAAATACAAAAATAATTCTAAAAATGTTTTTGTCGAAATAATTAAAATAAATATAAATTCAATAATATACCATATTTTACCAACTAAAAGGCATCTATCTCAAGAACACAAGTCATTACAATACAACTCATACAATACAATAATGTAAAATCATGTAATAACTTTAAATTATATAAATACACCACATGTATACAATACAATATAATATCATGTCAATAATAAATTAACTTTATATTATATAAATGTGCCATACATTAACTAATCTAAAACTTATATAAATATTAAATTAATATCGAAAAGACTTCATACCCAAATTTTATATATATATTCTTATAATTACCCTAAAATATTTAATTACATTAATATACTTTGGCCAAACATGTTTAAAGTTAATATTAAATTAATATCGAAAAGACTTCATACCCAAATGCTATATATATATATATATATATATATATATATATATATATATATACCCTAAAATATTTAATTACGTTAATATACTTTGGCCAAACGTGTTTGGAGTTATTGTTGTATTCGTTCAATCCTTTGTTATCCATGTCACATTTTCATTTCAAAATTTGTGAATGGGTTTCATGGCAACATTTTCTCCTAAAATCATTGTTACTAATGTATGACAATTGGATTTTCCTATTATAGGTATTTTGTGTAGGCATTTTGTGAACTAGGTTTCAAATTTCTATAAACAGTTCTGGCTCCAAAACAACACAAATTATTGGAAATTAGTGACCTAACAAGTGTTAGGTGATTTTGATGTCTATATCCATGGGAAACATGGGAAATGAGCATGAGTAATATTATAAATATATTCTTTGAAGACAGATTATATTGTGGATAATGGTGTCGTAGAAGAGGTATTGTATTAAACCTTTAGTTAGAGGATTTTATCGATGAAGGTCCATATTTTTTTTCGAGGATTTGTTTAAAACATCTATTGATGTTTGAATTTATTTGTCTAGAATTTATCGATGTTTGAATTTATTTGTCTATGTTTGAATTTATTTGTGTAAATTGAATTTATTTTTCTAGATTGGAAAACAGTAAACAAACAAATTAGAAAATGTTCAACATATTAGGATAGAAATACAAGCATAGATACACAAATACACCTACTAAGATAAAAATGAAAGCGTTGATAAAAATTTCAATTTTGACATATATATATTGGTTTCTAGTTATGAATTTTTAGTTATAAAAAGAATATTATGTTTAAGATTTTTTTTTTAATTTTTATTTATATTTCGTATTTCTAAATTTTTTACTCTTTTTTTAAATTGCATTTAAACTTAGTTTATATATATTTTTAATTTTTTTGTTTTTTTTTTCATTTTAGTTTTTTAAGATTTTCTTTGATTTTGTAATTATATAAAGGTCGGTGGAGGTGGTTGGATGGTAAAGTCGTTCTTGTAACGAAGGTCGGGTCTTGTGTTCAAACTCGAGCAAGGACGTGGTCTAGTCACGGAATACTTAACTGGGCCAAGCCCGCTTACCTTTTAAAGTCGACGGAGGCAGCTGGATGGTAAAGTCGTTCTTGTAACGAAAGTCAGGTCTTGTGCTCAAACCCAAGCAAGGACGTGGTCTAGTCGCGGAATACTTAATTGGGCCAAGCTCGCTTACCTTTTAAGGTCGGCAGAGGTGGCTGGATGGTAAAGTCGTTCTTGTAACGAAGGTCAGGTCTTGTGCTCAAACCCGAGCAAGGATGTGGTCTAGTCGCGGAATACTTAACTGGGCCAAGCCCGCTTACCTTTTGTCCCCGAGGTGTAGGACAGTCTGTGACGGAGTGTGTTGTTAAGGCACTCTGTGATGTTAAAGTCACAGGTTTGAAACCTACGGGGACAAAAAATCCATCCATGTTAAGGGTTGGTGTGGCTCAGGCCGGGTGCAATCCCCGGGTGATTTTGACAGCTTAGATGCCTCTGAGTCGTGGTTTCTTAGCCACAGATTAGTCCCACATGTCACGGACAAACTAACAAACAAACAAAAAGCAATTATATATATTTGTTTTTTAATTTTTTTTATTTCTTTTTAATTTCAATTCCTTTAATATTTCTTAGTTTTTTTAAGTTTTAATTTATTCAAAAAAAATTCAATTATATTTTTTTACTAAATATTTTTTTAGTTTTAATTTATCAAAAAAAAGTCAATTATATTTTTTTCTAAATATTTTAAAATAGTGTTATTTAACTACAATGATTTTCTATCTATTAAAGTAAAGGTAAAAAAAATGTGTTAAAAATGATATTTTCCACTATATTTAAAAAAGTATGGAACCATAAATTAATTAAGGAGATGATTTCAAAAATGTAAATGGTAAAATATATTTTAAGATTGAAAGAAGCATGGAAAAATGACTAAAAACACTATTGATAATATATATATATATACAAAAAAATGAAAATAGATGAAAAAACGGGCATTTAAAAAAAAAAGTGGAAACATTATGTATCAGAAAATTTAAAATATCAAAAAACCACCTAAAAATGGAGGGGGGCTCGTACCGGTAACACCATTTCTAAAAACGAGGTAAAAAACTTGACCCCCCAAAAAATGAGAACTTTGTAGAGTTCTCGTTAAGTTGGTAACTATGTTATAGATGTAAGTGTTTGATTTCAAGCCATTTTAAGGACATTTATTTTTTAGGCGCCAACATTGTTTTGTTGATATTATGGTAGTTGCAGGAAGTATTAACCTCCATATGTAACCTTTGACAAGAATAGAATATTCTGGAAACGAGAGAAACCCTAAACAATTGTGTGAAAACCATAGAAGACATGTCAGCTCAACAGAATATATAATATTAAAATATTATCCTCCAGGAAAACAAATCGGTCACACAGGAAAAAGATAAACATAAAATATAATTACCAGAAAGTCGGGTTGGCCCAACCAGAAAAGTCACTGGATAGGTTAATATAAATAGAGGACATCTTGGCTCATTTGTTCACTCGCTCTCATTCAGGAAACCAGAAAGAGTGTGCAAGCATGAAGGAGGAGCAACAGCAACAATAGTTGTATGGTTTTCTCTTGTTTAGTATTTCTAGTACTTTCTCTTCTGTGCTACCCTTGGAGAAAGTGCGCTCTCTTGGTTATTTGTTGGTTCTAGTGTGGATACCTGGAATCATTCTTTCTGTCAAAGGTTAAGGTGCTCGGGGGTGGCTTTGTGCCTATGGTTGGGTGACAATGTTATAGCATTGTCTATGGTTAAACGAGCACATCAACATTATTCTAACAGGTTATGGGCCCACACTACCTTCAGAACAGTCTAACTGTTGGAAGGTAGTTCGGGAGTTCCTTGTCAAGCTCGTTGTAGCACCAGTTGCAGCTAGAACTAAGGTTTTTGGTTTTGTAGTTGCAGCAAACCCTAAACCTAATTTATTGGGCACTTTCAGTGAAGCATTGGAATTAATTTTTGGGTATTATAGTGTGCCCTAGCCTAGCGCACCCTCTGGTGCCCTCAGCCAACAAAAACTTCAAGTTTGTGTTTTTGGGTCAAAGTTAAAGTCAAAGGTTCACCGGTCAAAGTCAAAGTCAAAGGTTGAATTTTGGTCAAAATTGATTTTTGTTATCAAAGTTGAGATTTTAGGGTTTCTAGCTTGTTCTAATCATTGAACCTTTTTTATTTAGTTTCTAACCTCTTCTTGTCAAGATAGTGTCAAGTTTCAAATTAGAAGACAAGTTGAATGATACTACAAATTTCAAAGGTATGCACTCGTATATTCTTTTCAAGTTATATCATCCAGCAAAGCATGAGTGTGTTTGAAGGGGATGTGCAAGAGACCTTGTCCAAGCAATGAATTCAATACATTCAAAGGAACAAGTGCACCCTCCCTAGCAATGAAGACTCCATGTTTGATTATTTAAAAAAAAAAGTATGTCTCTAGTTGTTATGGCATTATTATGATCTTATGTTGCATCTTGATCTATTGAAGTTATGATCATTATACTAACCCCTTAATACTAGAGATACACTTGTTGATCTAGTCTCTAGGAGATATTCGTGTTCTTATGTAAATGCTTATTTTTTACAAGATGAAGTTGATCTCCTTTAGGAGATGTTCTTGGTTACTGACCTAGACTCCAAGCAGGATACCATGGAGATTTTGTTGTTCTTGTTTCTTGTCCCGTGCAGGTCATAAGAGATAAATCTGAGAGGGATTCAGTGATCAATAAGAAGCCAGCATAGTTTCGTGACACTTTGCAGAATGCAAAGGGGCATGCAACTGACGGAAGCGTGGTCCGAGGATTGTCTCAGATAGAGGGAGTTGATTTCAGAGTTTGAGATGAAGGATCTTGACCGGATATATTGGGATTGGAAGCGTGGTTGGCACCAGATGAGATCTCCAGTGAGGAGACTGAAGGCGTTTATCATGATGGACGGGAAGTCCATGGCCACACCGATGACGACACATCTGAGGAAGTTGTGTGACAGGATAGGCATTTGCTTTGGAGAGAGCACCTTGTGCCAGTATATGGTTGAGCCATGACTGTATTATTGGGTTACAACAGAACATGCAGGTACATATGTTGTGGTACAAACAGATATGATTGATCTCTGATGAAAAAGTATGGATGTCGGGATATACATTTTTTGGATTGGGAGTGCAAAAGATAGATCTAGCACTTAGGGTGCTACTTCAACTTGGGATCGAGCAGGATTTCTAGACAATCAGGGAAGCAGATATTTGTAGCACTCATTTATATATCATAGCCAGTGACGAAAGATATGAAACATGGTGGATTTTCAAAGAATCTTGCAGGACTTCATCAGAGACATGGTGCAGGAAGGAGCAGTGAGGCTCCATCACTTATCCATAGATGAGAAGATAGCTGACATTTTCACTAAGCCTCTGTCTGGGACAAGCTTGGCAGGAATGCAAATGTTTCCCTGGGGGAGTATTGATGATTATAGCATCGTGCCAATATTCCAAGATTGATCAGACGGACTTGATCATGTGAGAATAGGCCCAGATGTAATATTCGACGGACTAAATATTTGAGTTGCTACTAGATCTCCTATGTGTGAATTGCATCGGGCCTTGAAACTCTCACGAGTAGGTGAGTAGCCCCGATAAGCATAGGTCGACTCTATGTCCACAGGAATTGGGCTGCAGATGTTAGAGACCTAACCTCCCTAACCCCTCATGTAGGTTGAATAATATAATTCCATGTAATAAAGGTCAATATTAATAAGGCCTAGAAATAAGGAAGAATAAATCAAATGTAAGAAGACATAATAGAAGCTTCCACTTCTAGAAGGATCTTCCTCTAGATGGTTCTTTTGGATAGATAGATTTAGTATAAATAGAAGTAGAGAGTATGAGAAGTTTTGTCTTGGATATTATTGTAATAGAGCTCTGCTCTTCTGGAGGTTGCCCCCTCAAAGAGGCAAGTGAACATTGCTCTCAGTAATCAAAGTGCTCTTTCTGGTGTTATCCTAGTATTATTCTCATGTTATTGTGGTATTGTTCTGGTTATATCATTGTTTCTCTACCATTTCTAGCAAATTATTTATGTTTTGCATACTATTTTATAACTGGAATACTACAAGTGGTATCAGAGCACCTTCCTCGGCAGAAAATTGTGGGTTAATTTTTTTCAGGGTAGAGACGTATTCCATTGTCTTAAAGCTACAGAGATCTATCGTTACGCACATAAACCCACAGTCAGGGATTCATACACGCAGGAAATACAAGTGGTACTTAAGTGCACATCTATTGGCCACCCTTGTAACCCATGTTGGTACCCCTTCGAGTGGTAGCACATCAGACATCACATGTATACAGATCGGCCTAGATCTCTTGAAGCCCTCCATAGATAAATCGATCGATCCCCTGACTTCTATAGTGTCACCAAGAACAGCACTCGGGAAGATACTCTCTAATACTTGGGTAGTCGGGTAGTACGGCTAAGAGCACAGTCTATCCTCCTTAGTTGGTGCCCTAAGATATTTGATCAAGTACTATTGTTGGACCCCGCACGTATATCAGAGAGCTATAGCCTAGGGCAAACCCTTTTCTGTAGAACCCTTGAATACCCTAGCCCTTGGGACGGAAATAAAAACAGAACAAACAAGATCTATTGCCACACAACTGTGTCTTCTGCATTCGGGTTGCAAGATTACTACACATTTCTTCATGTTAAGCATTTGAGAATTTCGTCACTACAATATTATTTAGGCCGGAGTATCACTCCCGTCGGCACACTTATTTGGGACCTATCCCACAGGGTTCCTCTCTTCGCCCCGATTCCAGTGATACCTATCATTCTTAACACAAATTTTTTTTGTGGACCTCACCCTTCCTAAGCACCCTTATTTGGCCACTATCCCATTGGATCCCCCTTTTCTCCCTAATCGCAGTGGTCCCTATCATTTGACACCCTTCTACACAGTGGTCCCACCCACGCCTCCAAAACCCTTTTGTTTCCCCTATACCATTTTCCTGCCCATTTTCCCAAATGGCTACCACTAGAGCCCAAGAACTCAATATATTGATTGTTGACAACCACCAGAACCAGGAAGACATCAAGACTATCAATGACAACCTTAGCACAATCAATTCGGATATTGTGATCCTCAAGGAACAATGTTCATGCATCAAAGACCTCAAAGAACACTTCCTGGGTCGTTCCCATAACCCCTCCTCTTCTGAACAACCCTCTTATCAAGATGACCATGACTCTTCCCATTACCAAGGTCCTCATACTAACCACTTTTCTCGAGACCTCCGCCCTCCCAGGATCGAGGTGAATAAATTTGATGGATCGGATCCCACCAACTGGGTCACCCAAATGGAACATTATTTCTCTTTGCATGGAATTACTGATGAATTATCCAAGCTTTGTTATGGTGTCCTCCATCTGGATCTGGAACACCGACAATGGTGGCAATGGAAAAAAAAGGCAAGCCAAGGGTATCTTGCTTGGACACAGTTTGTGGCCGAATTTTATGACCACTTTGACTCTGACACCCACCATTTATGCCATTTAACCAAGTTAAAGCAGTCTGGGACAGTGGAAGACTTTATTGTCGCATTTGAGCACTTGGTTTTCAGAATGGAGGGCATGTCAGATGCTTTCTTTATGTAATGCTTTATAAGTGGCCTCAAAGATGAAATTTGTGTCCATGTTCTCATGGCACGCCCCCGGACTTGGTTGGAAGCTACTCAACGAGCCAAGGAAGCCCAACAGATTGTCTCCTCCCAGACCTGCAAACCCTCCTCTCCTCCTTGCCCTAAACCCACAAATTTTTCCCCTCCTGCCACTCCCCTCAAGATCTAGAAATTAACCAAGGCTAAAATGGTTGAACGTCAACTCAAGGGTCTTTGTTATAATTGTATGACAAATATTTCCCAGGCAGAAGTGTAAGGAACAAAATCTTTTTATGGCTATGACTGAGGATCTTTCTGAAGACGATGTTGTTGCTCCGCTTGCGGAGGAACTACCTCCACCCTCTGACCTCACCCCACCCTTTGACCCACTCAACGTTGACCTGGTGATTTTACTTAATGCCCTCACTGGATTTTCTGCTCCCCGGACTCTCAAATTAATTGGTTACATCAAAAATAGGAAAGTCATCATCCTTGTGGACAGTGGTAGCACCCATAACTTTATTCATCGCCGCATTGCCCAAGAAGTCAATTGTTACATCTGTGTCATCAATAATTTTCAAATCATGATTGCTAATGGTGGTTCCATGAAATGTGGGGGGCGATGTGAAAATGTGTGCCTCCAAATTGGTCAGTATCACCTGAAATCCCATATGTTTTCTATAGACATGGGTGGTTGTGACATTGTTCTTGGTGCCTAATGGTTACACACTCTAGGCCCCATTCTCATGGATTTTAAGGACTTAACCATGCAATTCCATCAAGAGGGACAACAGTATAAGTTCCAAGGCATCACAGCAGGCTCCCCTGAGATCATCAGTTCCCATCACATGGAAAAGCTCCTCAAAAAAGGTCATTCAGGAATTATAGCCCAACTCCACTCTATTAATGTTGTTGAGACACCTTCTGTGCATCCCGACCTACAATCTATCCTCTCCCGCCACCAAGTAGTTTTTAACACCCCCCAAGCACATCCCCCTTCCCGTGGAGTCCATGATCATTCCATCCCTCTCATCCCAGGCAGTCTTCCTCCCAATGTTCAGCCTTATCGTCATCCATTTTCCCAGAAGAATGAAATTGAAAAAATTGTCCATGAATTACTAGAAGTTGGTGTTATTCGTCCCAGTACTAGCCCCTATTCTTCCCCTGTGGTCATGGTACTCAAGAAAGAAGGTACTTGGCGCATGTGTCTTGATTTTCGCGCTCTTAACAAATTCCCCATTTCGTTCATTGATGACCTCTTGGATGAATTGAGTGGTGCTCGGTACTTACCAAATTGGATCTACATTCTGGCTACCACAAGATCGTATGAAAGACGAAGACATTCCCAAGACGGCATTTCACACTCATGAGGGTCATTATGAATTCTTGGTAATGCCCTTTGGATTGTGTAATGCTCCTACTTTCCAGAGTCTTATGAATCATGTCTTCCGTCCTTTTCTCCGTCATTTTGTCTTAGTCTTCTTTGATGATATTCTCATCTATAGTAAAACTTGGTTATCCCATCTCTCCCATGTGAATCAAGTTCTCCATCTACTCTCTAAGCACCATTTTTTCCTCAAACAATCTAAATGTGCCTTTGCTGCCTCCGAAGTGGAATACCTGGGTCATATTGTCGGCAAGGATGGTGTCCGAGTGGATCCTAAGAAAATTGAATCTATGCAAGATTGGTCTCGCCCTAATACTCTTAAGAGCTTGCGTGGTTTTATGGGTTAACGGGCTATTATAGGAAGTTTGTTCGAAATTATGGAAAGATTGCCTCTCCTCTCACTTCCCTCCTTAAAAAGAATGCTTTCACTTGGTCTTCAGTTGCGGATCAGGCCTTCCAAGCCTTAAAAGATGTTATGTGTTCAACCCCTGTCCTAGCACTCCCAGACTTCACAAAGACATTCGTATTGGAATGTGATGCTTCAGGAAAAGGAATTAGAGATGTCCTCATGCAAGATGGTAGGCCCTTGGACTTCACTAGCAAACAACTTTCAAAGCAACATTTGGGCCAATCCATTTATGGAAAGGAAATGCTAGTTATTCTGCATGTTGTGGATCTCTGGCGTCCTTATTTATTGGGTCAACGATTCCAAACCAAAACCGATCATCAAAGTCTCAAGTATTTCCTGGAACAACGAATTTCATCCCCAACGCAGCAAAAATGGGTTACCAAGCTATTTGGCTATGATTATGAGATCATTTACAAGAAGGGAAAGGAAAATGTAGTGGTCGATGCTCTTTCCACGAAATATGAAGAAGATGGGTCCCTTTTCTCCCTCTCCTTCATTGTACAAGATTGGCTCCAAGTTGTTCGTCATGAATGGTTGTAAGACCCCAAAATTTCTATCGTGCTCCAACAACTCCAACACAATTCTTCAGTTTCTCCAGGGTACTCTTGGAATAATGAAGAGCTTCGCTACAAAGGTCGTTTGTATTTACGAAAGAAATCCCAACTTAAATCCACAGTGCTTTCTGAACTTCATGCCTCACCCACAACAGGGCATTCAGGATTTACTAAAACCTATGAATGGGTGAAACATTCATTTTTCTGGGAAGGTATGAAAGAGGGCGTCCGCACCTTTATAACTGAATGTGAGGTTTGTCAAAGCAACAAGGGAGAAACGGTCAAATATTTGGGCACACTCCAACCACTTTTGATTTCCCCTGCTATTTAGCGAGATATTTCTATGGACTTCATTGTCGGCTTACCTAAATCGGGCAATAAGTCAGTTATCATGGTGGTTGTCGATCGTCTCTCCAAATATGCTCATTTGTGTGCTCTTCAACACCCATTCACAACCGCCACAGTAGCTCAAATCTTCATGGATAATATCTTCAAGCTTCATGGCATGCCTAATTCTATTGTCTCTGACAGAGACCCCAATTTCACCAGTAATTTTTGGCAAGAGTTGTTCAAGCTACAGGGCACCCAATTGCATCTCAGCACTGCCTATCACCCCCAGACAGATGGACAGATTGAAGATGTCAACAAGTGTTTGGAAACATATTTGCGGTGTTTTGCATCTGAGCGAAAACATCAGTGAGGTCAATGGTTACCCCTAGTTGAATGGTGGTACAACACATCTTACCATACAGCTACTTGCATTACTCCTTTTGAAGCAGTTTATGGCCAAAATCCCCCATCAGTTATTTCTTATATGCCAAGGGTCTCCAAGGTTCAGGAGGTTGACACCACTCTTACAATCTGGGAAGCTATTCTTCGTGCCCTCAAAGACAATTTGGTCATGGCTCAGAATCACATGAAGCAACAAGCACATCAAGGTCGTTCAGAACGCCATTTTGTTGAAGTGGGCAGGTATTTCTTCGACTACAACCTTATAAGCAGACTTCACTCAAAGCTCAACATTGTTAAAAACTTGCGCCCAAATTTTATGGTCCTTATACATTGTTCAAGCGTGTGGGATTAGTGGCCTATCAGTTAGCTCTACCCAGTCAGTCGAAGCTCCATCATGTTTTTCATGTTTCATGGTTAAAGAAGGTGATTGGAACTAAGTGCCAAACTCAAACTAAACTTCCTGATTTGGATGAAGAAGGTTATGTATGGTTGCAACCACAAGCAGTCTTGGCCCAAAGAAAGTTTTGTCTCTGTTAGCGCACCATCCAGGAAGTGTTAGTCCAATGGAAAGATACACCTCCAGAAGATGCCACCTGGGAGTCAGCGACGATTCTGCAACAATTCCCTCATTTGAAGCCATGAGGACAAGGTTGTTCTTCAAGAGGGAGAGAATGTTAGGGACCTAGCCTCCCTAACCCCTCACGTAGGTAGAATAATATATTTCCATGTAATAAAGGCCAATATTAATAAGGCCTAAAAATAAGGAAGAATAAATCAAATGTAAGAAGACCTAATAGAAKCTTTCGCTTCTAGAAGGATCTTCCTCTAGATGGTTCTTTTGGATAGATAGATTTAGTATAAATAGAAGTAGAGGGTATGAGAAGTTTTGTCTTGGATATTATTGTAATAGAGATTTGCTCTGTTGGAGGTTGCCCCCTTGAAGAGGCAAGTGAACATTGCTCTCAGTAATCAAAGTGTTATTTATGGTGTTATCATGGTATTATTCTCGTGTTATTGTGGTATTGTTCTTGTTATATCATTGTTTATATGTCATTTCTAGCTAATTATTTATATTCAGCATACTATTTTATAACTGAAATACTACAGCGGACCAAGGGAGATAGGGAACATCTACATCCGGAGTAGATGTGCCCCGACGTAGTCTTCGACGGACTAAAGACTCGAGGTGCTTGAGGTGGAATTCCACGTGTCTGGTAGCATCGAGTTGAATGCATTCACGGAGTGATCCTATGAGAGGATCACCATGAGGTGTTTGTGGCTCCAATGTGGTCATAATTCTTGTCATGGGACAAGAACGACCCAAGGTGCTAGACACATGTCTTCGATAGCATCGAGCTAAATGCAATCACGGAGTGATCCTATGGGAGGATCAACTATGAGGTGAATGTGGCTCCGATGAGGTCATGATTCTTTTCATGGAACAAGAATGACCCAAGGTGCTAGACACATGGTGGAGGAGATGGATCATCAATATAGCTAAATGAGGCTCATGGATATTGTGATATTGTCTATGACAGAAGAATACCAAGAACAAGTATGACAATATGTTTTGATGTCAGATTGCTACCAGATGATGTTGATAGTGATGATGATACTCGTGACTTGATCTTTGATGATGTTACCTGTAAAATGGTCTACAAGACTATGTGAGTCTTGCCCATGCCATGTGAAGATGGATGGATGTGTTTGAGACCATTAATACCTCTCTAGCTAAGAGGGAGTGTTGATATTATGGTAGTTGCGGGAGGTATTAACCTCCATATGTAACCTTTGACTAGAATAGAATATTCTGGAAATAAGAGAAACTTTAAACAGATGTGTGAAAACCCTAGAAGACACGTCGGCTCAACAAAATATATAATATTAAGGTATTATCCTCCAGGAAGACATGTCGACCTCACAGGAAAAAGATAAACAGAAAATATAATTACCAGAAAGTTAGGTCGACCCAGCCAGAAAAGTCACTAGACAGATTAATATAAATAGAGGACCTCTTAGCTCATTTGTTCACTCACTCTCACTCAGGAAACCAGAAACAGTGCACAAGTATGGAGGAGCAGCAACAGCAACAGGTGTACGGTTTTCTCTTGTTCAGTGTTTTTGGTACTTTCTCTTGTGTGCTACCCTTGGAGAAAGTGTGCTCTCTTGGTTATCTGTTGGTTTTGGTGTGGCTTCCTGGAATCATTATTTCTGTCAAAGTTAAGGTGCTCGGGGGTGGCTTTGTGCCTATGGTTGGGTGACAATGGTGTAGCATTGTCTATGGTTAAACGAGCACATCAGCATTATTCTAACAGTTTTGACCACTACTATTTTTAGAAGTTTATGCCTAGAGCATGATTTGGACTCCATTTCACTACAATTTTACCAAGAGATGGAGCACTTGATTTAAGAAGACCCCTCATGATTTGTCACTAGTTGTGCATTGTTATTTACCTAGGGACAGCAATGCACACCTTTGGGCTTGTCATTGTTGACTTGTGAGAGATTCTTGCTATTTTGGCCAAGAAGTGGAGTGCATAAATTAAGGGGATCTATTGTGTGAAAAATCCTTCTTTACACTAACTATTATTGCTTAAAGCGAGCACGTGACTTGAGGGTTAGAAAAGATTTTATTGGTGGATTTCCCCCCTTTACCCTTATTATCATCAAACACTAGAGCACATGCCTTGAGGAGGTTAGTTTTCGAGATGGATTTTTCCTTGATGAACTTTCTTCTTTTACACCTCCAATTCTTATCAAAGGCTAAGGCACATGAGTTGAGGAGACTTTTATGGACTTTCCTATTTTACATATGCTATTACTGCCTAGAAGTAGAGCACATGGGTTTGAGAAAGTTTTTCTTAAGCAAAGATTGGTTTATTATAGTATATGCTCCCTCATGGATTCATGTGCCCTACTTGAGGAGGCTTATCTTTGATTGGTGATATCTTTATCTCTCCTATTCATAGTGATAATGTTGGAATGTGTTATTTTGGAAGGTAATAATGTCCAGTAAGTTGTAAACTTATGTAAAAGAGAGTTATCCCACATTCATCATGGAGTAAAACACTCTTGTTATCTTTAATAATAAAAGGAGGTGAAATTACATTTATCCCACATGTATTACTGGGATGTAATTCCTCCATATCTCTTTGTATATAATAGAGGTAAGAGAAACCCATGAGACACAATGAAAAGTGTGCCCTTTGCAAAGGGTAAAGCATTTGTGGAGGTGCTCTCAAGTGTAAGATTGGATATTTTTGAAGAATAAATCAGACAATACCTTCCCATGGATGTTTTCCCATTTTGGGATTTTACCACGTATATATAATCTCCTTTTTTTCTATATGGATAGGAGGCTAAATTAGTAAAGTTCTTTTGTTTAATTTTGTTACATGCTTTTTCATATGTTAATATTTCAACATATAATGTATTTGTACACCTCCAAGCCTATTATATGAAGGCTAAGGGGTAGTGAGGAGGAGTCAGTTTGATTCCTTTTGGTTCTTGAGATTTGTTATTGTTTTAGTTCTCATCTTCATGCCCCAATTTTTGGTTTGAGTGAATGTGTGAAAGCATGCTTTTAGTTGAGTTAGAGGTCACTCTCATCGTGTTCATGTGAATTCAACCATAAACATTGGTGAAAGAAAGTGCTTTGGAAGCGATTTGATGTCCTCTCGTGTGTTTTGTAGTTGAAGCTAATATCTCCAAACATTGTACTTGCATTGTTGGAACAAAAGTAACATCTTGTTTGACCGCTAAATCTCAATTGTTGGATGTGTTTTCTCACTTTACGTAAAGTTTCTGAATCAATTAACATTGGAAATTACACCCTCTTAATCAATTTCCCAACTCCATAACCCGCAGAATTCAAGGCACTGCAGTGATAATTGATAATTTCCTGATTTAAAGCTCACTTTTTTTATATTAACCACGTATCTGCACTTCTAAGAGAAGATTTGAGATGTTTTTACTATATATTTGCACAATTCCCAAGGGCAAATTTATTACTAGGTGTAAATCTGTGTTTTAGCTTGATGTTTGGATTAATTTAATGCAGAATTTAGGTCTGATTTTATATGACAGCAAGTACAAGTTGCAGTTTAAAAGTGTTTTTTGGTCTTCCGGGTTCACACTTTATTTCCACGTTGCATAGGGATTCCCCTAGAGGTTAGCAAGCACTAACTCAAAGTGCAGAGACACTGCACAAGGTGGCTCTACTTTATCTAGTTACTTTTTAACTCTTCATTTTCAAGAGTTACTCTTCAAGAGTCTATATTTGGAACCGGACGGTTGATTGTTAACAAATCCAATGCCTTTGATGTTTCCATATGGAACTAGGGCACAAAAAGAAATGGAAACCAACACAAAAGAACGATGTGAATAGAAAATCAGACCTAGATAAGCATTATACATGTGTTTCCTCTTAAGAGGTCACAGGTTCAAATCCAGAGGGGGGTAGGGTATGTATACCTTCGTAGACTTTACCAGTCAAATCGCTGAGCGGAGAGGGGTCCCTTGTCCCACAAACAAGGGGGTCTCATACACCAATTTGGTGTGTTGGCTTGGCCGTGACCTTAAAAATAGATTATTATTATTATTATTATTACTAAAAATTGACATGAGGCAAATCTACTACACACTGCAAACCCTTTCCTAAATCTTAAAAAGCAAACAAATGCAAACTTAAATTTTTATGCATGAATAGGAATGTGGAAACTATAGATAAAAAGAATGGCGATGAAAACACCTTATTTCCCTTATATCAATGAAAGAAAGTGAAAAACTCGTATATGCTCTCAATCCCCTGCCCTTGTTTTTCAAAATGAGGTAAAAAAACACTAAAAAATGAATCTTATAAGGTTATTGACACGGGCCCAGCGATAAATTCCATAAGCTAGTGAAATTTTAGGAATATATCGTGACATTTTAAAATATCACGATTTTATCTCAAGTTTAAAATTATTGTGATATATTGCCGCCTTGGAAATCTTGCCATATATCGCGATATCAGCAATATTTGCAACACTGCTTTTGGCCATAACATCCATCGTTGTGCTTGCGAGTGAAAACCGAATAGATTATGATTTGAGCAATGGTTTGCTAAATGTGAGCAAGTTCCATACACAAGGTTAGTTGTAACCACACAAGTTCATCTAGTTGTCGTGACATATTTTATGACTAATTTTCTTGTATTGGAAAAAAAAATCAAGGCCAGTGATGGATGGCTACACCGACCAAGTTTCCTATATTTGCAAGTTCACTTTTCGAAAATGCCATTCCCCACTATTTCATTCATTTGCAACTTTAAAAATTCTAAAGGTAGTTTTCATTTCTGATGTGGAAAGCTGCAACAGCTATGCCTAGACTATATCATTATTCCTGAGGGTAGAATGATTGACCAGAAGAAATCACAGCAGGGCTAATTCATTATTTTGATCCCCAAAGAACTACTATCAGGTTCTCATCCTGGACTTGGTTAACTGGTACAGGTAAGGCTCAAAGAACAAATCGATAATTCAGACGACGGTAATCTCTCAAATGCAAGCCTATTTACACTTTGTGCAACAGTTAAATGGGCTTGGTGGTTTCGAATGCATTTGCAAATATCTGGAGAGGTTAAGCAGACATGTTACATGACAATAGACCAAAAAAGATAACAAACAGAAGCATGTATCCTACGAGTACTGTTAATATAAATTTGGGAAGTATGATGGAAGCATATGAATAAACATAAACACATTTTCAAGATAAGGACAGCCATGTGTTCTCAACAACATACAAAGTGGCTGGTAAAAACCTGTATTTGAAGATGATGTTCAATATACTTGTTAATGTTGCTGTATGTTCCAGTGCAAAACCAGTTCCAAAACATAACATATGAAGACAAACCACATTTTGAGTAATCTGGCTGGAATATATAAGCAGAAAGTAAAGTAAATTATAAGAGCAATATTTTTATCAAGATTCATTATTATTAATAGCTTTCACTCAGAAAAAATTCCAAATTTTGTTTTATTTACAAATACTTTGAAGACCAGGAACCTCTGAACTATGAACAATTCTAGCCTATACAAACAGACACTACATGTTTAAATATATGACAGAAATGTTTAATGTGAACATTGTTGAATTAATGTCATGAAATGAAGTGCTTCAAAGCCATCTCATATTGCATGCACACATTATAACCCACAATGTTGCTATGACTGTTCTAACCATGCAGCAATGTCTTTGCGAATGAGACCTCCACCTTTTGGGTTAAACTGTGATAACGGGGAAGGTACTGATGGATGGGGAGAGCAAAATGACATATGTCTACAGAGACTGGTACCTACAATGGTGTGTCTTACTGGCTGCCACCATAGCCTCAGTGCCATAGAAGGTAATGATCTTCTGAAAACCCCTGCATTGAAAAGAATCCCTCCGTCATTGTTACTAGGTTTTCGTACTGAGGCAAGAATACCCCTGCATGCCTTTGGCACGGGCATGACCTTAGCAAGCAGGCCTCTATGAACAGATTCACCTAACATTGAGTGTTCCCCAGAAAATGAACTGAGCCCTGCATGAGGTTTAGACTGTACAGTCTTGGTAGAAGTACTTATCAGGTGAGGCAACAACTTGGAAGGAGGATCTCCTCTAATATTTGCCGATGGTTTTACTTGATCAAGGCGCCGCAAAATCCAGTTTCCTAACCTGTTTCCCATTTCAGTGTCTCTATCACGTATTTTCTTGTGCACACGAAGAACAACATCAAATACAGCACGAGTTCGCCTGCATTCGATATAAAAACTCATTAATATCTATATTTTCTAAAAGGGCCCATTCAAACAAAGGCGATGATATTACTTGATTGGAAAGTGCTCTTTTGTGCAAAAAAATTAATTTAAAAAGATAGATTTTCAGGATCAGTCACCATGACACTGTAGAATGCTAGGTAGAGGAAAAGCATTCTAAAGCATTCTATGCAAATATAACATTATTAAGAATTATAAAGTAGTAGCAATACTAAAAATCAGCAACAGTTTTAAGACACCAATGATATAGTAAAACTGAGATCAAAAATAAATAAAACAGCCAGGCTGAAACGGAAGTCTAAAAACATAGATACTGTTTGTTTTTCCTAGAAACTGGGAAAAACAAAGAAAGTCAAAGACCTTATTTACAAGATTCCAGCAAGCGCCTGTTTCAAAGTACAAGAAAATAAAGTGGGAAGAACTATAATGGAAGTGGTGAGCAAGAACTATGAAGTAAGAAAACAGACAGATTTAATGATTCTCCTCTACCAACAACAGAAAATGGACAAGCCAAAGAATATATATGATCATCTGATTTTTGTATCTGAGAACACAACTTTAAATGGTAGCTGAAATCCATTTGAGATGAAATCAAACACTATACTAATGATACTTTTAATAGACACTTACAAAATTGCAATTAAAAGAAATGGCGAAGACATTTGGAAGATCACATAATGTCTAAGAAGAAGAATCAACAGACGACTGCATGAAATATCATTCAAATATGTAGCTCAATGTACTGGCCAGGAAAACACATTTAAGAAAGGCTCTGCCACTTAATTGACACCCTAGAACTGAGATGCATGGGAGCGCCCTTGAAAGCATTCTCCCAGGGGGGTTAAGGTGCTCCCTACCCCTGTGGGAAGCACCACTCCCAGGGACATTAAAAACACTCCCCAAGCACTCCCTGCACTCTCCCGTGGACTTGAACAATTATTTTTTGTTTTTCTGCTCGTGGGGACCAAGGTAAGGTTCCAATAGGGAAAATAAATCATGGCTAGTATTTCTTGATGATTAAAACACTCTTTCACTCCATTTGCCCTCATTCTGTCACTCATTTCACTCAACTTTGCTATGGTTTTGAGTGGGCTTCTTGCTAATTGTTGGGGAGCAGATTTGTGGGAGCTTGGAAGGGAGATTGAATGCTACCATAGTTACATTCAACCGCCATTGGAGAGCTGAAGAGGTATGCTCTAATCATGCTTGTTTTTTTTCGATGTGTTGTAAACTTGCATATTTTCTATGTTGAATACTTGAATGTTCTCTTCTCCTACTCTTTACCATTCCTCATTCTCCTTCATTCTATTGCAAGCAACAAGTTATTCTCCAGAAGCATAATGGGTATGTCGTTTATCATTATGATCCCATTTTTTATTATGATGGTGTTGTTGGGAAATGAAAATACCAATGGTGAGAAGAAAGATGTAGGCGGTGGCCCATACCATGCAGAAGAGGAAGAAATGGAAAGGTATGATGAAACTGACAGTGATGATGAAAATAAACCCAAAGAGAATTCTATTGAGAAATATAGCTTGGATGGGAATTTCTGCACAGGTTCAATATGAACGTGCTAGAAGTAGTTTGAGATATTTCGAAAAGTAATTCTATTTTGCAATCCACTTTAGTAAAAAGTGAAAAGTCTTATATTTAGCTGTTGAGTCTAATAAAGTGTATTTCATGCATTTATGACTTAGATTAGGATTAATCTCAAATGTAGATCTCACTGAGAGATTAAGGTTTTGGTAGATTAGGGTTTTAGCTAAAAGAATAAAAACAGGTCAAGATAAAGGGTTCAGACATAGTTGAACAATTAAGCAGGTTGAGCAACCAGGAGAGAGAGAGAGAGA
>ML796953.1:66775-77360 GCA_009831015.1 Picea engelmannii | reverse complement strand
CGATCAAATATGACACATACCATGATACCTCGGACCAATTACCTCATGGAGCAAGAGTCCTCTCCGATGCAAGCCCAGGCCGGTGGTGATGGAAACTGCTACTGCTGACAGGACAAGTCTGGCTGAGAAGAAGAAAGATGGGCTCTCCAGGGCCATGCTCAAGTCAATCCCGCTCTCGGTACTCCATGTCTAGGACCATGTGGGTCTCGAGACATGATCTCCTAGTTATCCCTAGATATCGGGGATAACAGTCACCTCCAAGGAAAAGGATATTATTGGGGGGCCCTCACAAGGGTAACGTTCCATTTCCCCGCCATACTTAACACTTACCATCCTGGAGCCTTTCACAATGTACTAAACTTCGGTAATGGGTCATGGTTCATTCTCTCATGAGAAGAAGAAGAAATGGTATAGCAAGGACATGTAAAATCCACAATCCATACTTGAGCTCTACCACTTTTGCATTCGCCACAATCCTAAAGCAATGAATGCTAATGCTTGAAACCTTATAAAGTGGACTTGCAAATCAATAAAGGAAAAGATAAAAGGTAGATTAAGGGGTTTGGAAAAACGTAGCACCTAGAAAGGGGTAACCCAAGAGCAAGCACCCCTTCTACGAAGGCACTCATAGAAATGGACCAAAGGATTCCATAAGCCGTGAAGTAAGCCCAACACATTTCATTTTCACACTTACTCTTGAAGGGTTTCTTTTTTTTCCTGCTTCCCTCAGGACATATCCCTCTACTTGGGTCTTTTCTTTCCTTCTTTGGTTGGCACACCTATTTGGGTTTGATGATGGTTCTCCCATACTTAAACTTGCCAACTTACATAAAGTCTTGAACTAATGTGAAGTTTGAAGGGGATACTTGATGTGAATTGTTGATGTGGCTTCTATGTTGAGTAACAACTTACTTTATATGATCTAAGGACTCTTATACCTTGTGAACATTGGTCTTACTTGATTCCATAACTTTGATTGATTTGGATGCACCTGACATGGTTTTTTGAAGGACGTCCCCTATTTTCACCCATGACGTTGTGCATTTATTTTCAGAATATGGCATGTGTGATGCAAAGAGTTGAGTCATTTGATGGCTTGACACACTCAGACACACGCTCTCACATCTTTTGGACCTTGGACAATGGACATAGGCTTGCATTTGACAAATATGGTCATGATGGCACACATATGGGCAGAAATCCCACACTTAGAACAGTGCACCCACACCTTACTCAGCCACTTGATGAAGGACGTTGCACTTGGTTTGGCTTGGACACTACTCAGAGAGGTGGTGCATGATCATTCCACATTGGATGATGGCTCTCTCACCCTGACATTGGGCTTTTGGATGATGACGTCATGTGCTAGGGTTTGATTGAGATGATGAGGTTTGCTTGCCACTTGGACATTGTATGATGATTTGATGTGACATGGCACTCTTCCACCTTGTTTGCACCTTGGACAATGACATATGGCCTTTGGAGGCCCTCTTTCACCCTTTGGAGGCTTGACGTCACCACATGTGTGACCTTATGATGGTTTATTTGCATGATTAATAATTTGTAAAGGCTATTCAAGGGGTCAGCCCCACTTGTAGCATGGATTATTATTGTTTTACACCTTTATGTGGAGAAATAGCGCTAGGGATACCTCATATAAATGAGGCTAGTGCTCAAACTCATTTCTCGTCATCACAACTCCTCACACTCTTTTCTCTCTACTCTTTTAGCTCTCCTTAAAGTTTCGCTCTACTCTTTTCTCTTGGAGTCTCTTGTGCGCATTGTTATCCCCTAGCCTAGGGATAACTAAAGAGATCACGTCTCGAGGCCCACAAGTCCTAGACATGGAGTAACGAGAGTCGGATGACTTGAGCATGGCCTCGGAGGACCCCTCTTTTCTTCAGTATAGTCCATTTATCACCAACAGCAGTATCCATCCCACCAACCTGGTCTTGAAGTAGCAACGAGTCTTGCTCCACGAGATAATGAGTTCGGGTATCATGGTATGTATCACTCCGATTTTTGAAGCACTTGAAAATGTTGTATTGAATCCTTCTTCATTTCATGACGTTTGCTTGGAAATTATGCTCTTTGCCTCATTCATACCTGGTAGGGTGACATGGTGCCCTAGTAAGTTGATTTCCCTTTAGGATGGGTTGCCACTCGGTGGATTTGTGAAAAGTCATCGTTCGTTCCCTCCATACTTACCACTTTCCATCTTTATTCCTCTCATCTCCCTTATCCTTGTTTGGGCATTGGGATTGGCTACAATAGGAAGGCTTGTACATTACCTCGTGGGAAGAAGGAGCTAAAGGCCTAAAGGGTAAAAGTAGTTGGCAAGAGCTAAAAGACAATGTTGAAACCTTTGAGATGCTTCGCCCAGGGATCCTCGAGAAAGCAATGAAAAGCTTCTCAGTAAGAAAAGGGGACCCATAAGATACATAAACACTCAAGGTATTGGTTGATGGATAGGAGGTCTCATCACCAGCTAGCCTATTATGACCATGGGCATGTAGCGGTGTGACACTACCACCTATTTGGTTGCCAAACCAGGGTAGTGGCTCTTGGTGGCATAGCCAAAAGAAAGGGGGTCTCATCACGAGCGAGCCTTCTCATTTCCTTGAATTGTTTGTGGATAACACTATCACCTCTGGTCATCAAGCCAGGACAATGTCCTTCAACTATTTCCTTGAAGCGCAAGAGCAAAAGATCAAAAGAAATAAATCTAAGAATAAAAGGCAATGAATGGGCTAGGAAACAATTGCATCCATGACAAAGTGTAGCTCACCTTCCACAAAGGCACCCACAGGTAAGACTCTACATTTCCCTGTTATCACATGCACCCCATGCCCAAATATTTACCACGTGCCACCTCATACACTTACATGACTTGGACTAGATCCCACCTTCATGAGACATTCTCCAGGTCGTTCTCCTCTGGACTGAGTTGAGACAATCTGTGAGAGAGCCCATGTAATGGGTGTGTCATACTCCTCTGGACTAAGTTGAGATGACATGTGGTCTCTTGTCGTGCTCCTCTGGACTGAGTTGAGACGACTTGAGATGGTCTCTTGTCAGACTCCTATGGACTTAGTTGAGTCGACTTGATATGGTTCTCCAGATGGTACTCCTATGGACTTAGTTGAGTTGATCTGTTGAGAGTGACGTCCCTGTGGCTGAGCACAGTTGGACGTGTCCCTAGTGGTTGAGCACTAGAGAAAGTGAGGATCCTTGCTATATTGTCTAAGAGTAAGATTTATTATGTAACCCTAACTGTGTAAAGGGTACAAGTCGGCCCCACCATGTAAAGATAATTAATATTTGTGTAAAGATTAATTATATCATTGAGTTATAGAAGTTGGCCCTATTGTGCCAATAGACACACCTATTGTTGTGTTAAGTCTTGTATAAATAAGAGAGTAAATCCCCATTGTGGATCACACTCACACACTTCATTGTAACATTCTCTCAAGCTAAGTGTACGGCTGAAGTGCGCACTTCTCTTAGGCGCAAGCTTTAAGGTCATAGAGCACCCTCTTGTGTGCTCTAGGGTTTATGGTGTGGGGGATCTTCTCTTGACTCTATAGCAAAGGATTGTTGGGTTTTTCCCTTGATTGAGAAAGGTTTTCCCAGGATAAACTCTTGTGTTCTTGTGCATGGTTATTCTTCTTGTGATCTTGGTTACTGTAGCTATTGTATATGGTATTGTTACATTGTTTATGGTTCAAGTACATGCTAAATTGAAATAAAAATGTGCATGAGCTAAGCATTAAAATTCAACAAGAAACACCCCAAACTTAAGAGAAGTTAGCTCAATAGGACACCCTGAGACCTTCTCCAAACCTAACTTGTCAAACTGCATAACGTCTTTGAGCATTTGTATGGGTTAAGGGGGGTTTGATGCACATGTTTGGGTAATTTAATTATTGGATGTGATTTACATGCTATGATCCCTGTGACTTATGAACCCCCTAGAGGGCGTACTTGTTGTTGTAGGACCTTGCCCGATGGACAGGTACACATGAGGGAATGATTAGCTCGAACCTTCATGGGGCTTAAAAAGCCCACAGATGGATGTTGAAACCCCAACCGAGGGTAAGAAGAAATTGAAGACTTGTACCAGGAGAAAGAAGGATGTTGCCTTTTGAGGCACCTTGACAAACCTAGACCCAGGTGGACCTTGCTTGTAATACACCAAGGACGTGCCCCAGATATATTATGAATTGTAATCATGTTTTGTAGGCTGGTGAGCCGAGTATTGATAAGCTGGTGGGCTTATGTGTTTATTAGGTCGGAGAGCCTAAGTGTTAAAGGCCAAGGGCCTGTTTTTGTATATGTAATTATGTAGAACATTAATAAAGATTAAACATCGTTGCATGCAGACCGACCACGAAGAAAGAGTGATGGGGGACTAAGCTTCCACAAGGTGGGTAAGGGAAAAGGGGTTGAAAGGTTGGAAAGAGGGGCTAAGCTTAGGGGCTTAAGTCCTTGAGATAATAATTTATTATTATTCCAAAGTGGTGTGAAAGGTATACTTTTATCCTAAGTTTCTGGAAAAGGGAATGCATACTTGATGGAGTGCATGCAGCTTCATGGGCGACATGTGTCAGCCCAATCACATGCAATTTAACCGAAGAATTGAGCCGTGATGGGGGTTCGTCATCCATTCTTTCGTCCGCTGTCTGAACTGTGTTGCAGATGCGTCTGATCTCTGCATGCCTCACGCAACTCTGAAACCCGAAACTGTGATGTTTTCCTGAGAAGCTGACGTATCCTCTGTCTGAATCTTTTGAGTCTACGTTCGACCTCTGCGTTGATTCCTTGTCACGCACCCTGAAAACCAGTGGCAATCCCTTGGATTGAGTCGTGTCTCCTGTGTGTCCTATGAACCCAACTTATCCACCCTTGCAGAGCTGAGTCTGTACCCGAACCGTTCTTGGGTTGCAACCTTCTGTTTTCCTGAGTGGTGTTGACCAGTTACCGTTGTTGTCACCCGTACCTTGCTAGAACTGAGTCGGAAGTGGCTGAAGAACCAGGTTGTCAAGCCCGTGGTTGAAGAGGCAGGTTGTCAGGCCTGTGAGCAGCTCTCTCCAGGTGAGAGAGTCTGCTGGAAAGTGGTTTTCTCCCAGAGAGAGTCCAGCACCAGCTACGGAGCTCCGAGAATTCATAATCTGGCCTATTGCCGAGACCCAAAGAGGAAGGTGAAGCACCGATGGACTGTGCTTGTGAAGGTGTATACTCCCGAGTGGAACAGGCATGTGGGGAATGAGAGTTCGTGAGTAGTGGGCGTAAGAAGGCTCCTGGAGAGAATCCTTCCAATTGCATTGTGCAATTTTCCTGTAACCTCAGCCTAGTCTAGGATTCCCTTGCCTTGGGTGGAGCTTAGTCCCAACTCGGGGGTAACTCACTGTTGAGCGTGATGAGCAGCGTGGTCTAAGGCTGGGAGGTTTGTGGAAGGTTTGCATGTAGTTGGTGGAATTACTACAATTTCAAAGATAAGTATCATTATGTGTTTAATTTCAATTAAAATGCATGTCTGTGATGCTTGTAATATTATCATGCATTCTATTGCAAGTGGAATTATTGTTAATTCTATTTAAGTCGGTATGATGGTAGTAACTTTATGTTAAATGTGTTAATTTGATTTAATATGCATGTTATATATATATATATATAAGTATGAGAATGTTTCGCGTAGTAGCGTTGCCCGACAGTGGGGTTGATGGTCGGGGACGTTACAATATGGTATCAAAGCCCATGGTTTCAACGCTGAGCCTGGATGGGTCGGATAAGTGGTCTTTGAACCCAAAGTTTTGAGTGGAAATGGTGTTCAGATGGAACCAATTTCGAACCTTAGAATGTTTCTGAGTGCCAAGGCCGTGTTACAAAGCTCAGGAGTAGCGGTAGAATAAAACCGCAGTCGACGTGGTATTTGACCACAAAGAGAGAGAGCTCAACACTTGGGGTGTTGGAACCGTAGGATCTGTTTTGGAAAATGAGAGTCCTTTACGACCGTCAGATCCGGAGAAGGTGCAGGAAGGTTACCTGGAAGCCTTTCGGAGTTCGGCAGTCGAGAGAAGTGGAATGCGTTGAGGCATAAACTTCCGAAGGAGATCTACACTGTAGATCATAGGAAAAGAGCCTGGCCGTTAGATCCGTGTCCAGGAAGACAAAGGAAAATCACTTCAAAGGATTTCTAGTGTGGAGTGTGACAAACTCCCAAAGTCCCGAAGTAGATCACAACCGTCCGTTGCGAAGGACACGCGTCAAGAGATCGTGTACTTCAAGTGGAGGTACTTCGTGAGGAGACAAATGTTGTGAGTTTGAAACTCCCGAAGGCCGAAGTGTCGAAGTCACTCTTAGTTGTTGATCGTGAAGGAGGACACACGTCGGTAGATCGTGAACTTTGAGAGAAAGCGCTCCGGGCAAAAGCGAGTGTAGAGGAGTTGAAACTCCCAAAGCCCAAAGTTTCGAAGTGAAAAGGTAGACGTGGTGGGGCCAGATGACGTCGCCTGTGGTGACATAGACCTTTCTAGGCGTGCCATCGCCTTAGTTGGTGACAGTTGTACTATGTGGGCCCAGAGGATAAAGCCGAAAGTTCGTAATTCGGGAGATCGAAAGGGAAGCAAGCGGGAAAGCTTCCGGAAACCGAAGTCCCAAAGTTTCGAAGTCCCGGAACTCAGACACCTGAGGTTCCATAGTGAGTGTCAGTCGTTGGATGTTGGGTAGACGTGGACTATTGATCCACTCTACTTCGCAAGTTCGGTAACTCGGAACTCCGAGAAATTGTTGTGTTGTGCTTTGAAAATTTATGAGGCCGAAGGCCCAAGTAAGCGCTTATTGATCTAGCGCTTGGTCACAACCCATGGTCGCGTAGGTAGGGGGACTGAGAGAAAGGGGCTAGTGCCCGAAAACTTAGCAGAGCAGAGATCTGAAAGAAGAAATCTGCGGGGATTCTTGATTGAACGAGAATCACAAAGAATGAAAACTGAACGTTTTCTTGAATCAGATTTGTTTATGAATGTTGTGGGATTTGTTAAGGATTGATGGCCTGACAAATTCCAGTTGTCTGCCCATTGTGTTTGCAGAAGTTTAACGAGTGCCAAAACCGAATAGAGTTGACACTAAGTGTAAAGAAATGGAGGAGGCACAGAATGCTTCCAGTTCAGAGAATGAAGCTAAAGGGATGGATGTTCATTTGGGAGTTGAAGGGTCGAACTCCAATGGGCATGGAGAAGAGATAGATAAGGAAGGGCATATGATGAAAATCATTGAAATATTGCAAAAAGATGCCCAGACTCACCGAGCAAATAACAGAAAGTTCATGAAAGCTAAGGAACAACAGGGTGAATTCAACCTAAAGTTGATGCAGAGTCTGGAAAGAATCGAAAAGTTGGATAAGGAGAGTGACTTAAGCAAAACAGGGAGTCGCAAGACCCCTGAGAAGAAAAGAAGATCGAGAAGCGTTAGTAGGCATCATCGTCACTCCCTGAAACACTCCAATAAGGAGGCACGCAGAAGTTCAAGCCCATCTCCTACCAGAAAACATAGGAGATCTGGAGTGGATGAATTGAAGGGAGAAATGAACAAGATTAAGCCTCCTATGTTTGATGGAGAACATAAGAAGGAGGAAGATGTTGAAACATGGTTGCTTGGCATGAGGAAATATTTCCAACTGCAAAATTATTCCTCTCATGCAGAAGGAAGAATTGTGATGTATCAACTGAAAGGAAAAGCATCCATGTGGTGGGATCAGCTTGTGCAGGTGCAGCACATTAGAAATAAAGATGTCACTTGGAAAGAATTCAAGAGGTATTTCAAGAAGAAATACTTGACTAAAAGATACTACGACAGAAAGATGAAAAAGTTCTTTGAAATCAAGATGGGCAGCATGACCATTGATGAATACAAACAAAGATTTTTGGAATTGTTGAAGTATGTCCCGTTCATCAAAGATGAGACTGTCAAGATTCAAAGGTATCTGAGTGGACTGCCACCTTCCATCAGTGACAAGATCCAGTATGATGACCCTAAGACCATGGAAGAAACTATAAGAAGAGAAAAATGCTTATATGAGCAGCAAAGAGAAAAGCCTACCTTTCGAAAGGCTTGGGATGACCATAAGAAGTTCAAGAAAGAGCAGAGGCAGAAGGGAAACAAACCTCCCTTTTTCAAAAACAGTCCTCAAGGACAACCATCGTTTAGAGAGTCGTGAATGGCTAACGTAGGGGAACAAAGGCCAAGGCAGACGCCCATTCAGGGTTCGAGCTGTCAGGGGAACCACAAGTACAGAGAATGTCCCCACAAAAATGGCAAAGTGAGAGTTGTCCATAATGTTCAGCAAGTTGAAACAATGGAAGACATGGGCAGTAGAATACCAAGAATCTACGTAGCCCTGGACAACAAGCAAGCAAAATATCAGTCGCACATGATTGAAGTGGAAGGTATGAACAACAACCATGCCTTTACTATTTTAATTGATTCAAGGGCTAGTCATAGTTATATAGATCCTAGAGTGGTGGAAAGTTTGCAATTGTCGAGAAGCAAACATGAAAATTCTTGGTTAGTGCAGATGGCTACAGGAACCAAAAGAAAAGTCACTGAGTTAGTTAAGTCTTGTCCAGTGGACATGAATGGACTGAGCACAAAGGATGAATTGAATGTTTTGCCTTTAGGTTCTTATGATTGTCTAATTGGGATGGACTGGTTGGACCAGCACCATGCCATCTTGAACTGTCGTAATAAGGCATTCACTTGCCTGGATGAGGAAGAAAATTGAAAAACAGTCCAAGGAATTCCTAGAGTTGTTGCTATCAGAGAAATCTCAGCAATGTAGCTGAAGAAGTGCTACAGAAAAGGCTGTCAATTATTTGCAGCCCATGTGGAGGAAGCTTCTAAGGATGAGGTCTCAAAGATTGGAGATCATGCGATACTAAAAGAGTTTGAAGATGTATTTCAGGAGGTACCCGGACTACCTTCGAAAAGAGATATTGACTTCTCTGTAAACTTGATGCCTGGAGCAGCGCCAGTGTCGAAAGCTCCTTACAGAATGAGTACAGCACAGCTGAAAGAGTTGCAATTGCAGCTTGAAGAGCTTCTGAAGAAGGGGTATATACGCCCAAGCGTGTCACCTTGGGGTGCCTATGTCCTGTTCGTGAAGAAGAAGGATGGGACGCTGAGATTGTGTATCGATTTCAGACAATTGAACAAAGTAACTGTA
This sequence comes from Picea engelmannii, assembly GCA_009831015.1. Taxonomy (NCBI): domain Eukaryota; kingdom Viridiplantae; phylum Streptophyta; class Pinopsida; order Pinales; family Pinaceae; genus Picea; species Picea engelmannii. The sequence goes on along the minus strand of ML796953.1, from coordinate 68,140 downwards.
AAGAACAAATATCCTCTGCCGAGGATTGATGACCTCTTCGATCGGTTGAATGATGCGAAGATATTTTCGAAGATAGACCTCAGGTCGGGATATCACCAGGTAAGGATAAAGGATGAAGACATTAGCAAGATCGCCTTTAGAACAAGGTATGGTCATTACGAGTTCACAATAGTGTCGTTTGGGCTGTCAAACGCACCCGCTGTTTTTATGTGCCTGATGAATGGTGTATTCAGGGACTATCTAGACAAGTTTGTCATAGTCTTCCTAGATGACATTCTGGTGTATTCCAAGTCGGAGGAAGAGCATGAACAACATCTGAGGATGGTTTTGCAGGTGCTAAGAGATGGACCACACTGCGGCAAGAGAGGGGCCAAGCAGTTTCGTAGTTCACCAATACCTTCCATACCTTGCACACCAAGCTGGGTATCAAAGACTCCGAGCGACATTTGGTTCTGAAATACCATGGGGCTCTACACAGATACATCCAAACTGAAATGGATTTTCTAGCCATCTCATCACTCGGTGCTACTTATCGATATGCTGTTAAAATTGAGCAGAAATTTAAGCACTGGAACAAACGGGAATTCGGGTCTGCAAATCCGCAACAACCAAAGTATGACAAAGACAGCCCAAACAAACAGTCTCCCGAAAACCAGTCCAAGACATAGGAAAAGAAGGGTCACGGGAAGACAAAGAAGGACACCGGAAAATGGTGCGAGTTCCACAAAAGCCCTTGGCACAACACCGATGAATGTCGCTCAAAACAGTCATTGGTGGCCGAGATCAAAGACAAGGAGTCAAACCTTGATTCAGAATCTGATTCTGAAAATAATGGTAAAAGAAAGATCATTGACACAGACCCCACTGCTATTGTTGCAACCGCAGCAATTCAACCAGAAGAACCAATAGATCCTGAAGAGGGGGAGCGCCTTTTTCATTCACAGATGTGGGTGAAGGGGACCCCGTTGCATTTTATTGTTGATAGCGGAAGCCAGAAGAACCTCATCTCAGCAGAGGTCGTCAAACAATTGGGATTGTCGACAACACCACACCCGCAGCCATACAACATCGGGTGGCTTCGCCAAGGACGAGATCTTCGTGTCAACCAGCAGTGTCGATTGTCATACGGCATCCATCCCTTCAAGGACGAGGTATTATGTGATGTTGCCCCACTGGATGTCTGTGATGTTCTCTTGGGCCAACCATATATGTGGAAGCGCCGTGTTGTTTATGAGTCTCGACCCCGTAGTGTCATTATTACTTTGGGGGGTCATCTCTACAGAATACCAGAGGTAGTTCCAACTATTGTTCCACCTAAAAAGTGTCGCAAGGTAGTATCTCATACTGCAAAATTTAGCTTCTTCA
>ML796953.1:43828-65856 GCA_009831015.1 Picea engelmannii | reverse complement strand
TTCTTTCATTAATAGAAATCGTGTATTACTGTATCTCTGTGTTTACGGTTGCATCTCTGATATATTTATGTTATATTACTGGATATACGCGATATCTCTGTGCATTTCTTTATTATATCTCCGCTCTCATTTCGTGCCGAAAATAATCCGGATCACCTGTGAACCCAGCTTATCCGCCCTTGCAAAGCCGAGTCCGTACCCGAACCGTACTTGGGTGGCAGCCTTCTGTTTTCCTGAGTGGTGTTGACCAGTTACCATTGTTGTCACCCGTACCTTGTTGGAACTGAGTCGGAAGTAGCTGAAGAACCGGATTGTCAGGCCCGTGGTTGAAAAGGCAGGTTGTCAGGCCTGTGAGCAGCGCTCTCCAGGTGAGAGTCTGCTGGGAAGTGGTTTTCTCCCAGAGAGAGTCCAGCACCAGCTAAGGAGCTCTGAGAATTCCTAATTTGGCCTGTTGCAGAGCCCGGAGAGGGAAGTGAAGCACCGATGGACTGTGCTTGTGAAGGTGTATACTCTCGGGTGGAACAGGCATGTGGGGAATGAGAGTCCGTGAGTAGTGGGCGTAAGAAGGCTCCTGGAGAGAATCCTTCTGGTTGCATTGTGAAGTTTTCCTGTAACCTCAACCTAGTCTAGGATTCCCTTGCCTTGGGTGTAGTTTAGTCCCAGCTCGGGGGTGACCCACTGCTGAGCGTGATGAGCAGCGTGGTCTAAGGCTGGGAGGTTTGTGGAAGGTCTGCATGTAGTTGGTGGAGTTACTACAGTTTCAAAGATAAGTATCATTATGTTTTTAATTTCAATTAAAATGCATGTCTGTGATGCTTGTAATATTATCATGTATTCCGTTGCAAGTGGAATTATTGTTAATTCTATTTAAGTCTGTAAGATGGTAGTAACTCTATTAAATGTGTTAATTTGATTTAATATGCATGTTATATATATAAGTATGAGAATGTTTCGCGTAGTAGCATTGCCCAGCTGTGGGGTTGATGGTCGAGGACGTTACATTGCTCTTCCACATGGACGTTAGCCCTTGAGGGCCCTGGACATCACCATCATAGCCCTAGACATCATCCAGAGCTAGGGTTTTATTATGGAGGCATTTGTGAGCCTGGTGGCACGTCTGGGCATCATTTGGGGCTTCTGGAGGCCAAGTGCCCCACTTTTCTAGCTCAATGTTCCACATTTATGGCTCAACGTCACCCTAGAGGGGCATTATGTCATCCTTGGAGGTGTTTCTAGATGCAAATTAATTTTAATTATGCCAAAATTGAATTTTATTGTAAATTGGCCAAGTCGGCCCTGTTTTTTATCTAAAAGGTCAAAATTTTGTATAAATAAGCATAAAATACTCTCATTTTATCATCACAACTTGTCATTTGAGACAAGAGGTCTGAAATTTGCGCCCTAGTAAGGGTTATTGGCTGAAATTGTGAGGCGCCATACTTGTTTAAGGCTATTTTTTGCAACTTGGATCAATCTTGGAAGTTTTATGGTGACTTGCATGGTATTCTCATGATTATTCTTGGTGCAAGTAAGTAAAATCTGCATTTTTGTCATCTATTGAATGGTTTGTTGTATGGTTTTATTTATTCATACAAGATTATGAAATTGCATGGTATACTTAATGCTTGAAGTAAGAAACTTAAATTGTTGCTTTCTTACTTTTTATTTGCCAAGCTTTTCATTGAATTGATCTATTAACTAGTGAAACCCTAGAGCCCTAAATTGCTAGCGCTCTAAGGATTTGGACTTAGTTATTGTTGCATAAGTATTACTCCATGAGAAGGCTAAGGAGAGAAAGGCATGCTAGGGCCTAGAATTGTCTACATCCTAGCATCTTGTCTCTTGAGGTCAAAGCATAGGGGGACTTAAGTTACTACTTCTCCTATGCCTTTTCCCCTCTTAGACTTTTGTGCATCGTCATAAATTGATTTGTAGCCTTAGGAAAAGCCGTCCACCTTGACTCCATTACACTTGAAGACACTAGTCCTCCTCTCTTACTTCTTGACAAGACTCAACTCAAACTCCTTCACTTCATACTCAAACTCTTTCACTTTGTACTCTACTAATTTGCTAACCTAGTCTAGAAATACTAACAGCTAATTTGTTATTGTCATAATCACTGCTACAGCTATCATTTTGCAGCTTGTATTAGCCTACTAACCATCTAAGTCATCCCAGAATTTGTATAAGGCAAGGTACTAGCAATAAGTGCTAAAGTGTTTGTTTAAATGTCTTTTTAGAGTGCAAATTTTGAAGGTGTTACCACTGTCATAGCTGCTGTTACAGCCCTTAACAGCCCTAAATTCATCCATAAAACCATTGGGCACTTGTACTAAGCAAACCATAATCATTGGGTATTGAAGTAGTGTCTTATTGCTTTATTATAGTGCTTTTCTGAAGTGGTTTCCATTGCTGTCGTCGTCGTTAATTAATGTTGTTATAAATGTTTGGACAGCCAATTAAGTCATTTATCTTGAAAAGTGTGAGTGACAAACCATTATCAAGTTTGCAAGGCTATTGTAACTCTTTCTTGTCATCATAACTTGCACCTTTCCAGATACATTGCTGCTACTGTAATCTCGCTTTCATTGTATAATAATTTGTTCAAGCAGCACATAATTTGTTTAAGAACCATTGAATATAACTGTTGCTACTAACGTTTGATGTTTCATTGGTAAAGGGCAAGTACAAACCCATCCTCATTTCCCCTTGTCCTTTTAAACTTCACCAAAGTGACTTCTTTTGTTGAATGACCTAGAGAGAGGGGTGGGTTTTCACCGTATCTTTTGCCCTTCATCAACCAGCTAGGTCCTGGGACGTCTCCCTTGGAGTGAGGTTTTCCTCCTCCAAAAGAGAAAGAGGTACCCTATTGGGGTGACAGTGATAGGGTTACCTCCGTGTTACGTCAATCTAGGCCTACTTGCCTTTAGGCTTTGGGCAAGTATAGATTGTGCGATAACATGCACTATTGGAGAGATCTTTGGATGGATGTTTCTCTTGTTGATCGTGAAGTCTACATGAATTAGGGTTTCCTCATGTTAATGCGCCTTGTTAGTAAGTGTTTACTTTGGATGCATGTGGTATTTGTTGATATATCTTTTCTCTCTTGCTTGGCCTTCCTTGAATGCATTATCTTGACTTCATTTTCCCTAGGAAAGTAGACGGCACTAATCTTTATGCTTGTGATGCTTTATATTCTCAATAACTCTCAAAAACCTCGCTTAATCTAGCTTTATGACATCATTGGCATGCTAATTGCACCCCAACGCTTTGCATAATCATTGGATAACTTCTTGTTGTCACAAAGTGAATGCTACAGCCATTAGAGATTTTATTTATTGTTGCATACTTACTTAATATTGTGGCAAAACTTGCTCAGAAATCTTGTTTAGCAATTGGATATTGTACTACTTGTTGAAAGCTAATTTTTGAGACATAATTGCTAATTTTCTGGGCTGATTTACCCATTGTTGTTGCAAATTATCAATTGTTGATATAGATTGGTTTATTGCTGCAATTTTACAACAACAATTGGTTTTACTTGTTATCTAGTATCTAAAGGTGATTGGTAAGCAATATAACTTGGTAATTGTCTATTATATGCATTGGAATGTTTCTTGTCTTGTACAGGTTAACCAATTACTTCATTCAAACTACTTCTTCCCTTCACCTCTCCTAGACCTAGCCTAACCTATTGAGTGACTAAGATAGGGGGGGTTATAGACTTTCCTTAGCTTGCTATAGCATCCCTTAAGGTCACTAGGGAAGCCTCCCTTGTGTTGGACCCTTTTTTTCCTTCACTAAAACGAGGGAAGTATTTGCTTTAGGTGAAAGCGGTAGATATTTCTGATTGTTACACAAGATTGGCATCTTGTGAAGGGCTTTGCACAAGTACAAATCCTGTGATAACAAAAGATCATAAGGACAATAGTCACCTAGGGTTGGAAATTTCTACATGGTATCAGAGCTAACTTCTCTGATTGAGATTCTATTTGCAACAGTAAATCAACTGCCAAAAAGAAGGACCAGCAATTAGAGGGATTCAAAGTTTTTTTTTAAGACTAATTTTCAGATCTAGGAGTTTGTGCAGTAGATCTTAGAGATGGCATCAACTAGCCTCACGTTTGAAAACAGATTGGATGGTGCCTCGAATTTCTTATCATGAAAAGTGAGAGTTACACTCTTGCTAGAAGAAAATAATATTTGGAATGTAAATTTTCAGACCCCACCCAGTTTCAAGTCTTGCTGATTTTTCTCAATGTTCAATGCCCAAAACCCAGTTTTATAATAGCCATAAATACTCAGCAAATAAACAATATTTCGGAACTGAAACATGAAGATTCTGAACAGCATTTAATGCAGAAATAAAATTATATCAGCAGCACCATATTCAAAAAATAAAATGCACAGATATTTTTGGTCAAACTTGACCCTTGAAAAACCCACAAGGGGAAAACCAGTGTGAGGGATTTTTATTATTTTCAGAGCTCAGAGAAATCTTTTGTTACAGAAGAAATTTATTTTCAACAAAAATTACAGACTTATCTCGTAAACCGTGCCAAGGTTCCTCCTCAAACTCTGAGCCACTTCCTCCTCGAAATTCATGCCCAGAAATTCTTGAGATTCCTGCCCAGAAAAAACAAAGTTGTACAGCCTTCAATTTCCATGCCTCTTAGTTGTACGAACTTTACGGAATTTTCCAGAAAATCGTACCTCTTTCTGTTGTCTCGATTTCTGTGCCAAAACTATTGTACGACGGCCTTGGAATTTGTGCCCTCTTTGCCTCAAAAATCAACAATACATCCTCCTCGATTTCTGTGCCATTTTCAATTGTACAGCCTCCTCAAATCCATATTGTATGGCCCAGGTATGTTGTAGCTTCTCCTCGATTTGTGTGTTGTACTTTTTGTCTTGGAATCTGTGCCACCTTCAAAAAAATGCTTTCTCTGCTTCAACTCTCCTTCACTCTCTCAAACTCTCTCCAAATCACATCAACAATGAAGATGGAGGGCGCCTCCCTAACCCTATTCGACTCAATGAGGGAATGTGAGGGGTTTCATAATCCAACGGTTGAGATTAGAATAGATGAGTGAATGAGATTGAGTGTCCATTCATTCACCCCCTTCACTTAAGTCATAAAGTCACATTTTAATTTATCTCTCATAAATTAAATGACAAGGGTCCACATTAGGCACTTTCCCACCTCCTGGACACCTAGGTGATGAGAAACACTTGCCTAGGTACTTTTTAATTATTTTAACATGGAATATTGTCAAGGACATTGTGCTTTCCCCTACAAATCCGCATAAGTTGGCAGCTCATAAGAAGAGTAAAGTGAAGGCCAAGCGGATGATCTTGGATGCCATAAAGGATTTATTCGAGAAGAAGACAGCGAAGGAGATGTTCAATGCCCTAGTAAGTCTCTATCGGAGTGAGAACATAAATAGGAAGATTCTCTTACAGAACAAACTCCGATCTATAAAGATGACCAGACCATACTCGGTCACGTAGGTTCGTGATCAACTTGTAGCAATTGGGGAGAACGTTGTAGATGAAAAGATAGTGAACATGGTACTGAATGGATTCCCAACATCATGGGAACTATTTGTCAAAGGTATTTGTGCTCCGGAGAACCTTTCTAACTTTGAGATGTTGTGGGATGATTGTATCCAAGAAGAGATTTGGATGGAGTCAAAGTCCAGCAAGAAGGGTGATGATGAGAACCTAGCTCTATTTGATCTGTCAAATAAGGGAAGAGGTAAAGGACCCAACAAGGGTAAGGGAAAGAGTGAGTCGTCAACCTCACAGCCAGGAAAGAAGGACTTGAGTAAAATCAAGTGTTTCATTTGTCATAAGCACGATCATTATGCATCCAGTGTCCAGAGAAGAAAAAGGATAAAGGGAAGTAGCAGCAGAAGTAGGTAGCCTTTGCAAAAACTCAAATGAACGAGTTTGTTGCCAAGTTTGAGAAGGATTTCTCATTAGTATCTTGGCTTTCTACCAGCACGATTCCAAGGAATGCATGGTATGTGGACAGTGGAGCATCTTGTCATATGACATCAACCCAGCAATTATTTTCTAGCATGAAGAAGTGGGACTACAGGTTGAGCTTGGTGATGATGCCAAGTACCTAGTAGTAGAAGTTGGTACTATTCCCTTTTAGCGCTTGAGCCAGAACTCTTTAGATTTTGACGATGTCTTGTTTCTTCTAGGTCTCAAGAAAAACCTGCTTTCAGTTTTGGTTATGGAGGATAAGGGCTTTGCAATTGAATTCAAGAACCAACAAATCCTCATCAGACCTGTTATCCCCATTTTGTGGATAACTAAGGAGATTACGTCTCGAGGCCCTCAGGTTGCAGATATGGAGTGTCAAGAGGCCACATGACCAGCAGTATCCCTTTTGCACAGCCAAAGACCTGCATTGCCACCACAGTGATCCAGCACATGGTCATCGTCCACACCAGCTTGCCACCACAAGTCACTTGGGTCTTGCTCCATGCGATACAAGTCAGGTATGATGGTGGGTATCATTTTAATATTTGAGGCATCCTAGCTTGTGTATCAGAGGTTATTTTTTATTACGAGACATTTGTTTTGGAAACTATGCCTTTTACCTTGTTTAAATGTCGGTGGTTGGCTTGGGGCACTAAAGTAGATGGTCACCCTTAGGATGGGGTGTTTCTGGGAGCTTCCTTTGATGAGTCATTGTGCCACTCCCAACCATACTTACCACTTTCCATCATTATTTCCACTCATGACATCATCTCTTGGGATTTTGGGGTAGATTGACCCTAGAAGGGACCATTCCTCATTTCATGGGAAGAAGGGGCTAAAGGCCGAGAGGGGAGTTAGCTGGCAAAAGATAAAAGCCTAATGAAAGAACCTTCCAGATGCTTTGCCCAGGGGATCCCGAGAAAGCAATGAAAAGCTTCTCTGCAAGAAAATAAGGACCCCGTGAAAAGAATAAATAACGACGCTTAAAGGATCAGTTGAGGATAGTGGGTCTCATCACGAGCTGGCCTATCACATCCATGGGTATCTAACGGTATGACATTACCATTTCTGGCCATCACACCAAGGTAATGGCACTCAGTTGCATGGCTGAGGGAAAGGGGGTCTCATCATGAGCCAACCTTCTCATCTCCGTGAAAGTACTTGTGGGTGACATTGTCGTTACCTGGACACCACGCCGGGGCAATGGCCTCCAACTCACCCTATGCTGTATTGGAAGAAAATAAAAAGAAAGAAAGATAAAAGGCAATTGATGGGCTTGGAAAAAATGCATTATGGACGAAGGTGCGGCACACCCTCCACAAAGGCACCCATAAATGAGGTACTATGGACACTTGCTTATCATGAACCCCATGCCCGTTGAGTACTTCCCCCATCCATTCCACTTCATTCACATGACCCAGATAGGGTTGTTCCTAGACTTATGGGTTTTGATCCATTGAAAAGAGTATCATGCCAACCCTCCCACAACCAAACTTGGCAAAATGTCTAGTTTCTTAAGCACATGTTTGTATGATGTAGTCCTGGTATACATGCTTTGATGGCTCTTTTATTAACTTGTTTTACTCATCATGATGCTTTGACTTGAGATCCTTGGAGGGCATATCCATTTGTCTTGCAAGTACAGGTTGGTGGCTAGTTTTGGAAGAACAAACCCAGCTTGGGCTTCCATGGGGCAAGCGACCCATCGGATGGATGACATAGAGGCCCACATGCCAGACTACAGAGAGATGCCTCCTGAGGCCTAGGAGACAACTGGATAGACATAGCCCAGCCTTTGCATGCCAAACGAATTGCCCAGAAGGAGCAAAACGTCACTCCCTAGGGGCTTGACGTCACATTTGAGGGGCATGTGGTGGTTGATGATGAAACAGATCATGACACATGGCATTTTGAGGTGGAGAGGCTCTAGATGATTGTCACATGGCCTTTAGAGGCCCTACTTTGCAGCCCAGCTCCAACGACTTGCTCAATTTGCCAAAACATCCTCCTTCAATGGATGACGTCACCGTTGTTTTAGGGTTTTCTGTGTGTAAAATGGTGTTAAATTATTGTAAAGGGGCAAGACAAGGGTTGTTATCCCCTTGTCTTGTGTTTTACCCTAATATTATGGACAATTGTGGACAAATTATGTTTAGGAAGATGATATAAATAGAGATCACCTCATTTCATTTTTACATAAGACATAACTCTCCATTGTGAGAGGCTCTTGGACAGAAATTTTCGTTACTCTTGGAGTATTTTTCCTCGTGTGCTTTTGTTTATGGCTATGTCTTAGTTATGGTTGATGGAGATGGTGCGCTAGCCTTGGAAGGTTTTCTTCATTGCTTTTTGGTGGTTGGTCTAGCTTTTATTACCTTTTTAATGTTTGAAGTGCCATTTATTTCATTGTATTATCATTTGTACAAGTTAAAGGTTCTATTTGCTTGAGCCAAGTAGGGAGTATAAGGGCATACACCCCTACTTGTGTTTCCACCATTTTAATGCTAAGGGAATATTGCTTCATAAGGGTTTACTAAGAGGAGTATGCAAACTCTCCTAGTTGAAACCCTAGCTAAGAGAAGCTTGCCTTGGAGAGTAAAAGGGTTTACACCCCCAAAGAAGTAGCCTATCTAGCTTCTTCACATTCTCTTGACTCCATTTACCCTTTCTTGAAGGCACTAGTCATTTACTTATTGCATGGGAGAAATAAATTCTTGCCTTGGTAAACGTACAAATTTCAAGTTTTGAAGTTGTCTCTTTTTGGATAATGATCTTGATACCTTGGGATTCTCCATCCCTTAGGGCGTCCTCTTTCTCCCACAAATTCTTATTGCTGTAGTAAAACTACCCTACAGCCATTAGGGCTGCTTTAAACTCTAACTCTAACCCTAACCGCTAATATCTCACAAACTAACCCTAGACTAACCCTCTAACTTTGCTAGTTTAACCTACTAACCTAGGTGCATCTATTGGGTTAGCTTTTGGCACTTTTTGATGGTCAGATTTGTTGTACTCCATTGAATGCTACATCCATAAGGCTGATATACTGCTGCAGAAATTTACTTTTATGACAGCCATCTTTCTTGAAGTGTTTCTTTCGATCCACATTGGTTACTAGTTTTATTGTTGACATTGCTAACTAATATAGACCTTTTACTTGTTGATTTGGATGTAATCTATTGCTCATTTACTAACTTGTATGCTGCTGTATTTTAGGGACAGCAAGCTTAACTTGCTGATCCATTCCTATACTTCGTTGGAAAAGTGTCTTTTCTTGTGTCTCGGGCGGGTACACGTGCACCGACAACTATCTCTTTACTTGGTATTCATTTACCTCTCTTCACTTACCATTTTCAACCAATCATTTCTTCCATCACTTGACCTGCCAAGGGACTTCTCCTTACACTTCCCTTCATCCTTCTCTTTTCCCCTAGGGTCACCGGGATCGCCTCCCTAGAGTGACCTAGTCACCCTTGAAGTGTGGGACCTACATCGAGGTGACATTGGGTGTAGGATTCCCTAGTTGTAGCACTTGCTTCTGTGGTTGGGTCGGGCTTTGCCCAACCTACAACTTGTGCTATAACAAGACCGAAGGAATCTAGCCTAGATACAACTAAGGTAATAGGGGTTAGAGAGAGTAATATGCACAAGTCGCAAGGTGAACCTGTTCGAGCCCTAGTTCATAACAGTGACAACTTGTGCAAGTTGTGGCACAAGAGGATGGGGCACCTACATCACAAGGTGTTGCCTATTTTGAGGGAGATAGTCACAGGTCTTCCAAAGTTCAATAGCATCAATAACAAGAATCATGTATTATGTTTCATTTATTAATGATGTCTCTCGCAAGACTTGGTTCTACTTCTTAAAGAACAAGGATGAGGTCTTTAGTAGGTTTCAGGAGTTCAAAGCTCTAATTGAAAACCAAACAGGGAAGCAAATCAAAGTCTTGAGATCGGAAAATGGGGGTGAGTATATCTTCAAGGATTTCGAGGGTTTCTGCAAGATAGGAATCAAGAGGGAGTTGACTATTCCGCACAACCCATAGCAGAATGGAGTTGCAGAGCAAAAGAATCGATCCATCATAGGGGTTGCAAAGCGGAATAATCGATCCATCATAGAGGTTGCTAAGGCCATGATTCATGACCAAGACTTGTCGATGTTTCTTTGGGAAAAGGCATGCAACACAGTAGTCTACATCCAAAATCGATGTCCTCACAGGATCTTGGAGGACAAGACACCAAAAGAGGCATTCATTGTGTGAATGCCAGAGGCGAGTCATCTTTGCATCTTTGGTTGTCCAATTTATATCCATGTACCAGTAGAGTAGAGGACCAAGTTGGAGCCCTCTAGCGAGAAGGGTTTATTTGTAGGTTACAATGAGACTTCAAAGGCTTACAAGGTCTATATTCCAAAACAAAGGAAGACAATAGTGAGTAGGGATGTAAAGTTTGAGGAAGACTTTGCATCCGGGAAGTCCCATGAACCTATTCCAATGACAGAGAATGAGGAGCGGGAAGCTCCGAAGGTTAAGCCAGGGTCACCAGTGATTTCCAGCGCAAAACAAGAGCCTTCAGGTGAAGAGGGGGAAACAATAGCCCCTTCCACTTCTGTGAGAAGACCTCGATGGTTCACTCAAAGTTTGAGGGGTGCTCAGGAGCATGTTGACGCTCTTGAGAGCACATTGGGAGAGAGAAAACCTCCAAAGAAGTTTCTAGACTACATTGTTTTGATGAACACCATCATAGATTCTGAACCTTCCAGCTTTCAGGTGGCAGCAAACCAATAGGTATAGTAGGATTCCATGGTAGAGTTGTATACCTCCATTATGAAGAATGATGTTTAGGACATAGTGCCAAGACCGGAGGGGGAGTCAGTAGTGAGTTCCAGGTGGCTCTACAAGATCAAACATGCAACAAATGGCAACATTGAGAAGTTCAAAGCAAGATTTGTGGAGAGACGGTTCTCCCAAAGAGAGAGTGGACTACGACAAGACATTTCTCCCATCGCCAAGTACACTTCCATTAGAGCAATGACGTCCTTAGTTTCATTTATGGGATGGAGCATACATCAAATAGATGTGAAGATAGCTTTCCTTAATGGAATCAATGAGGAAGAAGTGTATATAGAGTAGCCTCAAGGCTTTGAGGTAAATGGGAAGGAGTCCCACGTTTGCAAGCTTAAGAAAGCCTTGTATGGACTCAAGCAAACATCAAGAGCATGGTATTCCAGGGTTGATGGATATTTGCAAAGTATGGGCTTCACCAAAAGCGAAGCAAATCCTAACTTATATTACATATTTGTTGGGACTAATCTACTTGTTTCGGTGTTGTATGTAGATGAGTTGCTCATTACAGAGTACAAAGCAAACTTCGCAGTTGAGTTTGAGATGAACATTGACATGATGCAATACTTCTTGAGTTTGGAGGCTTGGCAGAGACCAGGGAAGATTTTCCTTGGGCAGGGTGAGTATGCAATTGATATCTTGAAGAGATTTCAGATGGAGAACTACAAACCTATGGCCACACCCATGATCACTAATCTAAAGAAAGTGACAACTTCAAATTTAGAATTGGTGGATCACACGATGTACAGGCAGCTGATAGGTTCCTTGATGTATTTGGTCAACACTAGACCAGATATATGTTTTGCAGTGAACACCTTGAGTCAGTTCATGGTGGATCCAAGGCAAGCGCATTGGGTAGCAACAAAGCATGTGAACAATTTGAGGGGCACAATGGAGTATGGTTTGAGATATTCTGGAGATGGTGAAGTGAAGATGCAAGGGTATTCAGACTCAGATTGGGCATGCAGTGCAGTGTAGACAAGAAAAGCACTTCAGAGTGCTACTTTAGCTTGGGATCAGCCATGATATCCCGATTCAGTAGGAAGCAAACTTCCATGGCACTTACAGCTCAGCAGAGGAAAAATACATGGCAACCAATACTGCTAGTTGTGAGGCCATCTAGCTTCACAAGTTACTTGCAGGATTGTTTGATCGGGAGTTGGACCCCGTAGTCATTTACTATGATAATCCGAGTTGTATCAAACTCTCTGAGAATCCATTATTCCATGACAGGTCCAAGCACATACAAATCAAATATCACTTCATACAAGACAGAGTTGAAAAGGGAGCAGTGAAGCTCCAATATATTCTCACAAATCAGCAAGTAGTTGACATTCTAACTAAGCCCTTGGAAAAAGGGAAGTTTGAAGCATTCAAAGACAAACTTGGATTGGTGCAAAATTCCCTTCTCGTTAAGGAGTGTTGAAAAATATAGCTTAGAAAAGAACTTCTACATAGGTTCAATGTGAACATGCTAGAATTAGTTTGAGACATTTCGAAAAGTATTTCTATTTTGTAATTCACTTTAGTAAAAAGTGAAAAGTCTTATATTTAGCTGTTGAGTCTAATAAAGTGTATTTCATGCATTTATGACTAAGACTAGGATTAATCTCRACCATAGATCTCATTGAAAGATTGGGGTTTTGGTAGATTAGGGTTTCAGCTAAAAATATAAAGATAGGTCAAGATAGAAGGTTTAGACACAATTGAACAGTTGAGCAGGTTGAACGACCAAGAGAGAGAGCAGGGGTTCAGGTGGATCTGTACAAGAGGCAGAGGTCGTACAGGGCAAATCCCTACATATATGTACAATGGTACAGATCCATACAGTGGTATGAAACAATTCGTACAATTGTACAATACAATCTGTACAATCATACAAAACGGCTTGTAGAGTCATACAGCAAGGCCATACAATAGGTTTTTGTTGTTTTTTTGTTTTCCAATAGGCTATACCTCTCTCAATCAAGTTGTACACGTGTTCAAGGTGATTTCGATGCCCGTGCAGCTACTAGTTTTAAGTAGACTGTGGAGGTTACCTTGTAAGCTTTCAAAGGAATGAAAAGTTGATTTTGAAGGAGAAATTCCCTATGTATGTATGAAATTGTTTTATGTTTCCGCTATTTAATTTTCCAAATATTGTGTGATTGATGTAGTGGTCTGAAAGTTAATTTTTGCATTAATTAAATTCAGAAATTTATTAGTTTAATTGAGATCATAATGACAACAGTCACCTAGGGTTGGAAATTTCTACAGGTTCAACACCCTTGTGGAAGTATGTCACAAGGCATGAGGGATGGAAAGGGTGCAGAACAACTAAATTTACATGTCCTTGTTATAACATAACTTACACAAGTTCATATACCCGTGGGAGGAAGCATCTATGTGGGATTATGCCAAATGATAAAAAATATGTTGATGTTTTGGTAGCTGCGGGAGGTATTTTACTCCTAGACAACTTTTCTTAGAGAAGAAGAAGATTCTAAGAAGTCAAAGGAAGACCATTGAATAGTTGAAGAACACCCCAAAAAAGAATAAAGTGAAATAGAAGACCACAGAAGAGAAGTCGACCCATAGGAAATAATAATAAAGTGGAAATATAATTTCCAGGAAGAGAAGTCGGCCCACAGAAATAATAAAGTAATTTTGAAAACCCAGAATAAGAAGTCTGCCCCAGACAAGCACCCAGATTAGTATAAATACAAGTTTGGGTCAATTCATTTGTACAGTGAGACGGTTCTCCTTCTGTAGTGTGCACTAGGAAGTTGCAGCTGCAGTTTCGCTATTTCTGGTTTCTGGTTCTCTTAGAGAGTGTGCCTTACTTGGGGAAGGATATTCTTCGTGGCTCTTGGTGATCTCTCTTATGTGCTACCTCTGGAAGAGTTGCGCTAAGGTTGTGTGGTGTTGCCCAGTTGCAGTTGCAGTGACAGTTGCAGTTGCGGTTATCAGTTCTGTGGTGCGTTATCTTGCTCTAGTAATGCCCCTATCTTGCACCAGTTTTGTGGTGTTGCTCAGTTGTCTACCCTCGCTAGGGTCTGACAAGAAGAAGAGAAAAGTATATGTTATCAAGGTTTCTTCATTGTTGGTTTGCTCTTGTGATTAGAGCTTGTTCATGGTTGTATTGGAAAGATTCTCTCTAAGAAAAGTTGGTTGGGTTTTTCCCCCGAGTTTGTGGTTTTCCCGGGATAAATCTTTGTGTCTTCTTGTGTTTGTTTAGTCGTTGCTTATATATTTTAGTATATGATCATTGAAAGTTAAAAGAAGACAAAATGCTATGGTAAATCTAATGTTAACAAAACTAATGAAAATATGACATGGAATCAAAGCAGGTTTCCTTCAGAACAGTCTAACCACTGGAAGGAAGATCGTGAGATTTGTCGCTGCAGTTTGCCGCTGCAGGGACCTAAACTTGTCAAGCTCGTTGAGCACTTATTATAAAGTTAATAGAGGACAAAGTTGGATGGTATACTTGTATATAAGATTAGAAGACAATACAGAACAACTCAAATGGGACAGCAGCAGCTAGACTCCAAGTTTGCATATCAGGTTTGATATTCTATACTGTTGCAGCCTAAGTAAGTGTTGTAACTAGAATAGCAGTCTTTAGAATTCTATCAAATGTTTAGTAACACTTGAATATTGTTGGTATGATGATCATTAAGTAAAAGCTTATTGTTCAGTATTAATGATGCACATGTTTACAAGATAAATTGATCTCCTTAGGAGATGTTCTTGGTTATCTTGTAAATTCCATGGAGGTTACCATGGAGATGTTGTTCTTGATTCTTGTTCTGGGCAGGTTACCATGGAGGAATGATTGGTCACAACACTGGAAGAGTGTTGAAGAGTGTTGTTTTTATTTCTTGTTATTGTATTTTTGTTTTGGCTCTTCTTCCAGGCAAGTCACAAGTGATAGCTCTGAGAAAGGAGCTATTGTGACGATTGTTCCCGTTCTTGTTTTTATTATTGTTCTTATTATAAGAATATTATTCTTGTTTGTTGTTTTCCCTTGTTGTTGCTCTTGTTCCGGGCAGGTCACAGGTGATAGCTCTGAGAGGGAGCTATAATGACGGTTGTAGGAGGCAACAGATTAGATGGTCTCTAGTTGAGACATGGAGCAGACTATCCAGTCATAGAGCCGTGCACATGTCCGTACACATCCATGTACCAAAAGAGAAGAGGACGAAGTTAAAACCTTCTGGCAAGAAGGGTACTTTTGCGGGATACAGAGTATCTCATATGGAGATTGATTGTAAGGAGCAGAAGGCTCTAGAGATGACCATACAGATCCCTCTGGTTTAGTTGATCACTCTTCAGATCATCAAGAAGAGTCGGTAGAGCCAGAAGGGCCTACCCAGAATTGTTGTAGTGACCAGGAAGAGACTGGCATGGTTCTGTGATACTTTGCAGGATGCAAAGGGGATACAGATATATGGCAATGATGAGCCATATTATGAGGAGGAGCAAATGACTCCACCAGTGGTGAGGCAGGCAGCCCCACCAAGTACTAGCTTAGAAGGAGCTAGAGTTCAGAGGGAGTCAGCCCTCAAGATCCAGTAGGGAGTAGCAGCCTCCCTAGGACAATTCATAGGAGATCAGACTTCAGAGGAGGTCATCACATGCAGAGAGAGCAGATGGCTCCGGAGATTATATAGAATAAGAGGGAGTCAATCTTCAGAGAGAGCATGCAGACTCGGAGTGAGCTTGATCTCAGAGAGAGTCAGTGGCTTAGAGACTTTCATTCAGAAAGTACTCCTCCTCAAACTCAGATGGGAGAGAGAGACGTCTTCCAGGAATGACAGACATGTGCCATGAGTTGAGGAGGCTAGATCGTAGCTTCAAAGACTTCTAGGAGATGTGAGATCTCCTGGGAGGATTCCCTTGTTTCAATAGACTTTGCTACAGTGACAGAGGACGCAGCCAGTCAAAAGGACTAGGATATGGATTTTTCCTCAGCTCCAGAGAGAGCAAGAGACCACACATGTTTTCCAGCTATGTGGTGCCAATGAGGAAGGACCTTCCGCTTATGAGGAAGCTGCAAAGAAGCAAGTGTGGAAGGATGCTATTATGATGTGTGGAAAGTGGTTCCAAGACCAGAAGGGAAGTCAGTAGTGACCTCCAAAGTGGATCTACAAGATCAAGCATGCTACAAATAGGAGCATAGAGAAGTACAAAGCGATATTTGTGTCTAGAAGATTCTCTCAAAAAGAGGGAGAAGATTATGACGAGACACTTCCTTCAGTAGCCAGAAGAAGTGTACATAGAGCAGCCACAAGATACATGAAAGGGAGTCTCATGTCACCAAATTGAAGAAAACTTTGTACAGGGTTAAGCAGGCACCTAGGGCAGGATATGCCAGACAATTATTTTGATGAGCTTGGGGATGGTTGCCCCTTGATATTGGTTGACATGTTTCTTACAGGGGATAGGAAGCTCACAGATGGGTGCAAGATGGAACTCACTTCGGAGTTCAAAATGAAGGATCTGGATTTGATGGGATTAGAGGTGTGGCAGAGACCAGATGGGATTCTCCTTAGCTAAAGTAAATATACAATTGAGATCCTGCAGAGATTCAGGATGATGGACTGCAAGTCCATGGTCACACCTATGGTTACAAATCCGAATCTCTTGAGTGATTCATCTTCAGATTTGGTTGATCCCACGATGTACAGAGTCCAGACAGTTGGTTGGATCCTTGATGTACCTGGTTAACACCTGGCCAAACATACGCTTTGCAGTGAACACCTTGAGTCAATACATGGTTGAGCCTGGACATGTACATTGGATAGCAGCAAAGCATGTGTTGAGGTACTTGCATGGTACGATTGGATATGGACTTAGATACGTCTCGGATGGAGAAGTGAAGCTGCAAGGTTATACAGACTCTGACTGGGTGGGGAGTGCAATGGACAGGAAACGCACATAAGGATGTTGCTTCAGACGTCAATGGCACTCAATACAACAGAGGCGGAGTATATAACAGCCAGTGTTGCAAGTCGTGAAGCAGTGTCGCTTCGGAAGTTGCTTGCAGGGTTATTTGATCTAGAGTTGGAGCCAACTTTGATACATTGTGATAATCAAAGTTGCGTGAAGCTTTCAAAGAATCTTGCCTTTCATGACAAGTCAAAGCATATAGAGATCAAATATCATTACATGCGAGACATGGTGCAGAAAGGAGCTGCGGAGCTGCGGAGCTCCGATACATAATTACAGATGAGCAGATAGCGGACATTCTCACCAAGCCTCTGTCTAGAGTGAAGTATGAGTACTTCAGAGACAAGCTTGGTGTGATGCAAAATGTCCACCCTCGTTGAGAGGGAGGTGTAGTGTTTCTCCTCCAGCCAGCTAACCCCTTTGGCCAAGGATTTCCCAAATCAGTCATGTGAGGTGACTAAGGGAGTAATGCACGGTCGGGTACAAATCTTGCCTACGCCATGTGAGGTGGCTAGGTGTAAATAAGATTTGTATCAAGTCTTTCCTACGCCATGTGAGTTGGCTAGGTGTGAATAAGACTTGCAACATAGCCTTGCCTACGCCATGTGAAGTGGCTAGGTGTGAATGGGGGGTTATGGTCGTAGTCTTGCCTATACCATGTGAGGTGGCTAGGTGCGAATAAGACTATTGGGAGAGGAGAAACATCACAACCTGGTACAAGTCTTGCCTACACCATGAGAGGTGGCTAGGTGTGAATAAGATTTATGGAAAGTCTTTCCTATGCCATGTGAAATGGCTAGGTGCAAATAAGACTTGGAGCATGGTCTTGGACCATGACATAGCCTTGCCTAAGCCATGAGAGGTGTGTAAATGTGTTTAACTTGCACAGAAAAGATCTACCTAGCAAATGACATACACAGTTTGCAGAGAAAATATGAGAAAAGAGTAACAGGAGAGAAATATGAGCAAATGTCTGTACAGTGTGTTGTCCACCAGTGGAGTGTCCCTGCCATCCTCAAGTATGACTCCTGATAGGAAAGGAGTCGAGGCAGACTTGCAGTCTATCATGTGAAATCTCTCAAGAAGATATCGTGCATACTTGGCCTAAGATAGTTTGATGTTTGATGCATCCTGACTGATCTAAAGTCCAAGGAAGAAATGTAGCAGACCCATGTCCGTCATCAAGAACCTGTCGTGCAGAATCCTCTTGACTGCAGCAATCGTTGAAGTCGAGCAACTCGTGGTCAACAAATCATTAACATATAGAACTAGGAGTAGAAGTGAATCAATCGTCCTGAGCATGTAAACATTCGAGTCTGACTTACAACATACAAAGTTCTATGACAACAAGTAGGAGTCCATCTTGGCATACCATACCCTCGAGGCTTGCTTGAGGCCATAAAGAGACTTCTTCAGTGGACAGACCAAATATGAATCCTGCATAAATCCCTGGGGTTGCTCCATATAGATCTCCTCAGAGAGATTTCCGTGAAGAAATGCATTATTCACGTCCATCTGATGGACCTCCCATCCTTTGGTTGTCGCAATGGCAAGTGCCAAACGTATGGAATCCATCTTCGCTATTGGAGCGAAGGTCTCATCATAGTCGATACTATGCACCTGTTGAAAGCCTTTGGCACTAGCCTAGCTTTGTATCTGCTAACCTGTCCATCCATTGTGCTCTTGATCCTATAGACCCATCTGCACCTGACAAGTTTCCTTCCTGCAGGAAGGGGAACCAGATCCCAAGTTTGGTTCTCGAGGAGGGAGTTGTACTCCTCTTGCATGGCGGATTCCCAAAAGGGATTTCCAACAACCTCGCCATAGGACTGTGGATCTGAAGACTGAACCAAGAAAAGATGCCTGGGTGGCATCAATTCAGTGGAAGTGAGTGCAAGAGGAGGCTCCTAGAAATTAGATCGAGTCCTTCTAGTATCAGTTGGATCCCCAACAAGATCCCCTGCATCCTGAAGAGTAGTCTTGGCCCACTTGGGCCTCGGCTCTGGCTCTGGCTCTAGCTCTGCAACTACATCTGCATGCATTGACTCTGCATCTGACTGTATTGACTCAATATCTGAATCATCTGAATCCTCTAAATCAGAATTCTCATCTGAAGAAGAGTCGGCATGTGCATGCTCATCATCTCTGACAAGTGGAAGAACAAAAGTGTCTGCATGCGGCTGTTGAGGTACATGCAAGACACTTTCCTCGAATTGGACACTACGCTCAATGATGATTCGGTCCAAGGAAAGATCAATGAGTCTGTATCCCTTCACATCGTCGGGATATCCAACAAAGATACACTATGTGCTTTGTGGATCAAGTGCCTTCCTCTTCTCAGAGGGAATACTGGCCCATGCACGAGAACCGAATATGGAGAAGTGGGTCACTTCTGATTTGAGGCTGCTCCAGGCCTCGAAGGGGGTTTTATCCTTGACAGATCTATGGAGAGATCTGTTTTGGATGTAGGTTGCACAATTAAGTGCTTAAGCCCATAATCTCTGTGGAAGTGACTTTGCATGTAGAATGCAAGATGCCATCTATTTTAGAGATCTATTTTTCCGCTCAGCAACTCCGTTTTGTTGCTGAGTATAGGGAATCGTGTGTTGCAACTGAATCTCGACCTCAAGACAAAGATTTTGTATCTCATGGTTGACATACTCCCCCCCATTATTTGTTCAGAGGGCTTTGATCTTCTTTCCTGACTGTGTTTCAACAAGGGCTTTGAAATCTTTGAGGTGTTGAAAGACCTCTGATTTTTGCCTGAAAAAAGAAAGTCCATGTGAAGCGTGAGAAATCATCAACAAAAATGAACATGTACCTTGTTTTACTGATTGATGGATGCAGAAAAGGACCCATTAGATCACTATGGATCAAATCTAAAAGAAATGAAGCCTTTTAGGTCTTTCCTTTGTCAAATTTCTCTTGAGGGTGTTTTCCAAGAACACATCCCTCACAAATTCCTTTGGAGAAGTGGATCTCAGGTAGACCATCAACCATTCCTTGCTTGCTAAGTTGTTGCATATATCTAAAATTTAAATGTTCGAACCTTTTGTGCCATATCTTACTGCTTTCATCAACATGGGTAAGCAGTAATCCAGAATCTGGTTCAATAAATTCAGAAAATGTGTAGAATCTAGATTGATGATTTACCTCACCGGTAGCAACCATGGAATTGGTTTGCATGTCATAGATATCCACTACATCAGGTGTGAATACAACTCTCTTTGCAGTGCTGAAGTTTGTCAACTGATACACGGAGAGAAGATTGACAGAAAGTTTGGGAACGTGTAGCACATTCTCGAGTTTGTGAGTTCAATTCTTCCTTTGTCGGTGACCTCGACTGGAGAGTTGTCCCCCATCAGAATAGGAGGACCTTTGCATGCATCCAATGAAGAGTAGACTTCTTTTGTGGCTGCCATGTGGTGTGATGCTCCTGAATCTACAATCCAAGCATCGAAAGAGGAGTTGATGGCAATTAAAGCATGTCTAGAATTGCCTTTCTTGGGATTTTGATCTTTTGGCTTCTTCTTTTTGGC
The DNA here is from genome assembly GCA_009831015.1 of Picea engelmannii. Taxonomy (NCBI): domain Eukaryota; kingdom Viridiplantae; phylum Streptophyta; class Pinopsida; order Pinales; family Pinaceae; genus Picea; species Picea engelmannii. The sequence goes on along the minus strand of ML796953.1, from coordinate 45,546 downwards.
ACCCTCGAGGATGCGATCTCCAAGGTTGTTTTATTGAAGTATTTGGGCCATTTGATCTATCTGCTTCTGCATACATGCAGATTCCAGATGAAATCCTTTATGGCAGTAAGTGCATTTCTCCCCTTTTCTTCCCTTTTCACCTTTGGATCAAGAGGCATCGTTGAAGGGTTTTGAGTACCCTTCCTTCTTTGGATTTTCATGTGTTTTCCTTTTGTCTTTGTCTTTAGATTTCTGATTTTGATGACCGCTACCATCTTGCACAGTAAGTGCATGCGCCTTTGGGCCTTTGATTTTGCCCATATTGATGAGCTTGTTCTGCTCTTGTGTCAGAGACGATAAAGGCCTCAAGAGAGGGCATCGTCCATGTGGCTCAAGAGGCGAGCCTAACTGAATGAAATGTGGATACAAACACTCAGTATTATGAACCAAGTTTGGAGAGAATGGTAATAACCATTTGTTTCTCCTCCTTAGATTTATCAACCCCGCAAGTCTTGAGTTGCGACAACAAATCCTTATATTTGGTAAAGAAATCTTGGAGATTGTCGAAGGTTTTTGGATCCAAAGTGAGCAATTCCACCTCAAGCATGTGTCCCCTCATCTCGTCCTGTTTTCCAAAAAGCCCTTCCATGGTGGCCCATGCTTCATTGGGGATTTTACAGGAGGATATGTGAAAGAGGAGTTCAGGAGAAATGAAACTGCAAATAGTTCCAAACACTTCATCCATTCGATTCAGATATTTGGATTTTTCTATGGCTGATGTGGGTTCAGTCTCTATGTTCATGGTTAACCTGTATAATCCTCTGCTTCGGAGATGCACTATCATCTTCTCTTTCCATGCAAAGAAATTGTATGGTGTAAGAATGAATTCTTTTGGAAATTCCATTTTTCCGTTGTCTTCAATCTTCGATACTTGCAAAAAGAATCTGGTGTCTTTTTCTAGCAATCTGTCGGCTCTGATACCATGTAAATGTGTTGAACCTGCACAGATAAGATCTAGCTAGCAAATGACATACACAGACTGCAGAGAAAATATGAGAAAAGAGAAACAGGAGAGAAAGAATGGAAGAATTCTCATTAACCAAATGAATGAATGATAATTTACACATGATATACTTTGTATAACTCAACTAATGTGCACTGGAGGAGAAGCCAATGCGCCATAGTGGTGGTCTAGAGTGATCTGGACACACACCAGTAGTTACGTGAGTAAATTGCCACCTAGTCTAGTCTCTCAGACAGTTACGGGAGTTAACTACCACCTAGTCTGAGTTAACTAGTCTCTCAGTCTTTAGTTAACTGACTGAAACAATGTGAAGTGAGGAGGAGATCAGGGAATCATGAGTAATGCGCTAGTCTGGTGATGATCCCAAGGAAAATGCACATTAGTTGGTGATGATCCCAATGTTGCATGGTGATGATCCCAATGTGGCATCTAGACTCCACTCAACTGATCAAATTGAAGTGTGAACTGAAGAAAATATTCTCCTAGAGGAATATTCTCCCTAGACTATAGGAGACTAAATAATGACTAGTAAACATAGGGAAAACCTTAGGAAAAAGAATTCCTAGGTGTGTGTGTTGGAGTTACTTCACACACACCTAGGATTTATTTTTCCTAAGGTTATTCCTTGTTTATTAGTCATAATTAGTCATTATCCAGTCTCCTATATTTTAGGAGAGAATATTCCACCTGGAGAATATTCTCTTTCAGTTGACAC
>ML796953.1:18220-32992 GCA_009831015.1 Picea engelmannii | reverse complement strand
CAGAAAGCACATAGAGCTAGCACATGATTGTGCAGATTGAGTTGCAGCTGAGCAAGTGTACCAGATTGGTACAATGTAATGAGAAAAAATGATTTGAAGATTGAAGATAGAAAGACTCATGTCTGCCAGTTGAAGAAGGATCTATACGTGTTGAAGCAAGCTCCTAGAGCTTGATATGGCAGAATTGACAGTTTCTTGACGAGCTTGGGCTTTACCAAGAGTAAAGCAGATTCTAACCTCTACTTCAAGGTTATGAATGATGAGTCGGTGATATTGCTACTATATGTGGATGACTTATTCTTAACTAGAGAAGAAAAGCTCATCACCAAGAGTAAAAAGAAGTTCGCTACAGAATTTGAGATGAAAGACCTTGGCCTAATGCATTATTTCCTAGGTCTTGAGGTATGGCAGAGTCCAGAGAGAATCTTCCTTAACCAAGGGAAGTATGCAGTCGAAATCCTGAAGAGATTCGACATGTTGGAGTGCAAGTCCATGAATACACCCATGGAAACGAAGCTGAAGCTATTGATCGACACTTCGTCAAAATTGATTGATGCCACACTGTATAGACAGATCATTGGATCGTTGATGTACCTGACGAACACCAGACCAGATATCTGTTTTGTCGTGGACACCTTGAGTCAGTTTCCGGTAGAACCCAGACATGTTCACCTAGTTGCTGCAAAACATGTGATGAGGTACCTTAAGGGTGTTAGAATATGAATGGATGTGCTCGTTTTACCATTGACAATATTACTATTGTCACCCAACCATAGGCCGAAGCCACCCTCCGAGCACCTTAACCTTGACAGAGAATCATTCCGGAAGCAAACCATAGGCTAGATAGCCAAACAAAGGGTAGCGCACCAACAAGAGTTGATCAGATAGTCCAAACCCTAACCAAGAGATAGTCCAAGCCAAACGTGATCTGCTAGCTGCAGCAGCTGCAATGGCAACTCTCCTCCAAACCTGCGCACAAAATTGGGCACTGCAGTGCGCACAAGTGTTGCTCTGCAATTCTGAGACTGCCTGGCAGAATGAACATGGGCTTCCTGTATTTATAGTAATTCTGGCTAACTGCCTGGGCCGACTTCTCATTCTGGGTATCTGTCTGTTCAGTATATATTATTTCTTTTGGCCGACTTCTTCTCTTGTAGGCTAATAACCTAATACAAGTTATCTTCTTGGGCCAATATGTCTTCTAGGGTTATTAGCCAACTCATTAGGGTTTTTTCTTGCTTCCCGGAATATTCTATTCTCGTCAGGTTTACACGTGGAGGTAAATACCTCCAGTAACTACCATAATATCAACACTCCCTCCTAGCTAGGGAGGTATTATAGGTAATGGTCTTGAGCACAAAACATACCATTCACCTGGTAACATCAACATAGTTGTATAAACTATCTCATGACTAGATCATGAGCACCATCATCATCAGTATCATCAACTGCATCATCTCTCGAAACCATACTCTATCTGAGTAATCAGACATGATGCTCACTCCACAGAGTGACACAAGAGCCATTCTTCTAATCTAGAAGAGTAAATGTTTTGAACCATTTTCTGTCTGGGAAATCTCTGTTCATTGATCATTCATCTGGCTGAGAATTATTTTCAACACCGTTGATAGTCTTCAAGGCAATCGGAACAATATCATTGAATAGAACACAACTGTGTTTATCATAGTAGTACACAACTACAATCCAGTGGTAACACTACCATACCAAGTACCACACAGATACTTGATCAAACAGTGGAACGCATCCACCACAGTAGTATACATCCACTGTCTAGAAACATACAGTCTTCATAATAATCATCTGATATCAACTTGCACAAAAACAATGTTATGATATAAAATGAATCATCTGGGCCATTCTTCCACTCACATCTATGAGATCTTGGAAGAGCATCTGCCCTCAGAAGGTCAAACATCAACGATGAGCTATCTAGACTATTCTTCTCAAGCAAGGAAGAATAATTGTCCTGATTTATGAGCCTAGACCATTCCCCACCCTGGGCCATTCCTCCGACACTAGACAAAGTGTAACCTGAAGAGAATGAGTCTGCCCTAAGGAATGTCTGTCCCTGATTGCTGAACCTGGACCATTCCCCACCTTGGGCCATTCCTCCGACACTAAACTAAGTGCAACCTGGAGAGAATGAATCTGCCCTAAGGAATGATTGTCCTGCACCAACCTCCAAAACGGACCATTCCCCATGTTAACCACAATAGGAAATCGTTGTCCAGTGAGGCGGGCCAGTCTTCTTGAGTAACCCTCAAGAAGAGAGACTGCCCTAGACCACTTCCCATGTTAACCACAATGGGAAGTCGTTGTCTATGGTACATCAGCAATCTGGACCATTTTCCAAACTGGAAAATGTTTGTTCGTCAGAAATCTCAATCCACTTTCCGAACTGGAAAGAATTTGCTCATCCTGGACCATTTTTCGAACTGAAAAATGATTGTCCATCAATCAATAATACATATGTGCTCCCTCCCAACCTGGGAGTCATCTCTTCCTTTTTCAATAAGGAAGTCGTCTCCACGAGCTCCAGCTTGAGTACGCAAGCTCTTTCATCTTGGACAGAAGCTTTACCAAAATGTATGCTTATCTGCTCATCTATGGAGATATGTATTGGAGAACCACTTTCTCCTTTCTAGACTCCATCACGAATAATGTAATGCTTGATTTCAAATGTACTTCGGTCTGGAACACTGGTTTTTCTTTGAAGGCTTCATGTAACTCTGATCAATAAGGTATATCATTGTTGGAAAACTGGAACATATCCATGTGGCACTTCTTCTGTCATCATGAGATCTAATCTTCTGAGTAATCATCTTGATACAATATCTTTGTTATAGAAAATCTTCACCACACTTCTGTTGTGCACTGGAGGTTCTCCACCAAGTTATCTTCTTCCATCTGCATACAAGGGTCGCTTTCTGGTATGCTTCAAAGTCTTGAGGTTGCTCTTCATACGCTCTTTGTTCAATTGCTTTGGAGAACAGTCTTTGCATTCATCTGATGTAGAACTCCAACTCATGGATATTGCGGATGATATAAAGACTCATGTAGAGGTATGCCTGGTTTATTGGAACAAGTAATCATCATAGTCTTCTCCCTCCATCTGGGAGAACCTCTAGTTCTGGATCTTGCAATGCTTGCATATATACACTGTTCTTTATCACAACTTTCAGTTCCTCTGCTTGATTGCTTTTATTGAGTTCTAAATAGGTTGGTAATCTTGTGATTCTTAATACAGTGACTGGTTGTTCTGGCTTCCCTTTCTTTCTTGGAATCTTCATGTTCTTCCTGATGTTTTTCTTTAGCTCTTGGGTCCATGAAGTTTCTTATAGATTCCATGCCCTAAAGATTCCACTTCTTCCTTTCATTATAGAATCATGGATGTGGATGGACAACCAGGGATACTTTAAGGCTTCTCTTCGAAGAAGACTTCTTCTGAGATTGAATTGAACACGTACTATCTTTCATGGCTGCTACCATGGATATATACTTCATCATCTTCAATGGATCATAGGATTAGCTCCCTCCTAATCCTTGCTTCATGTATGTGTGTATATAATCGGCTCCCTCTGTCTAACAGAGTCCACGCTTCCGTCTGCATCCTTATTGTCTTCTACAATATATAATCGGCTCCCTTCGTCTAACAGAGTCCACGCTTCTGTCTTATTGTCTTCTACAAAACGTCATAAGTCTTTCTCCAATTTCCTCTTGATTGTTGACTTCTTTCTGTCTTTGCTTCTTCTAAGTCTCTTCATGATTGATTCTGATTTCGACTTATCTTGTAATAGCTTCCACGTGATTTTTTTGATGTATTTCTTCCTTTCATGTGTATTATCTAACTTGTATAATGATAGCAATCCTTATCTTGTTGTTCTTCCATAGGTATAGTTCTTCTTGGAACACATTATCTTCCAAGAGATAGATATACAAGATATGTACAGAGACGATACAAACAAGATATGTACAAGAACTAAGAAGAGTATTGTTACCTTCAGAAGAAGAAGTCTCTTTCATCCTGCTTAGTCTTTTTTGTAGGTTCCTTTTCTTCGGCAACTGATGCTTCATGTTTCTCCTTCTTTTTCTTTAGCTCGGGACAATGATTCTTGTAGTGACCATACTTTCGACAGTTGAAGCATTGTATTTCTGAAATATCTTTCTCTTGATTTGGCTTCCTCCTTGAACCAAACTTCCTTTTGTTCCTGAAATCCTTGAACCTTGTTGTGAAGGCTTGATCATCGTACTTCTTTTGGGGTTTCTCTTTTGCATTGATCCTTGATTCTTCTTGAGCACAGCAAGTCCAAAGTTCTTCAAATGTAGGATACTCCTTCCTTGTGTTCATGCTTGTGTCAAATGCATCCCACATCTTGGGAAGACAATTGAGTACTGTGTTTACCAATTCCTTCTCTGAAATGATCTCTTCAATAGCTTGTAGTTGATCTCTTAACTGAGAGATTCTCACAAGGTATGATGTTATGATGTCATCATCATTCATCTTCATGTCACGGAGCTCATTCTTCAGACTCGTTACTTGTCCAATGTTTCTGACTAAGAAGAGGTTTGTTAGGGCATCGTACAGCTTCTTCGATGAGTCAAGATGGGAGATGTAGAGTATCAAGTGGTCTTTTATAGAGTCCACTATGATACCCATGGCATTGATGTCACCATCTTTGAACTTCTCCATAACTGCAACGTTCTGCGATTCCTTCTCTTTTCCTTCTTCAAACTCTGGTTTCACGATCTTTCCTTTCACGATATCCATCACTTTATTCTTGGCAAAGATGAGGTCAATGCTTGTCTTCCATGCTTTGAAGTTAGAAGCTCCATCTAACTTGTTTTCTGACTTCATAGAGTAAGTCATGGCTGCTTTGACTTGGTCAACCCTAGATCTAACCAAAAACTCAAACTTGACGTCTAGGCTTGCTGAGAGTGCCAGGAGATGTGCTAGGCTGGGGCGCACTGATCTATCTGAAAATTAGGTCAATCCCTTCACTTAAGGTACCTCAACGAGAGGATTAGGGTTTCTATAACTACACCTGCTAGTAACCCTAGCAGCAGTGCTGTGGTGACTGCTCCTGCTAGAAACCCTAGCGACAGTTCTTCAACGAGCTTAATATCCTTACGGCTATGTTTCCTTCCAGCGGTTAGACTGAATGAAGGAGGTGTGGGCCCATAACCTGTTAGAATATGAATGGATGTGCTCGTTTTACCATTGACAATATTACTATTGTCACCCAACCATAGGCCGAAGCCACCCTCCGAGCACCTTAACCTTGACAGAGAATCATTTCGGAAGCAAACCCTAGGTTAGATAACCAAACAAAGGGTAGCACACCAACAAGAGTTGATCAGATAGTCCAAACCCTAACCAAGAGACAGTCCAAGCCAAATGTGATCTGCTAGCTGCAGCAGTTGCGATGGCAACTCTCCTCCAAACCTGCGCACAAAACTAGGCACTGCAATGCGCACAAGTGTTGCTCTGCAATTCTGAGACTGCCTGCCAGAATGAAGACTGGCCTCCTGTATTTATAGTAAATTATGGCTAACTGCCTGGGCCGACTTCTCATTATGGGTATCTGTCTGTTCAGTATATATTATTTCTTCTGGTCGACTTCTTCTCTTGTAGGCTAATAACCTAATACAAGTTATCTTCTTGAGCCGACATGTCTTCTAGGGTTATTAGCCAACTCATTAGGGTTTCTTCTTGCTTCCCGGAATATTCTATTCTCGTTAGGTTTACACGTGGAGGTAAATACCTCCCGCAGCTACCATAATATCAACAAAGGGTACATTAGATTGTGGTCTCAGCTATGATGGAGATCATGATTTCACACTGAGTGGGTACACTGATTCAGATTGGGCTGGAAGTGTCTCTGACAGGAAGAGCACTTCAGGATGTTTCAGTTTGGGATCAGCCATGATCTCATGGCAGAGTAGGAAGCAATCCAGCATTGCTCTCAGTACAGCGAAAGCATAATACATTGCTCCATGTTCTACCAGCTGTGAAGCTATATGGCTTCGTAAGTTATTGACTGGTCTATTCGACCTAGAGATGGAAGCAACCACGATCCTATGTGACAACCAGAGTTGCATAAAGATGACAGAAAATACTGTATTTCATGACAAGTCGAAGCACATAGAGATCCGATATCATTACATCTGTGACATGGTGTAGAGAGGAGCCATAAAGCTCCAATATGTTAGCACGAATGAACAAGTTGTCGATCTGTTGACCAAGCCTCTATCTCGTGTAAAGTTTGAGCACTTTCGAGATAAGCTTGGTATTGTCCAAAAGGACCTCCCTCGAAAGGGGGAGTAGTGTTGAGATATGTCAGGCTAGTACTGTGCTTCCAGCTTAATTGTTGTGACGTAAAGCCAATCTAGTTCTGTGCTTCCAGCTTAATTGTTGTGTTGAGATATGCCTAGTACTGTGCTTCCAGCTTAATTGTTGTGACGTAAAGCCAGTCTAGATTGTTGTGTTGAGATATGCCTAGTACTGTGCTTCCATCTTAATTGTTGTGACGTAAAGCCAGTCTAGATTGATGTGTTGAGATATGCCTAGTACTGTGCTTCCAGCTTAATTGTTGTGACGTAAAGCCAGTCTAGATCACTGTGTTGAGATATGCCTAGTATTGTGCTTCCAGCTTAATTGTTGTGACGTAAAGCTAGTCTAGTACCATGCTTCCAGCTTAATTGTTGTGACATAAAGTCAGCCTAGCACTGTGCTTCCAGCTTAATTGTTGTGACGTAAAGCCGGTCTAGTATTGTGATTCCAGCTTAATTGTTGTGATGGTGTGCCAGCTTAATTGTTGTGATGATGTGCCAGCCTTGTGTTGTGATGATGTGTTACCAGCCTTTGTGCTGTGATATTGTTGCTTTTGATGTTGTATCAGCCTTGTGTTGTTATTGATGATGAGGATGTATTAGTGTTATACTAATCCATGTCGATGCAGTTGATGATGGTGATGCGACTTCAGCCTCTTGCTGAAGATGATGATTATGATGACACTTCAGCTCCTGAGTCCTTGATGAAGATGATGATGATGATGATGATATTATTTCAGCCTTAATGATGAAGATGATGATGATGTGACCTTAGCCTCATACTGATGAGGATGATGATGCTACTCCAGCTCCATGCTGTGTTGATGATGCTCCAGCCTCTGTGTTGTGTTGATGATGAGCAAATCTTTCGATGATTTATAGATATGCCAGTCAGTTTTCCAAGATGATATTGATGATGTTGTCCTCTCACCCACCTGATGTTGTTGATGATGTTGTCCTCTCTCTCGCCTGATGCTGTTGTAGAATACACTTCTTGTTAAGGAGGAGTGTTGAAATAATGTAACTGCAAAGTGTATTCTAATTATTATTGTTGTATTATTCATTACATCAATCCCCTATTGCGGATTGCTCATGTCAGTTATTGTAAAAGACCAAATCCCCTTTTGCAGATTGGTCAAAGCACAATTGTAATAGGCAGAATAAGAAGTCGGCCCCAAAATATATTAAAGGTGGTTATAACCACCCAGATTGAGAAGTCAGCCCTGCCAGTGAAAAGACACCTCCACACGTGCCAGAGTTGTATAAATAAGGAGGCTAGCGCCTCACTTAGATACACACTCACTTGTTCATTTGAGGAGCAAGTTTCGGAGCTGCAGTTGAAGAAGAGAGAGAGAGAGAGAGAGAGAGAGAGGCACATTCTTGGGAGAGGACTTTCTGTATTTGTTTGAGTTATCTCTTGGCATTGTATTGGCTACCTATAATAAGGAAGTTTTGTTGGGTTTTCTCCCCCATGAGGGTTTCCCAGGATAAATAATGTGTCTCTTGTGATTGTGTATTTCTCAATGATCCTATCTTATGCTATTGTTATCTAGTGAAATGCAAAGAACTCTAATAATAGCTTAAACCTTTACATTCTAGGGCCCCTAGATGTGTTCTGGGGCCCCAGATGTGTTATGGGAAAAACAAGTCTTTGACTAGGTAGATCTTGGTGTAATACCAAGATGTGTTGATGTGTGATCCTCTTCCTCTCTCCCAAGATGGTCCATGAGACCTAGGAGTGCCTATGAAGATGGACATGGCCACATTGTTGATGTACCCTCTTATGCAGTGATGATAAAGTTTATAGGTCACTATGAGACTCATGTGGACATGCTTTGCCATTACGTAACCCCCCTTGACTTTGTCTTAATAGGTAACCCCTTGTTGTTTTGTTTTCCTCTTGTTTTATGTGATTGAGGTTTTACTTTATGTAATTAGGGTTTTATGTTATGTGATTGGGGTTTTATGTGTTTAGGGTTTTTATAATTAATATTAATATTAAGTGACATTTTAATTAATATTTATATTAATTAAAAGTCAATATTTAATTATAATTTTTTAATTGCCCTAACCCTTCTCCCTAACTATAAATAAGACCCTACCCCCCTAGCATTACACACCTTTCACTCTCTCTTCTCCCTCTTGCTGCGGCTACCTCAGTGACACTTCTCCCTCTTTTGGTGTGGCCTCCTTTTGCTCATCAATTTCAGATTTTGAGCTTCTGTGTTGCCTGGAGGTTCCCCTTCAAGGGTCTGCTTATATGTGACTGTCGGGATCTGCCTCTCTTGCTGCCGATCTGCCTCTCATGTTGTCAGATATGCCTCCTCTTGCAGCCGGGTGTGTTTTTGTAGGGTGTCGTCCCTCTTTTAAGGCCACGGAATTATGTGGAGTTACCACAGCCACTTTTTGGGCACTCTCCTTGGCTGTTCACACTTCCCTTTAGCTGCCACATGGAGTATTGAGTCCCCTGTGGGGGGTTTCTCAAAGTGCTGACCAGATTTCTGTGCAGAGGGAGTTTGCTTGTGGTGTTCACCTTGCTGTCCAGATCTGAGTGAGAGTTTAATTGTGGATGTTTCCTCCTTGTCCAATTTTTGAGTGAGGGTTTGCTATTTAGCCAAATGAAGGGTTTGCTATCTAGACTTGTGGAGTGTATGCCACTTACTGTCCAGATCTGAGGGTTCTCTTACTTGCTGTCCAGATCTGAATATTTTCTTATGGTTGATCTAATTGTTGTCCAGATCTGAGGGTTCTCTTACTTGTTGTCCAAATCTGAGTATTTTCTTATAGTTGATCTACTTGTCCTGATCTGAGGGTTCTCTTGTGATTGATTTCCTTGTTGTGCTATCATTGTTTATTTTAGGGTTTCCTATTGGAGTTATTTGCTATTATGACTTCGGATTATTGTTGTTTCCATTGGGGTTTACTATCTATGGCAAAACTGTCCCACAGTTCTTTTGACAGAGATCAAACCCTAGAGGTTTGATCTATGAACCTAAACTCCATCTGAGCATATTTACAGAGGCATACATCTAAACATGTGACAGGTACACCTCTCATTTAATCTGGAGGTAAGCTATAGTTTATTTTGTACTCAGAAATTTTGTTTGTATGTCTTATTCTTTATGCTGATCTAGTGAACAGAAAAATTTTAAAAGCATATTGTTTTTCTATTTTTCCTATTTCTAACATGGTTTCAGAGCATAGGGCGTGAAAGGAGCTCAAGAGTTGCAGACTTGAGCCTGCGTAGATCCACTTCTTAAGGTTTACAGATCAGCAAATTCAAGTTACTTTGTTCTCCTTGACTTTCTGTTTGTTTTGAAGTAAAGAGAGAGTACTTGTAAGGGCACCTAGTTTTTTAATTTGCTTTCTGAAAGTTGTTTTTACTTTCTGTGCTTAGTGGTGGACACATGGAGTGCTATGTGCAGCATGGGCCCCTGATCCAAGAAAGGTAGAATGGTTTACTAAATAAACTTCTTTAAATTCAATGTTGTGTTTGTCATGATAGCCTCTGATAGCACTTATATTATAAGCAGTGTATTCTTTGATATCTTCATAGTGAACAGCTCTAACAGCCATGGGTTTACCCAGTGGTCTGTGTATACCAGAAGAATTGATTTTGTAGGGGATATTGTAGCACTGAGGGATATTGTGTCACTAGTCTGTAGGGGCACAGAGATTCATGCAAGAAATGAATTCAATTCAAGTCAAAATTGTTTTATGATTGCAACCGTAACAATATATCTCCAGCGGTTTAAAACTGTGCAACCTACCTAAATGACTACACACAGGTAACACCATTGAGATGGAGTGGATTACACACCCAATTCAAGGGTTGACTCTACCTTGAATTACTCTCTACTATTGGATACTTCCACAACCAGTTATAGCAATTGTTTCCTTATCTATTGAAAGATATAGGATACCACCAGCCATTCGTTAAACTTGTTGCCCTCATCTTTAATGTACTTCTGACAATTGAATGTTATCAATACAAGTGTTGTAGTTAAGTCTTAACAGCAAACCATTAATTATCAATGACAGAAATATAGAAGCTCCTCGCAGTTGGTCTCTTTAGATTGCTTAAGGGGAGAATGATACGTTTTCTGCTAAGACATTCATTGGGTACTTAGCCTCAGATGGTTCTGGTTGGAGAAGAGAATAGATGATCTCTATACTCATGTTGAATGGTTAAGAATTTGCATTTTTATTCATCCTTGATGAAATTAAATTCACCAGAAAAGCAACCACAATCTCTCTACTATGGTTCTTGACAGATGGCATTTTTTTTTGGGTTTGAGAATAACATCTCAATAGAAGATAATCATATTTAATTTATTTCCTTTTCTAATATGGATACCAGGGTGTTGATTCCAGATTTAGAGTCTGTAGGCATTGACTCAAAATTTAATTGCCTACAATGTTAATAAACATGTTATTAACATAATGTTGTTTAGAAAAGGTCTAAAAAATTGGGCTCAGTCGGGGATAGTGAAAGACTATCTTATTGTACACTTGTGGAATGCAATTTTTGGATGCCAAAGTAAACTTGTCTGGATAATTGGTGGAGTGACCAATGCTAGTTGAGAGAGATTTCCTATTAGAAGAATCTGGAGGCTAGTGTTCTTTATTCTTGATGGATCCTTGGTTTTCTGTTATAGATTCCTTGAGATCGTGTTCAAGTCCATTTTGATCAGTTTTAAGTAACTTTGATCAGGAACCAAACTCTTATAAAGAGAGTCCTGCATAGACATCAAGCTAGTAGGACAGTTACTGCATACACAAAGATGCCCCAGATAACTTCAGTTGGTGGCAGGCTGCAAAGCACATGTGTGTCTTCAGCCCAAGATAGTTTAAGAACTCAATAAGGCTACTTGTTTTCCGTTTTATGTATCCTGCAGTTTGTGAGGTCACATGATAGAAGCATAACCTGGTAAAAGTCTGACTCATCTTTTCATATTAAACTTGGTACTGACACCAAGTACATCCTTCAGAGATACGGAACCAGATCAGAGTCATAGGATTTTATGAGATTCAGAGGGAGCCAGTTGGCACATACAGTGATGCAGAAATTTTATGAGACTCAGAGGAAGCAGTCCCTGTATGTGAGTTAGACCATGACCTGCAGCAGATGGCAGTATTGAGATTAAATTTGTGACTCATGACTTCTCTTAGATAGAAGGGATTATCTATGATGAGATTACTTCTCTTGCCGCAGTTTTTGATTGAAAAATTCACCAGATAGATGGTAAGACTGATTTTCTTAACAGTGAAGTTGAGCAAGTGGTTATATCAGACAGCCTGAGGGGTTTGTAATCCATGGGAAAGAATCCCATAGATTGAAACAAGCTCCAAGAGCTTGGTATGGAAGAATTGACAGTCTCTTTACAGAGTCTTGGGTTCACCAAGAGTATTGCAGATTCCAATCTTTATATAAAGATTGTACAGAATCATCCTGCTATCTTAGGATGATTTGTTCCTTACAGGCAAGGAAATTTTGATAGCTCAGACTAAGAGGGAGCCATTCAACAAAAGTTGAAATGTAAGACTTGGGTCTTTTGCATTATTTTCTAAGCTTAGAGGTGTGGCAGAAACCGGGTGAGATCTTTCTCTCACAAGAACAAGTACGCAGTTGATATGCTCCGCAGACTTGGCATGTTGGACTGCAAGTCCATATCCACACCGATGATTTCTAAACTAAAGAAGTTACAAGATCAAGCTACAGTTTCTGATCTAGAAGACCTCATTGGGTCCTTGATGTATCTTATACATACCAGACCGGATATTTATCATGTAGTGAATGCTCTCATCCAGTTCATGTGTGAACCGAAGCATATTCACATGGTTGTTGTTAAATTTATTCTGAGATATGTTCGAGGGCCTATAGCCTATCGGCTTAGATACACTTCAGTGGAGGTGTAATGCTTCATGGATACAGAGTCAGATTGGATGGGCAGTATAGTGGACAGGAAGAGTACTTCCGAATATTGTTTCAGCTTGGGTTCAACTATGATCTCCTGGTCCAGCAGGAAACAGGGCTCCATAGCCCAGAGCACTGCAGAGGCAGAATACATTGCTGCAAATGTTGCCTGCAAAAAGCAGCGTGGCTCAGAAAGCTACTCTCGGATTTGTCTAAGTTGGAACCCACAACAATCCAGTGTGATAACCAGAGCTGTGTAAAGCTCTTCATGATTCTTGTGTTTTCATGACAAACACATTGAGATGAGATATCACTATGTTCGGGACATAGTGCAGAAGAACATTCTCAGTATTCAGTATGTTCCAATAGCGAAACAAACCACAGATATTTTGACCAAGCCTATGTCATGGACAAAGTATGTGTACTTTCGAAACAAGCTTGGTGTTGCTGAGAATGCTTCTCTTGCTGAGAGGGAGTGTTGAAATTAATGCAGTTGCAAGAGTCATTCTTCGGAGGATGGAAAAGACCCTAGCTGTGAACTAGGGCCCCCAGCACACTCCTCGGATTTCTTGGTATGAGACCAAGCAGTGAGAGCCATGGAAAAAGCCCCTAGTGAGGGCCCCCAGTATATGACTGGGGTTCTTGGTCTTGGACCAAGCAATAAATCCCTAGATGTGTCTAGGGCCCCTGGATGTGGTCCAGGGAATCCTTGCCCGGTGCTTGGATTGATCCTTGGATATGTTCCTTGGTGGTTGACATAAGCCCTTAGATGTGTCTAGGGCCCCTAGATGTGTTTAGGGCCCCTGGTTGTGTTCCAGGGAATCCTTGCTCAGTGCCTGGATTGATCCTTGGATGTGTTCCTTGGTGGTTGGTATAAGTCCCTAGATGTGTCTAGGGCCCCTGGATGTGTTCCAGGGAACCCTTGCTTAATGCATGGGTTGATCCTTGGTCTTGTAACTTGGTGGATAAGACCCTAGATGTGTTTTCGGACCCCCAAATGTGTTCTGGGGCAAACTGGTCTTTGACCAGGCAGATCTTGGTGTAATACCAAGATGTGTTGATGTGTGATCCTCTTCCTCTCTCCCAGGATGGTCCATGAGACCTAGGAGTGCCTATGAAGATGGACATGGCCACATTGTTGATGTACCCTCTTATGCAATGATGATAAAGTTTATAAGTCACTATGAGACTCATGTGGACATGTTTTGCCATTATGTAACCCCCCCTGACTTTGTCTTAAAAGGTAACCCCTTGTTGTTTTGTTTTCCTCTTGTTTTATGTGATTGGGGTTTTACTTTATGTAATTAGGGTTTTATGTTATGTGATTGGGGTTTTATGTGTTTAGGGTTTTTATAATTAATATTAATATTAATTGACATTTTAATTAATATTTATATTAATTAAAAGTCAATATTTAATTATAATTTTTTAATTGCCCTAACCCTTCTCCCTAACTATATATAAGACCCTACCCCCCTAGCATTACACACACCTTTCACTCTCTATTCTCCCTCTTGCTGCGGCTACCTCAGTGACACTTCTCCCTCTTTTGGTGCGACCTCCTTTTGCTCATCAGTTTCAGATTTTGAGTTTCTGTGTTGGCTGGAGGTTCCCCTTTAAGGCTCCGTTGATATGTGATTGTTGGGATCTGCCTCTCTTGTTGTCGATCTGCCTCTCATGTTGTCGGATATGCCTCCTCTTGCAGCCGGGTGTGTTTCTGTAGGGTGTCGTCCCTCTTTTAAGGCCACGAAATTATGTGGAGTTACCACAGCCACTTTCTGGGCACTCTCCTTGGTTGTTCACACTTCCCTTTAGCTGTCGCATGGAGTATTGAGTCCCCTGTGGGGGGTTTCTCAGAGTGCTGACCAGATTTCTGTGTAGATGAAGTTTGCTTGTGGTGTTCACCTTGCTGTCCAGATCTGAGTGAGAGTTTAATTGTGGATGTTTCCTTGCTGTCCAGTTTTTGAGTGAGGATTTGCTATTTAGCTAAATGAAGGGTTTGTTATTTAGCTAAATGAAGGGTTTGCTATCTAGACTTGTGGAGTGTATGCCACTTACTGTCCAGATCTGAGGGTTCTCTTACTTGTTGTCCAGATCTGAGTATTTTCTTATGGTTGATCTAATTGTTGTCCAGATCTGAGCGTTCTCTTACTTGTCCAAATCTGAGTATTTTCTTATAGTTGATCTACTTGCTATCCTGATCTGAGGGTTCTCATGATTGATTTACTTGTTGTGCTATCATTGTTTATTGGAGGGTTTCCTGTTGAAGTTATTTTCTATTATGATTGTTATCCCCCACTTTAGGGATAACTAAGGAGATTATGTCTCGAAGCCCACAAGTCCTAGACATGGAGTACCGAGAGCCAGATCGACTTGAGCATGGCCCTGGAGGGCCCATCTTTTCTTTTCTTCAACGCCTCTACCTTGTCAGCAGCAACAGCGTCCATCACCTCGGCTTGGTCCTGTAGCAGAAGTGGATCTTGCTCCATGAGGTAATGAGTCCG
>ML796953.1:3877-15171 GCA_009831015.1 Picea engelmannii | reverse complement strand
ATGCTATTAGTTCTTAGATCTGTCCATTATCAGCAGTAAACGATGTATTAGGTGTGTTGTATTTATTTGAGTTGCATGTACTAATTTCCTATGGCAAAAACGACATGCTAGAGCACCCAAATTGAGAATACAACCATAACAATGAGCATAAAAGATTCATGACTGTTGGCTGTTCTAAAACAGCAGAAAACTAAAACATAACAGCAGAAAACTTAGAGCCTTTGTTTGGTCAAAGACAGATCAAGAAGGCACGCTGATAGGACCTGGAACTTTCACACTTTGTTCCGGGCAGGTACACTTCTGGTTATCTTTATCTTTGTTGGCTGATTAGCCAGACATTCTGATCGGTGGTGACTTGTGAGGGGGGAAACTTTTACTTAGCCATAAGCCTTTGCCTTCTCAAAACCCCAGGTCACTGGGGACGTCTCCCCTAGGCCTACCACCCTAAACAGAAAGAGCTATCCTATCGAGGTGACAGTGGTAGGATAGTCTCAGTTTCGCCAGTTTGCCTTTCTTCCACCTATCCTTTCCTTCCAAGTACAAACTGTGCGATAACAATGACTTTGGATTATTGTTGTTTCCATTGGGGTTTACTATCTATGGCAAAACTGTCCCGCAGTTCTTTTGACAGAGATCAAACCCTAGAGGTTTGATCTCTGAACCTAAACTTCATCTGAGCATACTTACAGAGGCATACATCTAAACATGTGACAGGTACACCTCTCATTTATTCTGGAGGTAAGCTATAGTTTATTTTGTACTCAGAAATTTTGTTTGTATGTCTTATTCTTTATGCTGATCTAGTGAACAGAAAAATTTTAAAAGCATATTGTTTTTCTATTTTTCCTATTTCTAACATTTCCAATGAAGATGGTCAACAAAGGAAATTGTGTTATCAGCAGCAACCCATGCCCAAAAGGCTCTGGTAAGTTAGCAGTTTCACGTAACAACAGTTTCTATCTTATGGCAAATCATGTAGCAACCATCTTTAAGACTTTAAGGTCCAATTGATGAAGTCTATCTTTAACCACTAAAATTCTTATTGAGGAACATCCACCCAAGCACTCTCACCATAAAAGGAAGTGTGGGACTTCCAAATACCTTGCCACCTTCTAAGCCATCTTGTTTCACTGTCTTGAATGGTCCATTAGTATATGTCACACGGTTTCGATTCGAGTTCAGGTTCGGCAATGATTAGGTTCAATTGGAATTCGAATTTTCCGATAAGGTTTGAATGAGGTTCGCGATTAAGTTCAGCTATATACATTTCTCTCTATATATATATATTAACTTTAAAATGAAATATGGCATAAAATAATAAGAAATCAACATCAATAAACATATATGAGTAAGAATCATGATCAGAGTAACAGGTATACAACAAACTCAAGGCATACTGCCCTTGCACCTAGAATCCTCACAAAAAAACATCATGAGACAGAGGTAGATGCGAACCTAAACAAACCTGAACATTTTTTTGAAGTTCACTGGATTTCAAACCTCACGGTTCAAATTTGGCAAACCCTGTAACATTAGTATCAACTGTAATATGTCCTTAGGCTGATTTTGTATGTTGCTAATAGATTTGAGGATCTAGTTTAGAGGAATTTTTAATGCACCTCTGATTTGCCTCATGGTGGCGGCCTATTTGCCACGTGATATTTTCCTTTATATGCTTTGTACTTTTCTATTTTTGAAAAAAAGCAGTATATATTATATTACAGAAATATACAAACTAAAAAAGAGGAAACATTCTCAAATCATAGCTACAAAAAAAGCAATGAGTTTAGAACTATATTTCGGATCCAAAGTGAGTTGCATCCTTTTGGCAAATGGCAAACTACTGATCTCAGATCAAAACCAGAGGTTTTCATCTCTTGCAAGAGACAAACATCCAACTTATGCTGAACGAAAATTTTCTTAACTGTTGTTGTTGAGAGCATCAGTAACACTTCTGGGGTGTTTGTCGGCTCTGACATCCCATGCTAATGAATCTGAAACTCTTGTATGTTTTAGAAAAGGAAACATATAGTGGATTTGCTTCAACTTTGTGATAACATACATTGTACGGAAGGTGAATATAAGGCCATAGACTGCATCCTTGAACAATTGAGTAAATCATCAAAGTCAAAGAACCTAAACTACATAACTATTAACCTTATATTATTTTGAGGTATGATAATTCAACACCTATTTGTATACTTGGGCATTGACATAGAATCATAAACATTATGATGAGAGATACTTAAGTCAGTTTGAATTAATTGTTTCTAAATTAGGGAACGTCAAATTAAAAATTGGAATGGCAAGACATACACAAAAGGCAAAGATGTAAGAAAAGTCAAAGGTTTCAAAACAGATTGTGAAAACAAATGCATCAACCTCAGAATGAGGAATAAATGAGAAAAACATTAGCATCGTTCAACCACTTCCCTTGATTGAAGCATGCCAAAGCAAAACAAGTTACAAGTACAACACATAAATCCAACCATAAGAAGAAGGTAGCTAGTGCATAGACAATAAACAAAAAAAATCTCAAGTACAACACATAAATCCAACCAAAAGAAGAAGGTAGCTAGTGCATAGACAATAAACAGAAGAAATCCTTGATATGCAAAGGAAATGGGTATAATGGCCTCAAACAAAAGAATATGTATGTTCAAGGAAAAAGAGGGTTCCAACACACAAAAAAAAGCATAATCAAAGGGAATTCCGTTGTTCTACCTATTACAGGGAAACTAAATGACATAACCAAATACAGAAACAATATATAATAAAAACAAATCACACTATAGACAGCCAAGCCAACTTAAATGAAATTGATCAACATAAGGAGGAAGGAAAGTCAACTCAGCCTTAAACGAGAGGAAAGCTCAGTAAGCATAATGAACATATAACAAAAGCAACCTTAGAAGTCCCTGTGGCTATTGCAAGGACCATATCAGTCAATTACCTAGCACAAGCAGCCATCATGGATGGTATCTAGTATCTACATGCCAGGTGGAGATCCTCCTAAGTTGGCTCACAGGAAAAGACTGCAAGGTAAGAAGATTTATAGGGGGAAGCCAAAGCTAATGTGCATGTAACAAGTGGAAACATTAGGAAGGACAAATCCCATGCAATTATGAATATCTAGACCTACAGAAGGGCTACAAATATGTATATAGAGGTAGAGGTAATCCGGTATTATTTATGAGTCTCATTCTTTCTCATTTCTCCAGTGCATAATTTTTCCTTCTTAATTGAAATTTTCAATACATGCAAGCCACCGTTTGATAAGACATCACACTTAGTTCAACTGAAAGAGTTCCAATAGTGGATTTGAGCCATCAACTCTCAGTTCATTTGGGGAAGATTTATCTTGACTTAGATGTTAATTTTTGTAGCAGCAAAAGGTGTCCTTGCACTTGCCGAGTGTCCAAGGCATGCATAGGACAATAGATTAACCCAGATCAGCTAAATTAACTTAGCCTAAGTCCTGCTTAAGCAGTTACGCATAATTCTGTTTTTTTGTCGATTGTGGAGCCCTGTCAAGGAGGGTGCACAGCCTTAGTGCTGTGTGGGGCCGTACCTAGGAGGTGCACAACCTTAGTGTTGTGTGGGGCCCTGCCTAGGAGGAGTACAGCCTTAGTGCTGTGTGGGGTCCAGAGAGAGGAGGCGTCTCAATCTGGACCGTTGGAGTCTTTGCTGGGCGTGAATCCCAAGGCAGCAGGTGAGGGAGGTTGGGTATAGAAGAGGCTGAGGGTGTTGGGCACCTCATTCTGTCATTTGGATGAGCAAGAGAAGAGAGGGAGCTAGGCTGAGAGAAGATACAGGTTGAGCTGCTGAAGAGGGTGAGTTCTGAGCTGAACTAGGGCAGCCAATGGAGGCTATTCAGAGGCCATACTGTGCCGCAAAAAGAGGACAGCATCAGAGCCATTTACAGCAGCAAAGCCATTTACAGCAGCAACAGAACAGCCATTTTCTGAGCATATTGGGATGAGAGAAGAGGTCAAATTAGAGGGTTTTTGGAGCAACAGTTAGGGCTGCACACAGCAGAGTTGTACAGCCAACAGAAGAGGCCGTACCAGGCCATAAAAGACAGCCAGAAGGAGGCCGTACAGGCTGGAGGTTGCTGGGCTGAACAGCAATTGGTTTGCTGGCCCAAAACTGAGCAAAATACTTCTGTTGTACTGTAAGAATTGTCTGTGACATATTTGCTGCTGTAACTTCTCTCAGAAAGCCTAATAAAACTCCCCTCTTAGCTGGTTTTCCCCACACTGGGGTTTCCAGGGTATACACTGTGTCATTGTGTGTGATTAGTTTTTAATTTTTCCGCTGTGCATGCATGTATACTCAATTGGTATAATTTTAGCATAGATCAGATTTAAATTTCTGAGTTTGAAATTGAATTTCTGGGTTAAAAATTAAAATCTATTGGCTAAATTATCATTGTGCTGGGTATTGAAAGTTTTACATGGTATCAGAGTTGTGCCTCTAATTAGCATGCAGGTCACCGGTTCAAGTCTCAGGAAGATTTCTGCAGATTTTCTGAAGGTTCCAGCAGCCCAGAATCAGAGTTTTCATAGCTACTAGCGCGAGGTACGAGGATAGGCTTGAGGGGGCCTCAAACTATCTTTAGTGGAAGGTCAGAATTACAGTTGTGCTCAAGGAGAACAAGTTGTGGGCTTGTCAGCACAATAGTCCCTATACCAGTCCATGATCCTATTGCCTTGGACCTCCATGAGGTGAAAGAAGCCAGGGAACAGAGGATTCTGTTGGATGGTGTCAAGGACCACCTGATTCCACATCTAGCTGAGAAGAAAATAGCAAAAGATATGTGGGAAGCATTGACCAAGCTGTATCAGAGTGACAACCAGAACCATGGCTCTCAGGGACAAGTTGCATGCCACCAAGATGGCAAGGGGTGAAGGAGTGAGATCCTACCTCACTAGGCTCACACAAGTCAGAAATGAGCTAGTAGCAGTGGGAGATATTGTTCTTGAAGAAGAGTTGCATTGTCTTGAATGACTTTGGCAAACAGTGGGATGTGTTTGTCAAGTGTGTAGTGGGCCATGAGAAGATGCCCACTTGGGATAGGCTGTGAGATGAATTTACTCAGGAAGAGATCTGGGAGGGGTCTCAACATGGAGAACATAAAAATAAATCTGAAGATGAAAAGAACCTCGTTTTGGCATAAAAGAGCAAGGGGAAGAACAAGAAGAGTTCAACTGATTCAAAACAAGGCAGCAAGAAGAAGTTTGACACTAGTAAAGTTAAATGCTTTGCTTGTCATCAACTTGGGCATTTTGCCAGCTAATGTCCCAACAAGAAGAAGGGCAAACCCAAGAAGCAGATGGCTGCTACAGCCGATATGGATACATTTGCAGCCAGATTTGAGGATGAATTTTCACTCCTAGCATGCCTATCCACCTCCATGGTCACTAGGACGTGGTACATCGACAGTGGTGCTTCATGTCACGTGACAGGGGTGCGTGAGTACTTCAGCAGCTTGAGGGAGTACCATGCCAGCTGCAACATGGTAATTGGAGATAATGCCAAGTACAGGCCAACAGGCAGTGGGACCGTGAGGTCTCGGAGGGAGTCCGGTAAGCCTTTGTCAATTAATGATGTTTTGTTTGTTCCTGGTTTGACTTAAAATCTGTTTTTTGTTTCAGCCTTAGAAGATAAGGGATATGTGGTCGCTTTCTGGAATGGAAGAGTATTCATAATTTCATACATCCAAAGGGCTCCAATGCTAGCATGGAAAAAGTGTTGGGAGTAAGGAAGGACAAACTGTACATGTTGCAGTTTGAACCAACCTATGCGTTGGTTAGTAGTTGCAGTAGTGGCCAAAAATTGGGGGAGCTTTGCCATAGGAGGATGGCTCATTTACATCATGGAGCACTCAAGGTGCTCAGGGAGGTCATGACTGGGCTTCCAGAGTTTAGTTTTGATCAGCATGGTGTATGCAAGGGGTGTGCTATGGGAAAGTACACCAAGACAGTCTTTCCTAGCAGTGACAGCATATCCAAAGGGATTTTGGACTTGATCCATTCAGATGGTTGTGGGCCCATGTCAACAGTGTCTATTGGAGGGTTTAGCTACTATGTCTCCTTTATTGACGATTATTCCAAGAAGACCTGGATCTATTTTATGAAGATCAAGGATGAGGTCTTCAGTGAATTCCAAGAGTTCAAAGCTCTTGTGGAGAACTAAACAGGCAGAAAGATCAAGGTGCTCAGATCAGACAATGGAGGCAATTATACATCGAGTACCTTCAAGGAGTTCTATGCAGATTCTGGGATTAAGAGGGAGTTGACTGTGCCATATAACCCGCAGCAAAATGGAGTCTCAAAGAGAAAAAACAAGTCGATAGTTGGGGCAGCAAAAGCTATGTTGCATGATCAAGACTTGCCCATGTTTCTATGGGCCGAGGCATGCAACACTGCAATCTACCTACAAAACAGGAGTTCGCATAAGGTATTGCGGAGGATGACCCCTAAGGAGGCCTTCACGGAGTAGAGAGCAGAGATTGGTCACATACGCATCTTTGGGTGCTTGGTCTACTGCCATGTTACAACTTACGGCAAAGAGGAGAACCAAGCTCGAGCCTACAGCAGAGAAGGGCATCCTTGTTGGTTACAACGAGACCTCCAAGGCCTATAGGCTATAGGGTCTACATTCCTGCACTCGACAGGGCAGTGCTTAGGAGGGACATGAAATTTGAGGACAGGGCTTTCAGAAAGTCCGATGGACAGATGCCAATTGATGACCAGAGTCAGGAGCAAAGTGCACCTAAGGAAGGGGCTAGACAACCATTACAGAGTACAGGACCCCAAACTTCTGTATAGGTTGGGTAGCAACAACAACAAAGTGAGCAGGGTGAGCAGCGTGAGCAACATGAGGAGGAGCATGATGCTCAATGTACTCCGGCTAAGTCCTCTAGTAGGAGGCCAAAATGGGTTGAGCGCACATTGAGAGTGGATCAAGAGCAGGTGGATGCTCCCAAGACATCAGTCAGGGAGAGCAGAGTGCCACAAAGGTTTTTCAGTTACATGGCTCTTATGAGCGAGTTGATAAAGGCCGAGCCTTCCATTTTTCAGGAGGAATCTGAGCAATAGGTGGAGAGATGCCATGATGGAGGAGTACTCTTCCATCATGAAGAATGATGTGTGGGAGGTTGTGCCCAGCCAGAGGGGAAATCAGTGGTTGGCTCTAGATGGATCTATAAGATCAAACACGTTGTTGATGGCAGTGTGGACAAGTTCAAAGCCCGCTTTGTGGCTAAGGGCTTCTCACAGAAGGAGGGCATTAACTTCAGTGAGACATTTGCACCCTGTTGATCTTTCAATAAGCTAGGTTAAGCATGTAGTTCATTTAATTTTGCATTTGTCTTAACCATAAACAATAATGTTACAGCAACCAAGATCACAAGAAGAAGCACCATGCACAAGAACACAAGAAATATCCTAGGAAACCCTTCTCAACAAGGGAAGAAAACCCAGCCAAATCCTTTGCTATATTCTTTAAGAGAAAGACCTTCACCACCAAGATAAAACCTAGCACACAAGAGGGTGCTCAAACCCTAGAAGACTAGCGCCCAAGAGAGGTGTGCACTTTTCCCAAGGAAGTGTACTTGCTGAAATTTCCAAACTAACATGAAAGATATGATTCCTCAATGAGGAATTTACCTTTACTTATACTAACCTGAACCTGTCAACAGAAGTGTCTATTGGCACAACAGGGCCGACCTCACTAGCTTATAATATAATTAATATTAACCAGATTAATTATCTTTTACATTAATTACCAGTCACATTAACGTGGGGTCGACATGTACCCTTTACATTACAATTAGGGTTACAGGCACGTCTGACTCTTGAACAATATAGCAAAGGATCTTGTACACCCACCAGTGCTCATCCACTAAGGGCACATCCATAGGGATGTCCATATCTCTGGCTCACTACATTACACAGAAGAACCACTTCTTCACACGTTCACCTGTGCTCGTCCACAGGCACGTCCACTCAACAGATCTTCTTTCCCACTGCATTACACAGGAGAGTCATCTGGAGTTTCTCGTCAACTCTTCTGCTTAGAGGAGGCTAATACATCATCTTCATTTATGTTCTCATGACGATGCACCCAGCACTTTAGGATTTCACAC
Organism: Picea engelmannii; assembly: GCA_009831015.1. NCBI lineage: Eukaryota > Viridiplantae > Streptophyta > Pinopsida > Pinales > Pinaceae > Picea > Picea engelmannii. The sequence goes on along the minus strand of ML796953.1, from coordinate 7,019 downwards.
GTTCACCTTGTGCTCAGCCACAGGCACGTCTAACTCAACAAATCGCCTTTCCCACTGGATAATCATCTAGAGTTCTTCTCATCTCTCTGAATGGAGGAGGTCATCTCTACGTTCCAACACTGTCTCAAGAGGAACCACACACCCTCTTCAAGGGCTTTCTCTCAGGTTTGTAAGCTGGAGAATATCTCACATGGCTGCAATGATCCACATCTCACAGGTTTGTACGCTGGAGAATGTCTCACATAGCTCCAATCATCAACACACCCATGGTGAGATATTCTTCTATCAGGGTCGTGATATCCATTATAGTTGAGTTGGGGTGGAAGATCCACCAAATGGATGTCAAGACAGTGTTTCTTAATGGAGTGATAGAGGAGGAGATTCATATTGAGCAGCCAGACGGTTTTGAGATGCATGACAGGACATCTCATGTTTGCAAGTTGAAGAGAACGCTATATGGGCTCAAGCAAGAACTATGTGCATGGTACTCTAGGATCGATAGTTATCTGCTTGGGATGGGCTTAACCAAGAGTGAGGCTGACTCCAGCCTCTACTACATCTTGGTTGGGAGTGAGCCACTCATTCTTGTGCTATATGTGGATGACTTATTCTTGATAGGGTCAGAGAAGCTTATAGCAGATTGCAAGAGAGATCTTGTTGTTGAGTTTGAGATGAAGGACTTGGGGCTGATGCATTATTTTCTTGGTTTGGAGGTGTGGCAGAAGGATGGGCAGATTTTCGTTGGGCAAGGGAAATATGTTGTGGAGATCCTGAAGCGGTTTTCCAAGCAAGATTGCAGACCTATGGAAACACCCATGGTTACTAATTGGAAGAAGATAGATGCTTCCAAGTCAGAGGGAGTGGATCCCACTCTTTACAGGCAGTTCATTGGCTCTCTTATGTATCTGGTTAACACTAGACCAAATTTGTGTTTTGTTGTCAATACACTCAGTCAATTCATGGTAGAGCCTGAGCGTGTACAATGGGTAGCAGCAAAACATGTGTTGAGGTATCTACGTGGGACAGTTGAGTTTGGATTGAGCTATATCCAGGGAGATGGAGTGAAGCTCGTGGGTTATTCGGATGCAGATTGGGCAGGCAACAGTGTAGATAGGAAGAGCACACCAAGTTGTTGTTTCAGCTTGGGTTCAAAGGCTATTTCCTGGTTCAGCAGGAAGTAAAAATCAGTTGCCTTAAGTTCTACAGAGGTTGAATAGATGGCAGCCAGCTTGGCATCATGTGAGGCCATTTGGCTTCGGAAGCTACTCATGGGCTTGTTTGATCGAGTGTTGGACACAACCGTGATTCAATGTGACAATCAAAGCTGCATCAAACTCTGTGGAAATCCTGTGATTCATGATAGGTCCAAACAAATTGAGATAAGGTACCACTTCATTCAAGACTGCGTGCAGAAAGGTTCAGTAAAGCTACAATATGTGCCAACCAGTGAGCAGATTGCAGACATACTCATGAAGCCTTTGGTGAAAGGAAAATTTGTCTACTTCGGGGACAAGTTGAGGGTTGTACAGAACACCTTCCTCGCTAAGAGGTAGTGTTAATTTTTGTAGCAGCAGAAAGTGTCCTTGCACTTGTCTAGTGTCCAAGGCATGCATAGGACAATAAATTAACCCAGATCAGCTAAATTAACTTAGCCTAAGTCCTGCTTAAGCAATTAATCACAATTATCTTTATTAGTGGATTGTGGGGCCCTGTCAAGGAGGGCACACAGCCTTAGTGTTGTGAGGGGCCCTACCTAGGAGGCGCACAGCCTTAGTGTTGTGTGGGCTCCAAAGAGAGGAGGCGCCTCAATTTGGACCGTTGGAGTCTTTGTTGGGTGTGAATCCCAAGGCAGCAGGTGAGGGAGGTTGGGTATAGAGGAGGCTGAGGGTGTTGGGCACCTCACTTTGTCATTTGAATGAGCAAGAAAAAAGAGGGAGCTAGGCTGAGAGAAGCTACAAGTTGAGCTGCTGAAGAGGGTGAGTTCTAAGCTGAACTAGGGCAGTTAGTGGAGGCCATTCAGAAGCCGTACTGTGCAGCAGAAAGAAGACAACATCAAAGCCGTTTACAGAAGCAACAGAACAGCCATTTTCTGAGCATATTGAGCTGAGAGAAGAGGCCGACTTAGAGGGGTTTTGGAGCAGCAGTTAGGGCTGCACACAGCAGAGTTGTATAGCCAACAGAAGAGGTCGTACCAGGCCGTACAAGACAGGTAGAAGGAGGCCATACAGGCTGGAGGTTGCTGGGCTGAACAGCACTTGGTTTGCTGGCCCAAAACTAAGCAAAATACTTCTGCTGTACTGTAAGAATTTTCTGTTACATATTTGTTGCTGTAACTTCTCTCAGAAAGCCTAATAAAGTTCCCCTCTTAGCTGGTTTTACCCACACTGGGGTTTCCAGGGTATATACTGTCATTGTGTGTGATTGGTTTTTAATTTTTCCACTGTGCATGCATGTATACTCAGCTAGTATAATTTTAGCATATTTCAGATTTAAATTTCTGAGTTCGAAATTAAATTTCTGGGCTAAAATCTATTGGCTAAATTATCATTGTGCTGGGTATTGAAAGTTTTACATTGTAAACATAATTACGGGATTACTCCATAACCAAAAGGTCGGTTATGTTTTCTATATTGATGTCATTGCTTCGAAGGGTAGAGCAAGTTCAGCCTATTTTGAATCCTTATTTGCCCATGGAGTGCCCAGGGAGTATCAAAACTAGGGGATTTTGGAGAACTAATAGCCACTAAGGTAAAATATTATTTATGAATAGTCATGTACCCTAAGTGTAAGTGTTGATTTCATAAGCATTACAAATTTATATTTGACGGTTGACTGAAATTGATTGCTTGAATGGGGGTTTGTGGTCTCTATACATTACCGATAACTGGACAAGTTATCTGTTTAAACTTCACAGAGTATCTATGAAAATTGCTGTAGCGTGAGCATATATATTGAGAATGTCCTAATAGCACCGAGAGAAACAAGGTACATTATACAGCCCAAGTATGGGTGGGGTGACTCATCAAGCCTTCCTGTGTGTAATGGTGCAGTGAATCTAATCTAGACGATGCATTGGATGCATTGAATATGGACACCAGCACAGCCCATCAAAACATTGTTCAAATATGCACCTTGAGATATG
>ML796952.1:141556-152258 GCA_009831015.1 Picea engelmannii | reverse complement strand
AAAAAAAAAGGAAGGGATTAATAAAAATAGGGAAACTAAGTAATAAATGAAACATAGACAATTAATAAGTAATAAAATTATTTAACGTGCGGGAGTATAAAAGGTTATGAATTTAAAAATAAAATGAAAAGATTAATTAGCGCATTACCTTTTTGGTTTTAAAAAAAAAAAAAAAAAGAGAAGGGATTTATAAAAATAGGGAAATGAGCCTTTTAATAAATTAAAGAAAATAATTTTGGAGAAACGTGGGGGATGAGTGACACTTGTAAGACAAATAATTTTTAGAGGGTTTTCATTAAAACTTAAATAAAATGTGATTTAGGGCAAGGGTGGGTCTCAAAACTCTATAAAAGAAAGGGAAGATGAGGAAGAAGGGGTTTTTTTTTTTGGAGCGTAACGTTACGCTGCCAAATTTGGACTGGACTGATTGCTTGTGAGGAGTTTGGATTTTCTCATCTTGTATTGGAGTGGTAGCTCAGCCTTGCGAGGTGAGATGGGAAGCTAGGCATACCTTCTGGATTTGTGTGGCCCCTTTGTGGCTTGGGGGGCTAAGGGGGAAGCAGAGTACCCCTAGCGATTGGCTGGGAGGTATCGGTGAGGTCTCTACGGTCGGCAAGCGGGAGCGACATGGAGGGCGAGAAGTGGCACGGAGAATGGGACGTCATCCAAAGCGAGCGAAAGGCAACGATATGATTTTATTTCTGGTAGAGTAGGAGGCATTTGGATATATGGTTAGATCTGCATGTGTTTTAAATGGGTAAACTGATTTTTAGCTAATGAATGAATTTGTGTTATAGCTGGGCTAAATGATTGTTGATGGGTTTCTGTGACCTTCCTTGGATCTGTACGATCTCCCGCTGTGCCTTGTGTTGTTATCTGCATTTTTACCTTTGCAGTGGCGTTATATGTTCATGGTTGTGTGTAGGGCGTTTATATGTTAATGGCTGGGTGTATGGAGTTCATATGTTAATGGTTGTTTTTACCCAGTGGGCGTTTTTAAGTTAATGGATGTGTTTATATCTGACTGGGGGCATTTTTAAATTTGGTTATGGGCGTTTGTTTCAATCTGAGCATTCATATTTCCTTGGGTTTTTATACCAGTGTGGGCATATTTTATATTACCAGGGTTTTTTTTTTTTATTGTCGTGGGCATTTTCTTTATATGAATGGGGGCGTTTCATATCTATGGGGCCGTATTATATAGCACAGGGGCGTTTTTATATTCAGTGGGAATTTTTAATATTAATTGGGGGTGTCTGATGTTAATGAGGGCGTTTTCATGTTAACAAGGGCGTTTATAAAATTTAAGGGGCATTTTTACAGTGATGGGGGCATTACAAATTTTTGTGGGCGGTTTGTTTTAAATGTGGGCATTCATATATGACTGTGGGCATCATTATATCTGACTGGGGCATTTTTAAACATGGATAGGAGTGTATTGGCACTCAGTCCTTGTAAAATAGTTCTGGAAAATCGTTTTATAATATTGTTGTAACATGCAATTCGTTTTTATGATTACTGCCAATTCGTCCTGGTAAATGAGTTTTGGCGATAGTTATTGGCTTTTCTGGAAATTGATAAGTTTCACCTTGACTCCTTATGTCTTCCTTTTCTGAGTTGTAATTGAAACAAATATTCAAATTCATGCAATTTTCATTTTTGATTTTTATTTCAAACGAATATTAGAATCCTTGCGGTTTCAATCCTTAAACCTTTATTGAATAACTATTAGAATCCATGCACTTTCAGATTAAATTGTTATTTGAAACGAATATCAGAATCCCTGCATTTCAGTTTTTATATTTTACTTTTAATTGAATATTAGAATCCACGTCAACTTGGGACCATTCGTAGTTGCTCCACTCCTATTTGGCTCTTGAGATAATGTGGGGGAGTTTTAAATGGGGAATTCTATGTTGGACATAGATCGGGTGAATGACTTGATTCACATTAGTTCTTAGACCACTTCATGCATAAAATTTTGTAGCACCGACTCAATTGTATGAAACCTCCTTCTCCATGACTACAAAGAACAAAAATCCAGAGTATTTGAGCTCTCAAAAGTTATGGTTCAATTTCATGTCAAGCTTAATTGATAAGGACACCTCAGACAAAGCGATATATACCTCATCTCTTTCATAATCATATTTTCAATTTGGGCTTAGAATCATGTTCCTTGTTATCCTACTATATGTTTATATTGAGGACAGTTAAATGGTCATTATCAAAAAAGGAAATAAAAAATCTTTTACCTTTTTCTTCAAGGATGCTCCCCTTTTACATAAGTACATAGGATAGTATATGTTAATGTAGAAGGCAGTAAGCTTATTTAAAACCCAATTAGATTTATGTTACCAATGATACCATACCAACAACAAGCTATTTGTGTTAGTGTAATTGCAAGGTTTGTGATCTAAAATATGATGGCATGGTTATTATGGAGAGGTTATTGTTATTGCAACGTAAAGCCCATGTATTGTTAGCGTTAGCTAGAAGGGAATGAAATTCAATGTTATTTTAATTGCAAGGTTTTTATACTGACATTGTTATTATGGATGTTTTTCTTTAAATAATATTATAATCAACAATATTATAATAGTTAAGCATTTTACCCTTGCATCGAACTTTTACTTTTACCTTAAGATTTTACTAATGAAACAGATTAGCGGCTAGTTGGATGAAATTAGAGTAGAGGGAAGATTGAGAATTATTTTATGACAACCATAAAGGAAGCAACCATTTACTTATGTAGTTAGTATTCAATAATAGCAAGCTATTTAATCCAGTTAAGGTTTAATTAATGTTTTTACAAAGCAATGGAAGTTGATATAATGGAATGGAATGGAATGAAATGATAGTGAAATGTTAATGTAGGGTACTGGGATGTAATGGGATGTCAATATGAGGTAAGGTCATTATTAATGCGATGTTGTGCAATATCTTATGTTAATACTAATATTCAAGGGGATGTACATGATCATGTGGTCATCATTTATGGTATTGATATCGTAGATTATTTATATGTGTTATGTTTTAATTAATGATTGATCGATCAAATAACGCGCCTGGAAATAAAAGGGAATTGTGCCTCGAGTTGGTTACTGTTAGATAGTATATGTATATCAGACACCTTGTGTGCTTGTAATTTCATTTGGATTGAAGAAATGTTTAAATGTTTAGATTTTTGGTTGTGAGCCATGCACAATGTTGGATTTTGATTTCTAATTCTCGCTCGCAATTGAAGGGCTATGTTACTGTATTGTTATGTTGGTTGCCTTGGGTTGGTCTGATGATAGTCCTTAGCTTAGTGGGATTGTTTTCTTGTGTTGGGAGGGTTGTAGAAACCTCCATGTTCCTCAGAAAAGTCACCAGCCCTGAGACCTTAAATGGTTAAAATCGATGGGAACCTGGGCTTGAGCGTTGCTTATGTGTCTTAGAGGTCCTAACCATTGCAGGGTAGGATGGGTGGGTAGTCAGTTCTACTTATCGTCGTGTGATCGTCAATTATGCATGCAGTTACTTGTCGCGCGTCCTTGTCGTCTTTTTTTTGTTCATCATGGTTGCGTCTTATTCGTCGTCGGGTGGCGATGCAAAGTCGAATGCATTGATTGTTTCCATTATACACGCACGCACACACTTTTAAACACACACACAATTTTTTTTTTGCACTAGTTACTAGAGTTGGGTCGTTGTAATGAGGAAGTTGTTACATATGGTATCCGAGCCAGTTCAACCTGCGACTTGGGATTCGCTACGAATTTCGTTGACATGAGTGGATTTTATTATACTATTGTTGATCGAGTTGATTGGGTCCATGTAGGTGGTCATGGTTAGAGGACGCTGCGGAGGCAGACGATGGGGTGCTAGGGGAGGAGGCGTGACGCCTCTAGTAGCATCCTCGCCTGAGGGGTATAACCCCCAGGGAGGCGAGCAAGTTCTCGGACAAGAGCAGATAGTGGTTGGCGATGTTGTTGGGATGATGAGATCTTTTCAGCGCATGTCCGAGGCACTGATCAGCCGATTGGACAGAGACAAGGCCAGGGCACCGGCACCCACTGAGGTTCCACTGCGTGCACCGACCGTTACCGATAGCGTTCACCGTGAACTCAAGAAGGTTAAATTTCTCAAGTTCTTTGGTGCCTCGGATGGCACCGCCGCCAAGGCATGGTTGGAGAACATGGCGATGTGCTTCACACTTCATGATTATACCTCCAACATGAAGGTCCACATGGCGGTCTTCCAACTAAAGGGGAGCACTCTACTATGGTGGAAGATGCTTCTGCCACAGCTGAACATGGCCGTTGAAGACGTGTCATGGGAACTGTTCGAGGAACGGTTCTGAGAGGGGTACCTTTCAGACGAATTCATTGAGCGTCAGCTCAATGGGTTCAATGCATTATGGCAGGGAGGTCGTGCGGTGCCCAAGTACGAGGCACATTCATGGATTTGCTCCGGTATGCCCCGCACCTTAACACACAGAAACTCAAGGTCAATCGGTTCGTGTTTGGCCTTAACAACAACCTACGTGCAAAGGTTAGGATCTTGATGCCTCAAACCTTGCACGACGCTATCCAAAAGGCCCTCATAGTAGAGGAGGAGCTTATTAGTGGGGGTTAGACCAGGACTCCAGTGAGACCCGCAGGGCAGGGTTCATCTGGTACACCGCAACATTAGACCCCACCGAGACATACGTCGAGATATCATGGCTTCCAGAGAGGATCCACTTTCACTACACCCCGATGACCGTCGCCTCAGCAGCGGGCACCCTATCGGGGACCACAACACCAGCAACAACGTCGCCTACAACAGCAACAGTTTAGGCCTATTCAGCAGATTAGACCGGGGTTCCAGGCTAGTGGGCCGTCGTCTTCTACTTTGGGTACCAGGACTACTGGGTCGAAGAAGGGGTGTTGGATGTGTGGGGAGCCACACTACCAGTGCGACTGTCCTGTGGAGAGGACCAGGGTGTCCGGATCAGCCGGACCCACTACAGTGGGAGATATGGGCAAGGCCCATCAGATTCATGCAGCGGTGAATAACCACCAGGCAGAGAACCATTCGACTGTGCTCAAGACGACGGGTACTGTCGCTGACCAGACCCTTTGTATTTTGATAGACCCAGGTGATACTGAGAGTTTCATTTCTGGTGCAGTGCTAAAAAGGATTAAGGTGAAGTCAGTCGAACAGGATGAGTTTAGCTTCATAGAGATGGCTTTAGGAGCCAAAAAAAAGGTTGGAGGAAAGGTTACGAGCTGCGCCCTTAACTTGGGAGAGTTTATCACGAGGGTCAACTTGTACGTCATGATCTTAGGATATTATGACGTCATGATTGGTATGGATTGGTTGGAATCACATGAGGTGATACTCAACTGTAAGACAAAACGGTTGAGCTTGGTCGATGACGAAGGAAAGGGACATGTGATTGTAGGAAGGAACCAGGGAGTTTCCCTGAGGTTTGTCTCTTCCTTACAATTACGGAAGAGTATGCGCAAGGGGTGAAAGCTTTATGCGATCCTTACGCTCAATGAAAAGGGAGTGGTGGAAGGTCTAGAACACTTTCCGGTGGTGAAGGAGTTTGCAGACAAGTTTCCAGAGGAGTTACCTGGGATGCCGTCGGAAGGGGAATTGGAGCTTACCATAGACCTGAAACCGGGGACCGAAGCAATAGCAAGAACGCCTTATCGGATGTCGACCCTAGAGTTGCAAGAGTTGAAAATGCAACTGAAGGAGTTACTGGACCTGGGACTGATACGTCCTAGTGTGTCACCGTGGGGTGCACCTGTTATTTTCATACGAAAGAAGGATGGATCGTGGAGGCTCTGCATTGACTATCGTCAACTGAATGAGGCTACGATCAAGAATCAGTATCCCTTACCAAGAATTGATGATCTGTTCGATCAAATGAAGGGTGCGACGGTGTTTTCCAAGATCAATTTGCGATCAGGGTATCACCAGTTACGAATAAAGGAGGATGACGTCCCTAAGACTACCTTTAAGATGAGATTTGGACATTACGAGTTTACTATTTTACCGTTGGGATTGATAAACGCCCCAGGGATATTTATGAGTTTGATGAATGGGGTGTTCCACGAGTACTTGGACAAGTTCATCCAAGTATTCATTGACGATATTTTGATCTACTCTCGGACAACAGAGGAGCATGACGAGCACTTGCGCTTGGTACTACAATGTTTACGAGAACACAAATTGTATGGGAAGTTGTACAAATTCTCTTTTAATCAATCGAGGATTCACTACTTAGGGCATGTCATCTTCAGCGAAGGTATCACCATGGATCTAGCCAAGTTTGAGGCTATTATGGAATGGCTTGCACCGATGAATGTCATAGAAGTGCATAGTTTTATGGGTTTAGCAGGATACTATCGACAATTTTTCGAGGGATTTTCGAAGATAGCAAATCCAATCACGGAATTGCAGAAGAAAAACAAGAAGTTTGGTTGGACCGAGAAATGCGCGGAAGCATTTCGGAGGCTTAAGGAGTTGTTGACGACAGCGCCGATACTAAAGGTCCCTGACATGGACGTGGACTTCTTGGTATGCACTGACACTTCATACACACTGCGCCCTCAACCCCTTGTCTTTTGTCAGCCTCCATTATCCCGACACCTCACCTGTACATAAGMAGACAGACTTAGGATAAACAAAAATAGCAATAAASTTAGTTAGGTTAAATAAGTAAGGTTAGTATAGATTAAACTAGCTAATAAATAACTAGTTATTAATTAATTAATAAGTAATTAATTAATAATTAAGTTAAAACCTAAGTTAGTAACTAGGTTAGTAATTAGGATTAGTTAAAAAATTAAATAAAAAGAAAAACACAAAAACTATATAAAAAAAAACATATATATTAAAACATAAAATATAATATAATAAAAAAATAATAAAACATACATAATATATAAAATAATACAAAACAAAATAAAATATAAAAACAAAAACATAAATGCATAAAATACATAAAACATAAACAAAAGACAAAAACAAATAAAATAAAATAAAACGTAACAGATAATATCATAATATAAAATAAAAACAAAAATACACTGTCCTAAGTCTATGTTATCCTCCTTCCCTCACGTCGCAATCTAGCCCACGTCACCTCCTCCTCTCCTACATCACTTTCCACTCAACCCCCCTTACCTCACCCTTACGTAATAACCCACTCACACTACCCCATACACCCCCTCCCTACGTCATATTCCACTATCCCCTTCACACTCCTGCCCACCTTACCTCCATGCACTTTCCATATATCAAACCCATCCACTATACCAGTCAATTAAATCAACGAACCATAATAATTCCGGACCCCCCCTCACCTTCTGAAATTTAACGAGAGGGGGGGTGGGGTCCGGAATTGAAATAACCATCTTGCAAATCTGAACGACCCAGGGAAGGCTACCGAGATCAATGGCCCAGACTAAATTCCGTACCCCCCCCATGCGTTCTACATTTAACGAGGGGGGGGGGGGGGGGGGGGTGGGGGGTCCGGAATACTGCTTACCACACAAAAAACCACTTTCCTAAAAAATTTACCAGTTTTGCCTTTTTTACCACGTCCTCTTCCAGATCGATTTTTGGGTAAACGGAGACGGATTTTAAAAATCCGAGAGAGGTTTTTTCTCAGCACAGGCTGAGGAAAAAAAATCTCTTTCATTTTTTGTAATGGGGCTATGAACCAGAAGAATAGAAGACATCTTCGAGGCCTATTTTTCCAGATTTTCAATTTTCCGTTTCAGTCCCGATCTTGCAAGAGCTGTTACGGCCATCTGGGGACAAATTTGGCGAAACCGAAGGATTTTTTTGTCAAATACATGCCCATATACAATAACCGCTTTTCGTTTTCTCCCAAGTGTCATCATTGAAGAAAAAATCACGTCTGTTCGGACCCCTTTTTTGCAGAAAACCGGTCCGTTTTTCATGGCAGAAAACTCCAAATTTTGTGGGAGTGGTGGCTATTTTTGGCCGAGACGGTTAAACCGACTTCTGAAAATAATTGGGATGGTCTATCCTATTTATCCTGATGATTTTAATGTAAAAGGGTTTGACCTATGAGGTTCCTGGACTGGACTATGGGTTATGTATGACCAAACGACCTTTTTCTTCTCTGTAATTTTGAGATGAGCAATCAGCAATGAACATGTTTTCTTTTACAAGATTCTTGTGTGGTGATATTGGTGGTGTTTTTCTCTTTTTAATGTTTTTCCTGTGATCATTATGCTTGTTTTCAGTTCTTATTATCAAAAGGAAAGTAATAGAAGTAGAATTTATTAGCAGATACTTTGCCTCTTGGCTTTTGATGATCTCTATATTTTCTACTAAAGCTTGGTTCAGGAATTCTTAGCTGCTCCTGTGCCTGGATTTTACCTCACCTATTTCTTCCTCCAATCAATTCCATCTATACTTAATTCGATCCAATATTGCCACTACCTTTCCCTGTGAAAGAACTTTGTCCAAAGCTAAGAGTAAATCTCATTGTTTAAAGAGTAGACCCCATTTTCCCAATGGCCCTCCTTACTGTTCCAAATCAACCATTTAAAAACCCAAACCCATGTTCTTCATAACTAGTTAATACCTCTTCAAACAAAGATATATCAGACATAGATATCCCTCTCTGAGTCTTGGAGGGATAGATCCAAGACTCGAAGTGGTTTTGATGTTGCCTCTGTAATTGCCTCACAGCCTTGGGCAAATTACAGAGTGCTAACATAATGGCGACTACATTGGGGACCTCTTCCCAGTAGTACACTTCAAGCTCCAGCTCTGATCACTGATGGTGGAGAGTGACCAGACACACGAAGGCTGATATCATTCACCTAGCGACTCCAATCATCTCTAGACAGTGCCAACTCGAAGACTCCACTGGAGGAAGAACCTAAAGCATGACCAAGCAGCCTAGAAAGACCAGGTATTCAAGCTCAAATTGCATTCAAGACATCTTTGGTTTTATCTGCAATTATGTCTTGTCTTTCTCTAAGCCTGATCAAAAGTATATTTTTGAAGAGTATTTTGACCATCAGTCAATTTATGAGTCTCAAGAGATCATATCCCCAATTGTAGATTATGTACAGGCTCATACTCCTGTGCACATCCCAGATTCATCTGTAGAAATCCTAGTGAGACATAAGCCTCCTTCTTTGTCTCCTACTCTTGCTAAACCTCTGGATGTTTGTAAGCCTCTTTCTTCATCTCCTGTGCTTACAAAAGTCCTAGATCGATATCAGCCTCTAGATTTTCCTCCCATTCTCCATGACCTCCCTGTAAATTACATCAATAATCTGCCTAGGTTTGATGGAGAGAATGCCAATATTACTGCTGAAAAACATATTCAAAACCTTCAGGATTTCCTTGACCTTTATGAGGTTGAAGATGATGATGTCTGTATTAGGATGTTTGCCTTATCTCTGGGAGGTAAAGTTAAAGATTGGTTTAAGAACCTTCCAGCCGCAAGCATCAGAAATTTTCATCAGTTCATGCAAGTGTTCTTAGATAGGTGGGTGATCAGGGGAAATGTTTTCCTCATCGTAGAAGAGTATGAACACTTGAAAAGAAAGCCAGGGGAGAAAATACATCATTTTTCATCCAGATTCAATAAGGTATATCATGCAATACCTGCTGATATAAGGCCACCCCCAGGATCAGCTCACTTGCATTACCCAGATGCCTTCAATCCTGAGATGACATTTCAGTTAAGAGAAAGAAACACTACAAGCCTTGAAGAAATGCAGAGCATTGCAGTTGATGTGGAGACCAACTTGTTGATCAAGAGGTCACAGTTAAAGGACAAAGAAATGGAGCAGCTGAAATCATCAGAAGATAAACTGTAGATTTTGGCCAGTACCATGGAAAAGATGATGCAGAAGATTAACATAAAAGATGAGTTTGCTGCCCAAAGACATCATGTTCCATTGATTTCATAGAAAGACACGGTCCCAGTCCCCAAACATTCTTCTTTTCGTCTTGGGTACCATGGTTTGAATAATGATTCGTTCATGTATTCAATTCACAGCACAGTCAAAGATGAAGCTCCATCTCAACTTGTAGAAGAGCAACCGACTGATATGATGTGCATGTTCGACGACATTCCTTACTTGGATTGTCCACCCAAGTGGGATCGATATGATGACGATCACGAAGCTGAAATAGAGGGTGACTGCTTACAGAAACCGACAGCATGTCATTGGCAGGAAGAATATCATTTATCATTCAGATGCAACAATCAGCCCGTGCACAATAGTCATGACAGCAATAAGGAAGAGACACAAAATTTTAGAGTAAGGGAAAAATCTGGGCCCTTACGTCCCTCTTCTTTTCAATTTTTGAGAGCAACTGGTAAACAAGTTGGCATTGGTAAAGAGGGAGGATGTTCTCACCAACTAAGTGAAGATGCTAGTGTTGATGTGGAGGTTGTTATAAATCCAGAGTTGCAACCCTTTACTTACTCTGATTTTCAAATTCCAAATGAAAGCTTAAATCCTGAGACAAACTGTGAGTTAATCCAAAATAACTCTGTACCATTGTGCTTTAATTCATTTCGAATTTTGAAGAACACTCTTGGACAAGTGTTGAAGGATAAATACATCAAAAGCCAGGAAATATCGCTTGAATCAATGCAACAGTCTTGTCAGTCTTTTCAGGATCCCATAGTTGATCTGTTAGATGGCCTGTGTGGTCAAAA
>ML796952.1:114968-130575 GCA_009831015.1 Picea engelmannii | reverse complement strand
TATATATATATATATATATATATATATATATATATATATATATATATATATATATATATATATATATATATATATATATATATATATATATATATATATATATATATATATATATATATATATATATATATATATATATTGAACTTCCCTTGAGTGAAAATGATCATTTTATTTCTACTAGAGTGACTAAAAAGGTTAGGATTAGCCCAGACAGACTTCCGATTCAACCAAACTTTAGGAGAAACATAGAATTTTACCTATCCTCTCTTTGAAAGTTAGTCTCGATGTTTTTGAAATTAAGATGGAACTTTTTTTTTTTTTTTCCTAGAGAATAATGGGAAACAGTCTGGGTTGGGCGAAGAGTAAGCTTGATAGTGACTGAAGGGAAAAGGTGAGAGAACCTCAGAAACTTAGGAGTACTAACAAATATTAATGATTTTTTTTTTTTTTGTCATGAAAAAGTGTGTCTCATTCATTTGTACCTCTTAGGACATTTTTCACTCAGGTTCTCAGGTCAGAGTTCATACGTTAGTAGTTCATCGTGTTTATAGCCAAAAGATTGTTTACTTATTACCTTTTTGGTAAGTATTTATCATGATTATTCATCTAGATTACCCTTGTAGTATAGTTGATCTCTTGGGTCCTTGACGTTTTTCCTACGAATAAAATGAACTGATAACTGTCAGACACTCATACCAATTTTGTGAACTACTATATTTGAACTATTTTGTATTTGCATTTTTCTGAAAAGCAAATTTCCTTTTTTTTTTTTTTTTGAACTTCAATCAATCTTACCGAAAGAAAAGTAACTATAAAGAAAACATGAAAACAAACTGGTATGTACAATGAAAGTTCGAAAACATATTACTTCATGTAGTGTTTAAGGTATCGCCCATTTACAGGGGTGCTCAGAATGTCTCCATTTAGATTTTCTAATGAAAAGACATTTTCTCCCTTTGAGGTTGAGACTCTATAGGGGCCAGACCAGATTGAATCGAACTTGCTGTGTTTGCCAATGTCTTCTCTTATGGATTCCCATTTTAGTACCAGATCTCCAGGAAGGAAATCTCTATCCTTAGCCTTTTGATCGAATAAATCCTTCATCTTATCCTGATATCTCTGCAACATTTTGTTTACTTCTGATCTATTTTGCTAGACTTTGACTAGCGGGTTTTCTCTTTTGGTAATGTCGTTAGGTTCTTCATTTGAATCTTGCCAAATTTTCATCACTAGTAGAGAAAGATTGATTGGTAAAATGACATCAGTGCCATATACCATCTGGAAAGGGGACATTCCAATTTCCCTTTTGCTACTTATCATGTTGGCCCATAGAGCGTATTTCAAATGGATATGCCATGTCTTCTTGTTCTCAGTCAATATTTTTTTGATCACGGTTGTCAAACTTTTGTTAGATGACTCAACTAAACCATTTCCCTGCTGACAATAAGCTATGGAGTGTCCTAATATGATGTTGAATTTTTGGCAAAAGCTTATCATATCCATCGATTTAAACACTTGTGCATTATCGGTGACTATCTTTCAGGGACAGTCGAATATGGATAAAATATTTTCTTCTAGAAAATTGATTACAACTACGTTAATAGCGTTTCTCATGGTAAAAACTTCCACCCACTTAGTAAAATAGTTTGTTGCAGTTAGAATCCACCTGTGTTGATCAATAGAATGTGGGTGAATCTATCCTATGAAATCAAGACCCCATTGATGAAAAGAGGCTTCGATTTTAATTGGAATTAGAGGTAAAGTTGGGACTTTCTATTTACTTGTAAACAACTGACAGGGAACATAAGTTCAGACTTTGGTGTTTACATCTGTGAAAAGTTTGGGCCAATAATATCCGACTCTTAATATTTTATACCCTGTGGCTCGCCAAGCATGGTGTCCTCCACACACTCCCTCATGGAACTCATCAATAACCTTTTCAGTTTCGGTCTCGACTAAACATCTCAGTAGGAAACCCAGGGGATCTTTCTAATATAATTTTCCATCTATAATACAATATTTTATAGCATGTAGATTCAGTGTCCTGGCTTTAGATGGGGTTAATTCACTGGGACATTGAAGAGTCAATAGGTAAGAAACAATATCACGGTAACAGACTGAAGAAGAAAACCTATCTTCAATCTCAACCGTAGGTGTAGTGAAGTCGAGTTCATTTATCTCTAACAAATCCTCGTCTTCTTGCGGCTGATTTAATCCGAGTGCCTGCAAGTTGGATTCAACTAACAATTTAGCTAGACCTTGGCCTTGAATGAGTTTTATTGGTTTTACTTTAAGATCAAACTCCTGAATCTTGGCTAGCCATATACCTCTTCTCCCATCACTATCCGGTTGAACCAATATGTCTTTGACAGAGCTTGTAGGAACATAGGCTATAATCTTCGAATGTAATACATATGTTCTGAAGGCCTTGAGAGCCTTTACCATTGCATAAGCTTGTTTTTCTAGTATATTATATTTCAACTCAACATATCTCATACTTTTACTGAAAAAAACAATGGGTTGTTCAAAGCCTTCTTCATTTTTCTGTAACAATATAGCTGCAATAGTGTGTTCGGAAGCGAAGGAAAAAATCAGAAATTCTTTTGTGTAATCAGGACTTGCCAAGACTAGTGCTTTGATTATAAATTTATTGATTTGTTGAAATGATGCTTTGGCTTCGCTTGTCCATTTCATCTCACTGTTATTTTTCAACACATCTGTGATCAACTTCACAATTTCGGCGAAGTTAGGGATGAACCTTCTCAAGAAATTTATTTTTCCTAAGAAAGATTGAATTTCTTTTATATTTATAGGGATATTTATGGTATCTATTGCTTCGATTATTTTGGGATCGATTTTGATTCCATATTTAGACACTACATGAACTAATAGCTTACTTTCTTGCATAGAGAAATGAGATATTTTGGGATTGAGGGACAAACCAAATTTACGACATTTATCGAAAGTTTACTTCAAGTGTACTAAATGTCCTGCATCAGATTTTGAAAAAAAAGTCAGATCTTCGAGATAGATAACAACAAATTTATCTCTCTCACCCACGAAGGTGATTTCCATGGCTCACTGGAAGGTTTCCCTCGCATTCATCAAGCCAAAAGGCATTTTATCGTACATGAAGGTACCCTAAGGGGTAGTGAAAGTGGGTTTTTCCTTATCATCTTGATGTACTGTGATCTGATTGTAACCTGGAAAACCATCAATCATTGACATTTTGTTAGCTCCAAATACTTTCTCTAAAATGTGGTCCATATTAGGTAATGGATAATTATCTTTGAGTGATGATCGGTTCAGGTTTCTAAAATCAACACACAGTCTAATTTCACCATTTTTCTCTCTTACTGGGACTAAATTAGCCACCCACTCGGAATATCTTAGCGGGACGATGATTTTGGCGTCCAAGAGTGTTTTGACTTCTTTTTCTATTACTGGTAGCAGGATAGGGTTTATCTATCTGAGTTTCTGTTTAAAAGGCTTAACACCAGGTTTCAAAGTAATTTTATGTTCGATTATAGAAGTATCATAAGTTCTCAATTCGTCATAAGAACAAGCGAAACGTCTTTATACTTTCTAAGCAAATCAGTGTATTTACTTTTGGTTTCTGGGGACAGGTATTTGGATAGCTTTACCAACCGAGGGTTTTCTTTGGTACCTATATCAAAGTCCTCAACCTCTTCAGGCTGAGGTTGTAAAGTGGATCTTAAAGGGATATCATCTTGATTAAATAATCTTTCCAAGGGAATCGGGCCCTTGGGGATATGGTTATTTTTTAGAACAAACATTTGATGATTGGCGATTTTATTGTAGAATTCCTGGGGGTCTTCCCCTTCCTGCATGATCCAAACAGTATCATTTTGGTTTTCTTGGTCGGCATGCATTTTAGCAAACTCATCTATCGATTCTAAAAATTTGCGCAGCTATTCATCATCCTCAAAAACTTGTGAGTGTTGTATTTTATTGGGTATGGAAGGTCGGTGTCTCATTTGTATATGGTACTTTAGTTTGAAAGCGGTGGGAGGTGTGAATGTTGAGGCTACTTTAGCTAACGAATCAACATGTTGGTTCTTATTTCTTGGAATGTAGTGGACTTTGACAGAGGAGAATAAATTTTCGATCAGATCCTAGAAACAATTCCTGTAAGACCTCAACCTAGGATGTTTGGCCTGGTACTGTCGATTTACCTATTTTACGATTAACTCGGTGTCACCAAAGATTTCAAGGTTTTTTATTTTCATTCTCCTAGCTTCTTCTAACCTTAACACTAAGGCTTCATACTCGCATACATTATTAGTGTGGTCCACATTCCACTGAAGTCTATAGGAAAAGGGGATTACAAATTGATTATCATGGGCCATAAGGAGTGCCCCAGCTCCAACTACAAAGTAGGATGAAGCGCTGTAAGAAAACATCTTCCACACACTAGTGCTATATCATTTTTTTTTATTTTTTCTTTTTGTGTTTTTTCTTTTGTACAGCTTTCATCTATACCTAAAACAATATCATCATCAATGGATAGAATACAATTACCTAGATCTTGATCTACAATATATACAGGGTGGTTATTCGGGTTGCGTGGATCACTTACCGTGAATTCCAACCTGGTTTCTCTATACAGGCGCGTGAACTGTCCTCCAAAAACTGGGATCGTAGGATATGTCATGTTAAGCTGGAGATATCCCCCAAGCTTGGCACCCCAGGATCTAGATAATAGCATACCATATTTCAGAGGGATATTGGCGACCACTACATCCATGAGAATGCATTTCACAGGTATTTGTGCCAGATTTACCACCAAGTCTTTATTCATGCCTATACACTTAACTTTTCTTGAATCGAAAGAATATAAATCTCCATAAGGCCTAGTGATTTTGAGACCCAATTTATCCATAATGGCTTTAGGAATTACATTGTGGGATGCTCTAGAATCGAGCATACAGTTGTGGAGTAGTTGGTTGAACAAGGGTAACGTGATATAGAAGGGGGAAACAATGTCTTCGGTGCCTTCAAAATGTGGACTGAAAACTATGTTTAGTTTGTCATCTTCTAATTTAATGACATCGGCCTGGATTTTATCTTCTGAAAAACTAATCCTCTTGGTGATTTGTTTTCTATAGATGTGGTTTTTTGCCAGCTCGACAAGCGGTATGGGGATCTTGATTTTATTGATTTCATTTTCTAGATTAAATCTCCCCGTAATTTTGTCGTTCTCTATGGTTTGGGCTTCGATCCCCGTCTTATCAGCTTTCTTTTTTTGGTAAAGGTTTCATTTCAGTTGCAGGAGATTTTTCTTTCTGTGTTTTGAACGTGGGTGTTTCAGCTGCCTTAGTGTTGGTAGGTTGAGTGTCCGTTATGTTAGTTTTTTCAGTCTGCTTTTCAACATTTTTTGAAACTGTCTCGTCTGTCTCGCCCCTCGGCAAGATATTTTTCATTTGGGTGATTGCAAGATTCTTGTTTCTAGTCCTTAGATTGTACTTTTAGTGAAGTTCGACCATTATACCATCTGCAACACCCTGGTAGGTCAAATATTCATAAGTGATGCTATTTAGGTCATTTTCCAATCTATTTTGTTTATTTAATAATTTTTCATAATCTTGTCTCGATAAATAGGGTTGTGGCTCATCATCACCCAGATTGTTTATATCTTCCCCTAATTCCTCAAAACTTCTAAGTCTTCCTCTCCAATGAAGTTTTCACTCTTGAAAGGGGTTGGGATTTTTTGATCCTCATTCTTAATCTATCTTTGTGGGGCTTGAGGATTGGAATTCCTTTTGAAATCCTTTCTGGGAAAATGGTCATTTTTTGTTTGGTCTAATTCCATTTTCGAAATCTTATTAGACAATTCTTTAATTATTCTAGCCATGTCATCCATTTTGTCTCCTGAAGATCTTCTTGACCCAAAAGATCCTCCTTGTTCTCTGTACCTTCTGGTTTCTTTGTTTCTAGTCTTCGTTATGGATTTCATCTTTCTTGAACCCATCATGTTTGATTCAATTTCTAGAGCATCATCTTGCATCTTTGTGAGGTCTACTGATCTCCTCTCTCTTAATAGTAGGGCGAAATCAGGGTCGAAAGCTCCAGCGAAAGTCACTTCCACTGCAGGCTGAGAAGGTTTGACCTCGATGGGAATTTTATTATACAATTTATTAAACCTTTGGGTGAACTCGAGAACATATTTAGAATTTTTCTTTCTAAGAGCCCTGAATTCAGTCAGATAATAGAGGTGATCTTTCCTTTCTCCCCATTGTCCGATGAAAGCACTTTCGAGTTCATCGTATGACCTTAAAGATCCCATTGGCAAGCCTCGGAACCAGGTTCTGACCTTCCCTTCGAAATTTTGTACTAAGAGTCTGAAGTAGACATCTTCGTGTTCAAGTCCTAGAATATTAGCAAATTGGTCAAAGAAATTGATGTGTTCTTGTGCGGTTAAATCACCTTCCCCTGTGAATTTTGAGAGATTTTTCATGTAATTTTCTGGAAAGTCATGTAGAGGAACCAGGAGGACAAGAGGGGCATATCTCATAGCCACATTAGAAAAAATTCCAGGGAGTGGTACTTGGCCACCTGCCACTCCTCCCGTGGCACCACCTACAACACCGCCTCCAGCCCCCGCACTTCCATGCACAACCATTGATGGATTTGAGGCTGAAACTTAGAGTGTATGAGGAGAGAGCTCACAGAAGCTTGGTAGACTTTGGTTTGTACTTGAATGTGATAGAAAATTTGTGGGGAACTGATTTTCAAGACACAGGAAATTGGAGCAAGAATTCCCAAGATGAAAAAAACCTTTTTCTCTAGACTCGTAAGACAAAAATATTGAAGAATCGACGGGGGTTAAATCAGGATAAACATGGCATTCGTCAGAGTGCTTGGTAGTAGGAGTGTGCACTTTGGGAAGAGAGAACGTATCAATTGTGAGGGGGAGGGAGACAAATATCTCAAGTCTTCCTTTGACGTTCGACCGTGTAGAATTTGGTTGACAGATGGTATGTGTCGTTGAAACTATTTGTCTAAAGGATCTTCTTGATTTTAAAATATTTTCCAGATCAGATACTGGCAAGGTCTACTTGTCGTCTGGGTTCTTTCTAGTGTTCTTTCGGCTAAAAGCCAATTTACTTATCGTGGAGTTGCCAAGTGAAAAATAAAAGTAGCGTTAGAAGGTTTTTTGATCTTTGTTCACTATCAAAGAAAGAAAGTGTCAATGTCATTCTTCCCAAGGAAAAGATTCATTTCTTCATCCCCGACAACGGTGTCAAAAATATGTTGTTCCTAAGTTTATACTTTAAGGATCTAAAATATACCGTCAAGGCATCCGAAAAAGGTAGAGATAATTAATGGGTAAAAAGACTAGTTTAGTGAAAAGCGAGATCGCAGTTTGTTCCTTAACTATCTCTGTCTAGCTTCCCATTGTTCTTGGATGCTAATATCCCTTTCAATTACAGCCCATGAACATTCAAGTTCTACCCATGTATTTGTTGTTTGTAAGATAGTATTGAATATGTTTAACGCAATGCTTGTCTGATTTGATAGACCGGGTTCTATATTAGGTTGTCTGGTAACTGGAACAATCATGAAAGCTAAGGGTTTCTTTTTTATGAGTCAATTTTTTTTCAAAGGTCGCAAATTTCTAGTTTGAATAAATAAGAACAAAAAATCCAAATTATGTATCAATAGTATAACAAAAATGAAGGTCGTTTCTAGTATCTGAGTCAAAATTAAAAGAGAAAGTGCATGGAATGAAGAAAGAGAACGAAATATATAGTTGTATAACAAAAATGAGGCATCAATTTAAGAGGAATCTCATTTTATGCTAATAGAAGAAAGAGGAATGATAACTTTGAAGAAGTATATAATTTCAGTTCTATAACATTCATAGGTCTTATATCCGTTGACAGCCGATACAGAGGAAAAGCTACAAACAGTTACATAATCTGAATGTTCAATCACCACAATAGAATTTAAATCATAAAAGTGTTTAACAAAGATATGAAATAAAAAATGAAATGACAGAGAAACACATAACTAAGGCTCGACAAGATCTGGAATCTTCAATCTATATTGTATTAATTTTGGCAAAACAAATTTTTTCTCTTTACAATCCCATACAGAAAAAATCCCTCTTTTCGTCTTGAAAACTTCTATTTATACAAAACTACCAATCTTAAGACAGTTGGTAGTTTCCTAATTCTTAGTGACTAACTATTTGTTAAAAATAGATCAGAAACCGTTTGCAGGATCTTCTCCATTTTCCTGTTTTATTGGAAGTAAAGATATTTCAAATGATAATTTTACTTTGTTGATGACTCTCCTTCTTTCAGTCCAATACATTCAATACATCTCTCCAGGAACCGTGTAAAATTTTTGGGGGGTTTTGGAAGGTCTTTTGCTTCGAACAGATAAACATTTCTCTGTATCTTGGAAATATGATATTCAACTCATTTATCTGCAAACTTTATCGACTACAGTTTTAAGTTGGGCTCAACTAACAACCTGTCTATTAGGGTGACATCCATTTTCCTTAGCTATGAAATTTCTGTTTGAATTTCACTCAAATTCTCTCTAAAATTTAATTGATGTCTTACAATATTAATTTGCCCCAGAAGTCCTGTACAATTTCCTTTTCCAATGTTCAACGATCCTTTGTCTAAAAGATCAAAAAATTCTTCGCATACATATCTGATTTCCTTGAATATTCTTTTGTTTTCAGTTATGTTGGTTTCCCGTAGCTTGTGCATGATGTCACCTCTGATTTTCTCTGTGGCTGAAAATTTCATAGTTTTGGATGTCTCTTCACTTGTCGAATATATGATTTCATTTTGGAGAGTAACCCTAGCTTCTTTGGCTTCTTTTTCCTTCAGGATAATATTATCAAAGGCGTTATCTACTTCTTGAAAGTAACTCTGAATAGTCTCTATCTTGGAAATCGATTTCTGCTGCTCAAATTCTATTTTTGAATGCACTTCCAGTAACTGGGCCTGAAAAGATTTTAACTCTATGACTTGACCTTCCATCAAATTTAACTTAGCCTGTAACTGTTCTGCACTCTCCTTTTGCTGAGTAACCTGTGTCTGACTTGTTTGTGTCTTCTGATTCATTTTGTCCATCTTTGTTTTGAGTAATTGTATTTCTAGCCTTTCGGCAGCCCTGGTCTACTCCAAGATTTTACTTACCTCTTCTCTGATGTTCTCCTCAACATTTTTTAACTGATCTTGTAAATGAGATATCATGTTATCACTCTTATTTATCCTCATTCTCATGTTTCCCATGGTAAAAAGGTTTGTTGTCGCCATGGCTCCCATGGAACCTGCTATTTCTGTAGCGAAATCCTCCTCCTCCAAATTTTGTCCATCTATCAAGACTTTATGCTTTTTTACCATATTCCTCTCCTTCTTATGCATCTCTTGTTTCAGGAAAAACTTCCTTTTTCTACTGAAAAGATAATTAGAAGGAGGGATCTCATCTATAGGGATAGAGGTGAGGTCATCAACAAATAGAACTCCTGCCTGTGGGAATCCAAAAGCGGACTATAAGGGGGTTAAGGAAGCTATGGGACTTCCTAGCTCTGTTGATCCTTTCCTTCTTATTGCCTTAGGAGTATTGACATTAACACCAGCTGATGAAAGGGGATTAAGCTTACCGGACTTGGGTGGTCTTTCAGACCATTTCTCTACTTCAGTCTCTGCTTTCTTTGTTTGTAAGGTCCCTTTGTTTGGTGGGGTCCTTTTCGTATCTTGTGGTATTTTTTCGAGATTTCACTTCTTCTATGCTTCCTGTTCGAAGCCTCGGGGAACACTTTCTTGCTCCTGTGGGAGGGTGATTGCTTCCCCTTGCAGTACTTGGGGTATACCACTTTGTCTATGCTTCTGAAAGGTCCGAAAGCTAGCTTGCAGGTCAAACGACAGTGTCTGTACTCATTCCAAAACCTCTTTATAAGTTTTAGTCCCTTTGAACATGTCATCCCAAGGGGACTCATGTTCATATGCTTTCATATTGTAGTGTATCAAGTGTTTGTTCGCTAATTGATAAGGGTCATGCCTTTTGTACTCAAGATTTAACAATTTGATTTCCTCGAGTGCTTCTGCTTCCACCTTGGAATGACCCAAATTTTGTAATGAAAATTTCCCAATGTGTACAAGGAAGATTGGCTAGGACTTCTTTTGAGCCGCCTTTAGCTCTATTCCTATACTGCCTTTCACTATTTGGTATGCCACTTCCTTACATACCAGTCTATCCGGGAGGAATTTTGGAAGCGCATGAGGGGGGATTGAGCACCCATAAATCCTGATGTAGGAGAAGCTTTCTTCAATGAACTAGTTTTCTATTGGCTTGAGTTTTTTTAAAACTGTTTCAGAAATGTGAGGAGGGTCACAGCTGAAAAACATTTTATGCATTGGTATTACCACGAAATGACAAATTTCGTAAAACGAATTTTTTGCATTTTCTTCCCACAACTCAGAGTGATTCTCATGAATGGGTTTGAGGCAGGTTATGTTCCAACTCCATTTCATTAGGGGAAAAGGAGTCATAAAACAAATCATTTTTGTGATGTATGTTGACATGTAAAAGGCCACTGGTTGACCTCTAGATCTTGCAGCTTTGTAATCTGAAACCTCTTTGGCTAAGTTATCGGATAAAATCTTATCCCAGTTGAAACTATATCCTTCTGATGCTTCCTCTAAAAAGGGCATCCATTCCGCGGGGAAATGACAGGGATTCCTTTTGCCGAAGAGTCTACACAAAATCATGGCTACATAAACCATGTAATCATTCAAGGAAGCTATGGCATAAACTCCATAGGTGTCCGCCCTAAATTTTGATGGACATCTCCACTAGCCTTTGATTAAATCAAGGTAAGTTTGGTCTGCCTCAGTGCATTCCTTTCTCTGAAATTCAGCTATAAATTCGGCATTGTAAATGAATTTAGGATTAGGTGAGAGTTTGTACATAACCTGGATATGTTTAGGTTTGAATGAGCCGATAATGGCCCCTTGATCATTTAATATGCTTCTCATTGGAATATCAACCTTCTCTAAAGCCCAACTAATCATGTCGTTGTATGCCATGAGTCGTGGGCGTGTTGCAATCTTGTGAAGTTCTGATTTTTCTATGTCCCGCAGATGATTCTCGGAATCATTAAGGGAATTTTTTATCTCATGGTCCAAGTTTTCATATATTTGTCTCCATGATTTAACCGATTTGATATCATGTGGCGTGGTGTCAGATATGACATCTCCCTCTGGGCTAAAAATCTCAGCTGTGTCTTCACTCTTCTTGGGTCCCTTCTTTGGTGCCATATATTTCGTATTGGAATGAAAACATGTCATAGAAAAGAGGTTTGTAAGCTTGGGTGGATGAAAATTACTCTTGATAGAAAAAGAGAGAATAAGGTTCAAAACACAGACCTTTAATTTTCCTTTAACTCATTTTATGGTGAAAGTACTGACGCAGCTGTAAAAAATTTAATACCTTTAATGTAGAAAATATTTCTAAGATATGCATTTGTGTCACAGGAACTATCCGTTATTAATATGGCTGTATTTCGGTGATTCAAAAATCAAAATTTGAAAGATTGCATTCAACGGAAACCCAAAAAGTAAAAATACCTAAGAAGTTTAATTACCATTAAATGCATTTTTTTTTAAACGAAGTTAGTTCATTTTAAACTTTGGCATTGAGTCAGGACATCGCATTTTGGGGTTTCAGGGATCGTTCTTACATGAGGTATGTTTCCACTAAAAATCGAATCTCAAAATCGCGATGGGATTAGTTTTAATTAATCAGGATCAAGAGCTGATTTCCATTTGTTTCGGGAAATCAGGGATCGGGATTTTGCAATTCAAAATGTATTGAAAACGTGTTGATATGAGTAAACCCGAATCTTGAAAGGTTAAAAGATGGTTAATTAACTCCTACAGGGTTTTAATTTATCGTGATTAAAATTACTTTACAGAACATGCGTCTAGACTTTAACAACACTTGAGCTTTCTATCTTTTATTATTAAAAAATAAAATCATTTCGGGATTTCGGTACTGGGCTTTTTGGGACTGATAGCGAGGATTATACCTTATGAAAAGTCAAATATCAGAAAAGAAAAGTTTTAGTCTTAGAGACAAAAAATTTAAGTCTTGGTTTCAACAACAACCATACAAACAGATGTCCCTCAAGCAAGCCAAGAAGCATAATAAATTATCACCAAAGTACTATGGCCCTTATAATGTGTTGGAAAATATTGGTACTATGGCATACAAATTGGAGTTGCCTGCATCTTCACGAGTACACCCAGTTTTCCATGTTTCATGCTTAAAGAAGGTTATAGGAAAAAAAATCCTAGTTCAAACTATATTGCTAGAACTTGATGAGGAATGAAAAATCATCTTGGAGCCTGAAGCCATCAGTGACACAAGAATTCACCAGCTGAGGAATAGATCCATTTAAGAGTATCTCATTAAATGGAGGAAACTACCAACTAAATATTCCACTAGGGAAGATTAGTCTTTTATACAAAAGAATCCAGAGTTACTCAAGCATTGTGGACAACACATGTCTCAAGGGGAGGGGCATGTTAAGCCCTAATATTGGCTCATTTCCCCTTAATTGGGGCATATTAGATTAGTAATGTTATTTTATTTATGTTGGCTTTATTCCATTAGTTGTAATTATACCTCCTAGTCTCCTATATATACCAAGGAGACATTTTCATTTGGAATCATCTTGTACTTGAACATTTAAGTGGGGTAAAATGAGGTTGCCCCCTCAAAGAGGCTTATTATCTGAAATTATCTCTTTTTCAAGGCGTTGAGTACTTTTTCTGAGGTTTTTCTATGCTATATTGATATTTGGTTCTTAACAACTGCCCTTCCATATCTCTATCAATAGGTTTCATTCTCCAGTGGAGTCTTTGAATCACATTTGAAGCTTGATTGGAGTCTCCATGAAAATTTTATCTCTGGATTCTTCTGCCAGTGGAGTCACCTTCAATTGATTTTCTGATGTGTGGAGTCACTAGAGAAGAAATACAACCAATATGTGCCTAAGTTTTTTCTGCTCTCAGACCTCAGAACTCAACAATGTCGTTCTTTCCTAGGGAAAATTTTCAATTTTGTCCCCGACAACGACGCCAAAATGTTAGCACTCGGTAATTTCTCTTTGGGTTGTATCAAAGAAAGCCCTGAGGTAACTATTTCAACCAACTTTAGATTGTATTATGACCTATACAAGCAAAGAGGTCTTTCTCATATGTATAATGAATGGTAATAACTCAAGTAATTCATTAATAAATGTAAAGAGGTCAGATTCTACAACAGTAAAAGTTTATTTTTGTTTTAAAGGGATGGTAGGACAAACAAGAGAGAAAGTACCATTGGGAAATGGAGTCAATTTAAGAAAATGATAGAAACAAATGACTTAGTGACTGAAATTGAGAGGATAAAGGATAAATAAGCAACAATCTTTCAGTTAAAATCGTTGTGTTTGGTGAGAGAAAAACACATGAAGCAACTCGGAGCACTGCTGGGGATGAATTCAGAGTTCACTTAGAAAAAGCATAGTCGTCTAAATGGTGTGAATCTAGAGCACTGTGCGGTGAATTCTAGATTTAAAATCACATTCTGATTTAGAAAAAATATAGATATGAATATAAATAACACAGAAAATCACATACGTAAAGAGAGAGTACAAAACATTAGACTGCTACAGTTAGAATCTTTTCGTCAAAGCTTCAGGACATTTGCATTAAGTTTCAGTCGAATTCAAAAGTTACATTCAATAGTCACTGTCTACACTATATGCCAACCAACCCATTTTACATGAAAATGATCCCCATATAGAGAAAAATAATGTCACCCTTGGCTACTAGGGTCGAACTACTCTCTCCTAGAATCATGTATCCCATTTCTTTGAAAGAGAACAATAACTTCAATGGATTTACTAAAAATAGAAAACTCGACTTTTCCAAATCATAATCGCGACCGAAATATTATTTACAATCATTGATCATGATCAAAATTTGACCATATGGTTGTGATAAGTCATCATGTGCATTTTAGAACACTCTATCACCCTTGCACAACAAGTCTTCTATGTAACAGTAACCTACAACAAAAATGCAACGGATTGCGCAACAAACTTGGAAAATAGGAATTAAATATGACATCATATATCACTAATGAAAACCTATTTTCTAAACTAAGAGAGGGTTTTGTATTTAAGCTCATTATAAATAAAAACCTCTCTCGGTTTCTTGAAATTAACCTCCAGCTGGTCGGAATACGTTTCGCAAAAACATGTCTCTGACATGAAATCATGAAAACTGAAAACTAGGGCTCAAATATTCCTTCAAATCGCCCAAAATATGAAATGTTTTTCAAATATGAGATATATTTTTATTATTTGGTTTTTTATTAACAAAAATCTCTCGGGGAGTTTTAAAATTCCTCTCCAGCTGGTTAGAAAGTGATCTTGAAGTTTACCACTAAACCATTCATTTGCACAATGCAACCTGTAGCATCTGCATAGAAAAAATTCTCTCCACGAAAAAATCCTTTGCAAGAAGAAATACACTATGCGATGACATCCTCTTCATGACAACATCCACTACGCAACGAAGTCCACTACGCGACGACATCCTATGCGCACCAACATCCATTGTGCAATGAAATCCATTGTGTGATGAAATCCACTGCGCAATGACATCCTCTGCATGACAACATCCCATGCACAACAAAATACACTACGCAACTAAATCCACTGTGTGAAAGAATCCTTTGCATGGTGAAATGGAAATAATAAATGATAAGCTTCATTTTGAAACTGACCCTTAGAGATGTTAGATGATGCTAGGCATAAAAACAATATGGGTGATAACATGCATGACTTTACAAATTGTACACAAAACTCTAACCTTAGCTATGAGAATCATGGTGGTAACAAAATTTACGACCATTACACCACATATACTTGTGGTGATTCAACTGCATTATGCCCAACACATAAAAAATACATTGTCAATTAATTAATGTATTTAGAATTAGTAAATATTTTAACAAAATAAGAGACAACATACATTAATATAATGAAAAATAAGTAAAAAATGTGGGTGAAGATGCTTTCCTATTTATCCTTTAAACCATATGCTAAATCAATTTCCCACTGTGTAATATTGGTATCTTGATTACGATGAGCCTCTTTAACCAATGTAGCGATCCCTTCCTATGATAACCTACCATAACATTGTATACATCGTTCTATCCAAACCTTTATCCAATCAAGATTGTTTGCAATGTATAAATGTAATGCATCCCACTCTCGACCAACTATATGAAAAAATAACAATGTATCAATCATTAGGTACCATGAAAAAGATTAATAATTGATGGAAGAATAAAAATCAAATAGGTACGATATAGATAGAAATGAATAAAGAATTTTTTTGTAGATTTCTACAATTTAATTACTTTCACTTTCCTCATTCTACCTTTCCCCAAGAGAACCTCCCCTTCAAATTTTTTGATGGAGTTGACATCCCAAATGAGAGGCACATTCATATTTACTACTAATTTAGGAAGATACTGAACAATATACACCAAGGATTGATAT
>ML796952.1:62637-73896 GCA_009831015.1 Picea engelmannii | reverse complement strand
TCATGATCATGATTTTGAGTGGGTGGAAGACCTTTGGGAATATCTTCAATTACTTTGGAATTCTTATCAATGATCCCTTGGAGATCTTGAGGAATAGATGGCTTAGATGTTTGAACATCTAGTGAGCATAGTTGTGCAATAACGCCTTGATGCCCCTTTTTCAATAATTTTTCATGCCATTAGAGCTTATCACCTTATCGGGTTTCCCTGTGATACCTCTTAACCCAATTTCTTTTCCTTCCAATGAAAATTTCATGAAAAGTTCTTGAAAATTAAAAGCCATTGTTCCTAATGATTGTAACCATTGGATTCCTAGTACAACATCAGCACCACCCATGGGTATAGAAATAATTGGACTATTCATTACATATTCCCCCATAGTAAGATTGATCTTATTACATTTTCCCRAGAAATTGATAGTTCCTCCATCTGCAATCATTACTCAAAACTTTGGCATTAGATATACAAAGAAATTGAGAGCTTTGGCTAATTTATAGTGAATGAAATTATGAGTACTGTCGGAATCGATTAGGACTATTACCTTTTTATTTTTGATGTATCCTTTGATCTTGAGGGTTTGAGGAGTAATAATTCCATCCAATGCATTACACGATATCGTGGGAGTCAACTCTTTAGATGAAATTGCTTCTACGTTTTCATCTTGAGATGGTTCTTGTTCTTGTTCTTCTTCCTATTCACAATCTATGTAGAATAATTTCTTCTCACCACACTTATGTCCCTTACTGTACTTGCTGTCACAATTAAAGAATAAACCTTTTTCTTTTCTTTCATCCAATTGTTGAGGTGTTTTAGAAGAAAGAGCATTATTCTCTCTATAGATGTTAGTATTGGTCCTTCTAGTAGCCATATCCATATTTTTACTTTCAACGTTTCTTGCCACCTTAAATGCATTCTCCAATGATTTGGGTTCCCAAAGGCGAACCTCATGTTGAATGTTATCCTTTAAAGTTCCTATGAATACATCAATCTAGTGCTCATCTAGAATATCTGTTACCTTTATATTCAATCTTTGGAAGTTCTCAATATGCCCGGTAACTGAACCCTTTTGTTTGAGATTTATCAATTGGCTAAAGAAGGTATTGCTCCTTGTATCCTCATAGTGTGCTATCATTTCTTTCGTGAAAATTGTCCAAGTGGCGAGTGATTTGTGAGAACAAAGGCATCGATACCATACAAATTGATTGGGTTCTAAATATAAAGAAGCAATTCGTACCTTTTGTGTATGTGGCACATTATGTAGATCAAAGAATTGCTCCATCTGAAGTATCCATGTGATTGGGCCCTTGCCATCAAACTTCCTCATATCGATCTTAGGAACGTGGTTTGTCTTCAACCCAAAGTTGGAGTTTCTCCATTCTTGATTCACCTTCCTTGTGTCCTCATCATGAATTTCATGGGGTACATTTTCACTTTTAGGTGTCCTCTCTATTAGGAACTTTTTCAATCCTTCCATGATATCCCCTTTTAAACCATCCATCTTAGTAACCAACTTAGCTTCCATTGAATCCATCATCTCTTGTAGTTCATATTTGGTTACTGTCTTCTTTTGTAAATCATTTATGTCCCTACGCATTTCTTTACCTTCATCAAGAGTCCAAGTAGGATTTTCTGGAGGCTTATTTGGTGTAGAAGTTCCATTTTTTGGTGGAATGTTGGCCAAGTATCACTTTAAACCTTGATTTTGAGGTGGTTTTGCTAGACAATCTTCCTTTTATTGTATCTCCAAAATTTCGTCCCTTCTGAGCATGAACTTTTATTTTTTGTAGGTCTCTGATATTTATTCTCTTCAATTCCATAGGTCTGATAAAAATTGGATGTGCCAAGTGGAATTTATGGTAACTTCCCTGCAACTTGTTGATTTTTGGCCTTTCCAGGAGATCTCACTTGTATAACGTGCCCCACACAAAATAATTGATATAAAATTCTAAAACTCATACCAGAACTATTACGGGTTGTCCACTATCCAATGCAACTAGTCTCACTCAATTTGGATACTCTAAGAATAATTTATGATATTTTTACCCAGAACACCTGGTTGAGACTAGTCAATAGGACTAGTCAGATACCCTATCTTCCACAGGGTGTATCTACAAATTTGAGATGACCTAGAAGATTCAATTTCTACCACATATATGTTACTAATTTCTGAGAATATCCTCTTGATTTTAGTTTCTAAAATGTTACATAAAAAATTTATAGTGAAAATTACGTAATGACTCAATTCAGGATGATTCCAGAACCCTATCTTACAAAGGTTGTATATTCGAAAGTATAATTCCTCAGGAGCTGAAATTTTAACCCAATGTACCTTGATCCATATACTAAATATCCTCCAAGCCGTTCCTTCTAAATCATTGTAGAAAAAGAGTTATAGCAAAAATTCCATGGTGTCTCAGATGTAGCAGCGAAACCCCAAGACCTTGAGCTCTGATACCATATGTTAAGAACCAAATAACAATATAGCATAGAAAAACCTTAGAATAAGTACTCAACGCCTTGCAAAAAAGAGAATTTCAGATAATAAGCCTCTTCGAGGGGGAAACCTCCTTTTACCCCACATAAATGTTCAAGTACAAGAAGATTCCAAATGAAAATGTCTCCTTGGTATATATAGGAGACTAGGAGGCATAATTACAACTAATGGAATAAAGTCAACATAAATAAAATAACATTACTAATTTAATATTCCCCAATTAAGGGCTAATGAGCCAATATTAGGGATTAACAGATATGAATATCCCTTTTCTTTCTGAGTAACTTGCAATCCCAAGAAGAATGTTAGTTCACCTATCATAGACATCTCAATTTTGCATTTTTGTCGCGAACTGTTTTCTCAATATAGTCAAATTACTTCTAAAAATGATATCATACACATATACCACAACAATAATCATATTTTTTTCTTTAATATATATATATGTGTGTGTGTGTGTGTGTTGTTGTCAGTAGTCCCTCTCTTGTATCATTGTTCTTGTAGATAGTTATCAAGCCTTGATAACCATGCTATGGGAGCTTGTTTAAGACCATACAAGGCCTTTTTTAGTTTACATACATAATCCTTATTTTTTGTCAACTTAAATCCTTCAGGTTGTTCTAAATAGACTTCTTCCTCTAAGGCTCCATTTAGAAATGATGACTTGACATCCATCTGATAGGTTTTGAAGTTTTTGAAGCATGCAAATTCCAAAAACATTCTGATAACTTCTAATCTTTCCATTAGGGAAAATGTCTCCTCAAAGTCAATTCCTTCAACCTGGGCATATCCCTTGCATTCTAATCTGTATTTATAATTTATAATCTATCCATTTTAATTAATATTTTTCTTGAAAATCTATTTGGTCCCTATCACTTTTTTGTCTTTTGGTCTTGGGACTAGTTCCCATGTCTGATTTTTCTCTATTTGGTCAAGTTCTTCATTCATTGATTTTATCTAAAATTCACTCTTGTTGGCTTCTGAAAATGATTTGGATTCTACTAGAGAAATAATAGTCTTTTTTGATTCAAATGTAAGTTTTCTTCTAGTTTCTACTCCTGCACTCTTATCCCCTATGATTTGGCTTTCAGGATGATTCTTTTGAACTCTTTTTTATGGATCTTTTGGCAATGGTGTTTCTTCCTCATCCTTTTCTTCATTAGTTTGTGGTTTATTCTCTTGTATTTCTTCAACATATTCTTCATTTTTTGATTCATCATATTCTTCATCATCAATAATTCTTCTCCTCTCATCAATTTTTTATTTATCTTGAGATTTGATTTTTCTCAATTTTAGATCATGTACTTTTACATTTGTACTTTCCACTATTTTGTGCAATCTTAGATTATATCACCTGTAATCCTTTTTGTTGGGTCAGTAACCAAGAAATATCCCCTCATCTGATCTGGAATCAAATTTTCCTAGGTTATCATCATCCCTCTTAATATAGCATTTTCTCCCAAAGACTCTTGAAGTGTTTGACTGATGTTGGTCTTCCAAACCATAGCTCATAAGGTGTCTTGTCATGGTTAAATATAAGTTGTGCTCGACTGAGTATGTGAACTATTGTATATACTGCATCTCTCCAAAATGTATCTGGAAGTTTGGATTCATTCAAAATTGTTCTTCCAACCTCTTGAATAGTTTTGTTTTTCCTTTCAACAATTCCATTACATTAAGGCATTCTTGGAGCTAAAAATTGTCTCTTGATTCCATGATCTTTAGAAAACTTAGTGGATTCTTTAGAGGTAAATTCCCCTCCATTTTCTGATCTCAAACATTTGATCTTAATATCTGTCTCATTCTCCACATAAGCTTTGAATTCCTTAAACTTTTCAAATGCATCTAATTTTTCTTTAAGGGAGTATACTCAGGTCATCCTTGTATATTTATCAATAATCAACATGAAGTAGTGTTCCCCTTGTATACTTATAGTTCTAGTAGGTCCACATAGGTTAGTGTGAAAATGCTCCAAGGATCTTGATGTAGAGTATTCTTTTGTCTTGAATTTAACTCTTGTCTGCTTCCCAAGTTCGAAATTATTACAAACAGGGTCTGAAGGTTTTATAACCTTTGGCATATCCTTCACTGCTTCCTTTCTATTAGCTTTGATCATATTGTCAAAGCTCAAGTGTCCCATGTTTTTGTACCACAACCAACTTTCATCTATTTGACTCATGTATCATTCTTCTTCTTCTTCAATATCTAAAATATATACATTATTTGAGGTTCTTGGTGCAATAACTAATAATTTTATTGATCCTTCCTTCCTGATTTCACATTTCTAGAAGTAAAAAATGAGTACATGTCCTTGATCACAAGTTTGGATTACTCTTAGAAAATTAGGCTTCATATTTTCAACTAGTAGAACATTTCTTGCTTTATTTTTCTTGTTTCCCAAAGTGACTGTGATTTTTTCAAGTATTTTGGAGGATACATTATCTCCAAATGTAACACTTCCCTTTTCCCTTTTTGTCAGATTGAGAAATTTTCTTTTATCTCTTGTCATATGCTTAGAGCATCCACTTTAAATATACCATTAACACTTTTTGTTCTTGGCATATAGGGCTACTTTAGATTTTGTTACCTTTTCTTCCACATGTTTTTCTTTCCATATATTTGTTATCTTTAGTGTTGGGAATACTTTTCTTCAAGGATTGCATTGGAAATGTACATTCATTGGCTTTATGATTATAATTGTTGCACTTGTGACATTGAGCATTGTAATATTGTAAATGAGCGAATGAATTATAGTTTCTTTTCTCTACATTATTCTTGTTGTTCTTATATGTTTGGACATTTTTAGGTGTACTTTCAATAGGCTTTAAAATGTACTTCTTTATGTCCAAAATTATTGCAATAGTAGAAATATCCAAGGAACATATGTTGATATCTATTAGGGGAAGTCCTTATGGTCACTATATTCTTTTTGTATTCTTTTTCTTTTTTAGGGGGTGCTAATTTTTATTTATTAGGAACAATCTTTAATGTACCATTTTCCCCTTGTTATCTTCCCTTTTTAATGGGATTATGAGAGCATCTAGATAACTGATTAGCTATTTTCCAGTCTTCTATTTTTCATAGGTTGAATCTTGATGATATCCCAATCATGTCTTATCGTTTGGTGATCTTTGACTATTGAGAATGTCATTCAATATTTTTGAACGGTTCTTAAATCTTGATTGATTTTTTCCTTTCTCAGGTTCCCTCTTTACTTGAACAATTGCAATCTATATCTTCTTACAATCTTGTTTCTTTTCATTGAGTTGTTTATTCAAGACTTCCTCATTTCTCTTGGCTTCTTGAAGTCGAGTCTTCAAGTAAATGATGATTTTATTTGATTCTTTGATGGTTTTTGAAACTTCCTTTTATTTTAATTGTTATCCTCCTTTAAATTCTAGCAGCTATCCCCTCAGTAATTTGTTCTTATTTTTATACTTTCTATGTTCATCCAGAGCACTAATTAGTTCTACTTCTAGGTCTACTTATCCTTCAACCTCAAAGTTTTCCTCAATCTCAAAAGTATTTTTAGAAGGATTATCTTGGGTTTCTATACCCACAAATATATGTTCTGACTCTTCATATTCACTTTCTTCATATGCATTGTTGTCCTCTTTGGTGTAAAAGGTATTCTTCTTTTTGTTTTGGGTTTTTCCATTTTATGTTCCTTGAAAGTTCTTTCATTATCAATTTCTTCTTGTTTTGGATAGGGACATTTGGAAGAAAAAATTCCAACCTTTCCATAGTTAAAGAATTTTAGAGGAATCTTTCCCTTGTATTTACCAGTTCCTTTCTTGAGTTTCTTCATGAAGTTGGCTACTTCTTCATCATATATCTATGACTGATATTGATTAGACAACTGCTCCTGATTATTCTTTTCACGTGATGCCTTGAAGGTTGCTTCCCCTTTAGATTTCATTTATTTCCCTGTTCTGATCTCATAGGCTATGAGAATCCCATGGAGTTCATCCATTTTGAGCTTGTCTAGTTTTTATCGATCTTCTAGGGTGGAAACCTTGGCATCATATCTCATAGTCAATTTTCTCATTAATTTCTAAACAATGAATTTGTCTTTTATGTCTTCTCCTAATGTTCTAATTGAATTGACAACTTCATCTACTCTTCATAGATATTCTGCTACATTTTTGTCTTCCTTCATTTTTAGATTTTCAAACAGTGCTCTGAGTGTTTGAATTTTAGCTTGCTTGAACTTTCCATCTCCTTCATAGATGATCTTTAGTTTGTCCCAATTTTCCTTTGCTGATTTATAGTGGATCACTTTTACAAATATAGGATTTTTTTATCCTCCAAGAATAACATTAACAACTCTTGAATTTTCATTGCATAGCTTCTTTTCAATAGTGTCATTAGGTGGGGTAGATGGAGTAGTGTATCCATTTTCAACATATATCCAAACATTACATCCATGATCCATCAGATAACTTTTCATCCTTATATTCCAAAATGCATAATCATTTCCTTTGAACAATGGTGCTCTATTGGAGGACATTCTTTCTTGTTGATCCATTAGATTTCTCAAAATCTTCCTTCAAGTGGTTAGATTGTGGTGAAGGAATTTTCTATGATACCAATTGTTGAAATATTTTCCAATACT
The DNA here is from genome assembly GCA_009831015.1 of Picea engelmannii. Taxonomy (NCBI): domain Eukaryota; kingdom Viridiplantae; phylum Streptophyta; class Pinopsida; order Pinales; family Pinaceae; genus Picea; species Picea engelmannii. The sequence goes on along the minus strand of ML796952.1, from coordinate 66,787 downwards.
GAGAAGGGGGGTGAATCAGTATTGCTTCTTTTAAAATTTTAGTCAATTATTAATTAACAATTTAATTAATCATAACAATTGATCAACCAGAATGTACTAAATACAAAATATTAAATATAACAATAAAAAGTACAAGTTACAATTGTGTGAGAGACACCAATCTCTCTTATTTTGAGCACCAAATCAAGGAGACACCAATCCCCTGGTTTTAGAGAACCAACTCCCTTGTTTCATAGCACCAACTCTAGGAAGCACCAACTTCCTTGTTTCAGAGCACCAACTCTAGGAAGCACTAACTACCTTATTTTAGAGCACCAACTCTAGGAAGCACCAACTCCCTTATGAAACTATCTTTAACCTACAGAGGACTACAATCCTCTTGAGCTCCTCCCTACTAACCTCACTGCATAAAAATGTTTACAATTTCTTTCTTAGACTCTGCTCCTGCTTTCGATCTTTTGATGTAGATTGTAGATACACTTTCTTTCTACCATGATTTATGGTTTATATAGTATTTCAATAGGTATAATATGTGAAACATTGTGTCTTTTTAATAATGAACCATTTCACCTCTTCATTTAATCAACATAAATGGTGGCATTTCTATTTTATTAATATTTGATTTTAATTTTAAAATACTTCAAATCCATTCTAATTCGTTTTATCATTTTATTCATTCACATGTTATTTTCTTGTTTCTGGATTCGAATTTTGCAGATAGGTGTTTCCTTCAATCCACTTTCCTTGTGACTGCAGGCTTGAAACTATGAGCTTATTCACTTTAAGATTTGTTCCTTTAACGCTTTCTCTTTCTTCCCTTATTCTTCTATATAGGGCCTTATTCAAATGTCCGAGGTATTATTTACTTCTAGGCCCTTAGCACCCCTAATTAAATCCTTTACCTTATCATGAGACTGGTACTGGAACCAATTACTCTATATTTTGGCCTTCAGGCTATCCTTGGATTGTTCTAGAGTAATACCTTCCGAAGTAAACTCACTTAAGCACTTATATTATCTCCACTAGTAAATAAAATAGTTTATATTTAATCTCCCATTGAATGGATGATCCCGGATTATCTAGAGGCTTCAAATAAATCAACGATCTTGAATTAATCTCTTGTTGAATGGATGGTCTATAATAATTTCAGGATTCTAGGATTTCAAGATAATGGGATTTTTGTTGTTTACAATATTCCATCTCTCACTAAGTTTGACTTGTCGAATTGGTCATAAAGTGTATGCGACTAGTTGTTTCTAGTTGATAGTACCCCTTATGTTATCATTCCATTGTAATCAATCATATGGTCAAGAAATATTCCAGAGGATCTTAGATCAATGACCAACGTTATTTCACAGTTTTGGCCTTCAAAATTTCCAGCCAATTCAAACTCTTTTACTCTCAGAATGGTCAACACCGAACGACCATACTTTGCCTTTGGTGATGTGAAAACATGGTATGTGTGCTACATGTCACCCATTTCCGATGTGGTCCTGTTGATGTGGAGTCATGTATCACCTTGATTCATGACTCTCACATAAATTATGTGCCAAATGGGCCTTGACACTTGTCACTAGTTGATTGGCCACGTATCATATTTTTCTCCTGCCACATGTCTCCCTCCTAGATCAGTTCTCTAGAATGCTTGATCAAATAGTTAATAAAGGTCATAAAGGGATCTTAGATCAACGGTCTTCTGGGTTTCGGTACTTTGGGACTCTAGGATATTTATAAAACTCTAAAGTTGTTCAAGTCCTCTGGAGTTATATTTGTCAAAGTGTTACACTATCCTTCCACTACTTGATCTAGCAAATTGCATTACTCTTCATTTTTTCCTTTGATATAATAGTTGGTGGGATTTTGGGGCTTCAAAACTTTGTAGCTTCGTACCTCTGCCTTATACTCAATAGTCTCCAAAGTGACGAAGTTCCATAGTCCCGAAACTTATGCTATCCTTCCACTACTTGATCCAATGGTTGAGAAGGGTCTATGATAGATCCTTGATCTACAACTCATGTGATTTCATGATTTTGTTCATTTTCCTTGTCTCCAATAATCACCAAAGTGGTAAAGTTTTGGAGTCCTAAAACATTCTATCTCCCTCTTGACTTCGATCAATGATTGACAATGATCTGAATGATCTGATGGTTGAGATTTATTTTGACTTTAAGATGAGATCCGACGATCCTTGTTGATCTATCTCCTCGATCCAATAATCCATATTTCTCTTTGCCCCAATTATTGTGATTTCTCCCAAAATTCAAAAGGGAATGGCCACTATTCCATGAGCCTTTACAAAGGATATCTATCTACACAACACTCTTCCTTCTGCATGATCTTTGCAATGCTATTTCTCATAATATTTCCTTTCCTCCTACTCATTCTTTTCATACTTTTTCCATGGTCGAAATCAATGAAAACTAATTTTCCAACAAAATAAACAAATATAGCCCTAAATCATTTAAAAAAAAGTTAGTTTCCTACCAAGTATTTCCTCAGTGTGAGCATGCATTCCATGGCTTTCATTCCTCAATGTCCATTCCTATTAGTGGGTATTCCTCAAAATATTATTTCAATTTTTGAACCTATAAAACCATGGATGCAATTGAAACATGGGCATACTCTACTATGGGTGCAACAGTTGAAATAAGTTGTTCCTAGGATGGAAAGTTCACTATCAACAAATTCCAAGAATGTGTTGAAGCATGGAGAGACATAACAAATTGTCCAATAGGTATGCTAAATATCTTGAGAAGAGAAGAGGTTTTTGACTTTATGTTTGGACCCTTCCATTTTGAAAATGATGAAATGGATATGGCCATACCTAATTATAATGACATAGCTATGGAACTAAAACTATTTGTCCAGAGAGTTTACCTAGACATTGATTTTCTTGTAAGAGAAACACAAATTCCATGCAGAGGGGGAGCAACATTTAACTCCAAAAAAAACCCCAAGGTAGAAAATATGGAGATGGCCACTAAAATATGTGGGAAAAAGGTATTTGTTCCCAGGAACAGTTTAAGATTGCTAGATGTTCCCCACTCACTATACAAGTATTTGATTCAAATTGTCATTAGGACAATTATGAACCATCATAAGAATGGTATTTCTGGTGACTGCATGAGGCTAGTATTTTATTGGGTTGAAGAAAGGGTTGTATATGTCTCTCACCTATTGGCTAAAAAATTACATCATGCCCTTGAAGAAAGTAAAAAAGAAGAAGATTAAGTTCATTTTCCTGGGCACGCTATAAAAAATTATTGATTTATATTTACCCAGTGACAAAACAATCCCTCTTAAAACCTACATTAGGATATCAAAAAAAAAAAAACCATTGAGGAAGTACCTTAAGAGACTGTAGTTGATGGTGCAGAAATTGGTTCTAATAGATTTTTTGAAGATGAAGTTAACGTTGTCAGGGCTTTAAGAGACATACATGAATATATGAATGAAGTTGAGGACTAGGTATGTATGGAACATTATATGGAATCAAAAAATGATGATATTTTTATTATTTTAGAAACCATAATTGATAGAATTCCTCCTAAAAAGGCATTACTTGAGTATAATGTCCCTGTTATGGGATCTAATTCTACCTCTCCAAGTTCAAATGTGAATCGTCCAACATATGTTTGTGATAACAAATTCATTTTCAGGGCATTGGATATAATGATGCATTACATACATCTTCTTGAAATGGAGGATTCTTCTTATATATACACTTGGAAGGAAAAGTGTGAAATGCATCACTTCATTCATATGTAATTCTCGAAGAAAATTATAAATATGGAAATATAATTGCAAATAAAGTACAAGAATACAAATGCAAAATATAGAGAAAATATCATATTATAACTGAATTAGAAAGGGGTGTATCCCTCATTATAGAGGAATATCATAGGGAGATTGATGATGTCAAGTAAATGTATGAAACATCAATGGTTAAATATACAAAAACTATTGAAAATATTGAAAAAAAATTGAAAAGAAGACCACAAGTTTTGAATATACCTCCATTGAATACTGCAAGTAATTCGGAGGTGGGTGGATTAAAAATTAGTTTGAAGGAGAAATATAGACTTATTCAAATATATAAATATGAATTTGAAAATACATTGAAACAACTACATCATACACATAATTCAGA
>ML796951.1:222202-272859 GCA_009831015.1 Picea engelmannii | reverse complement strand
TTATTCATGATGATTCTCCACCATTGATGGTATTTTGCTTATATGTAGGCTTTGAAGTAATGATTTTCCACTTTTTTGGTAGTGTTTTTGAGTATTTACCATGTAGGAGTTCTCCAAGCCTTATGAAAATGCTTTGACACCATCTAATCCATAATTAAGGGACTAAGAGTCCACACAATTCAACAACACAGATATTCACCATGGAATTTAAAATTTTCTATCTTTGTAATTTGAATGCACCATCAACTACAACCAAGTGCAAAAGATGTTTTTTCTCTACAGTCTCTTTTTTTATTCAACATTGTATTCAATTTTACAAATTCAAAACGTGAGCATGCATTTAAAATCAATTTCTAATGGGTGAAAACAAGTGATATAACCCTATGAATTCATGGATATACTTGCAGTTTCCACTCTCTTTTACTCTCTATGCAAAAGCTTCCTCAAATTGAGAAAAAACAAGCAAATTTATAGCATGTCATGACACCTCTGTTATGCTAGTTGAGAGAGTCCAAGAACTTGGTAGGTTATGTGGATTGAGCACTTGAGCTCCTTTTTTTCTTCCCACTGTGCACTAAGTGTCTTACTTGAGAAGATATCTCAATGAAAATATAGTGTTTTGCAGCAAACACTTCAATGAAAGATTTCCTATCAATCCAATGACATGATATTAGGCTGTAAATGAGCCATTTGAAATTTAACTGAAGAAGGATTGTTGCCTCATCACCGTTGCATGAGTGTTTAAGAAAAATTGCACATACAAGAAGTCAAATGAACATAGGTAACATTGTATGTATGTGTTAGTGTTCCTATGAATGAGTAATGGATTCACAATGTGCTATACCTCTTGTATATACACAAAAATAGCATTGTTCCAACAACCAATCAACATTTCCAGTGAGAAAATAGTGGAAGGGATTTGAAGCCATCCAAAGATTTTGTTTTCCTGTTGTGGCCTACGATTCTCAAGATATGGCCATTGATTTGAAGGAAGGGAATATGAATCATCAATACCAATCAATATTGGGACAACCAACAATTAGAGAAAGGTGTTTATGCTGAGTTATAAGATGAACATCGTTGTATGTAGTTCAAGACTGTTATGCATAGAATATGAAAAAAAATTATATGTGTCAGATGTGGGAGAATGATAAAAGCCAAGAACACACCTAACTGGAGTACACATAGACCATTGTAACTCATAACCAAAACATTCCAAGCACAGAATCTTCAACCACACCGAACAATAAATTGAGACAACACACAAATTTCATCATTTTAATGGACATTTTATTTCTCTCAGGAGATAATTACAGAGAGGTGAGCCATACACAAACTCTGTGTATTGTTACTCAATGTTAATACCTAAATTATATAAGGCCATATCTTAGAGACACCTTTGGTTAGTGTGGAGAGGCTCCTTGTCTCCTTTTTCCACCAAACATCGAGAAGGTTGCACTCTTTGAGCTTCCATTTCTGGTGTTGTTCTCCTCCAATTCTCCTTGCATGTCACATCATTCTATGACCTTCATTTTTTTTAATGGACTGTCTTTGGAAGGCCAACCATCACATGGTTTATTTCCCCTTTACATTTTGCCAAAAGACAAAAATAAAATAAAATAAAACAAAGACATGTTTATTTACAAATTTTACAAATGTTTTCCAAAGTCTATCCAAATCAAAGAGGTTGCATTCTTCTTTTGTTGGGACAGAATATGAAGTCCAAATAAATTTTGAAACATGTTTGTTCTCCATAATCTTAGTCTAGAAAAACACAAAAATGATTAGATCTAGTATGTATAATTAATATAACATGAAAAGCTTGATATATGCACATGGGCAATAAAATATTGAATATGAATGAGTATTTTTTATTTTTAAATAATAATAATAATAATAATAATAATAATAATAATAATAATAATAATAAAGAAGTAAACCAGCTCAATTTGATAGAAACCTCTACTTCAAAGCAGTTTTTAATTTATGTTTTTTTTCTTTTTTCTTTTTTCTTTTATTATTATTATTTATTAAATGATTTTTAAGATGAATGTATGCACATGGATAATTATTCATCAAGTATATGCATTTTTATTATAATAATAATAATAATAATAATAATGAAATAATAACCATAATTAAATCTAAATTTATAAATCTTATTAAATCAATAATATTAATAAATATAATTAAATCAATTTATAAAGTATAAGTAGAAATTAATATAATCTTTTAAAATTAATTAAAATTAATAAACTTATTTGAAATTAATTAAAATATACTACTTTGAAATGAGTGTACTTTGTTTTGTTTGAGTGTTTGTTACGTGTAGAATTAGTTTGTGGCTGAGAAATGAGGATCTCTGATGTACTTTATCCAAGACACATCAATCCATAGCATGAATGGATTTTTAAGTGTCTCCAAAGACAATTTCAAACTTGGGTAGTAGCACATATTGTAACTTTTCTACTCAAGTATTGTAATTTCAAACTTAGGTAACATAACATTTTTATTAGAAAAATAAATTGAAAATAATATTTTTTTTAAAGACTATGAATATAAGATTTTTTAACACTAACAAAATATAGTGAATTTATGTTGTATTATACATTTTTAAATACATAGGTATAATAATATTTTGTAATATTTCAAATAATATTTTTTAATGCTTCAAATATCATTTTTTAATTTCCCACCTCCTCACTATTGTCTTGAGTGGATAGTGAAAACCACCACTATCCATTCCACGAAGGAAAATGGTTTGGAGGTAAATGAAAGGAGTTGATCAAAAGGAGTAGAAAGTGTGATATATGTATAAAATGTCAGCTAAACCTTAATGTCTAATTTACTAAATACAAGTAACTTTCCATTAATTATAAAATAAAATTGTGAGATTGGAACCTTTTATTTAAAAAATATATTAAAAGATTTTCCATTCATTAAATCTTAGTCATACATATTATCTCTACATTAAAATGAGTTATGATAATGAAGATAAAAAAATAATCTAAAAATGCTAATGATACATCTATTAAGGATTTTCGAACCTCTAAAATTTATGTAGATATACTCAAAGTGAAGATATAAACACCTATCCATATAAATATAAATTAAATAATTTATTTAAAAAATCAAATTTTAAGTAATACATAAATGATTTCCATATTTTGTTGAATATTTAAAAATTTATACAAATGTGATGTAGGATGTAATATCAATAAATCAAAACAACAAAATAGTAATATTAATTGTAATTGTAATTGTAATTGTGTTTATTTTTGCTAGTTTAATTGGTTAAGGCATGGATTTGACTCTAGTGTGATTTTGACGATTTAGATGTCCATAAGTTGTTGTTTCTTAACCAATGATTAAAATGCACATTTTTAACAAATAAACAATAACAATAAACATATATTTATTTCAATCACAATATTGTAAGTATAGATAAGTTTGTGCCTAAATTTTTAAAAATAATTTTAAATATTTAACAAATCACAATTTAATATAATAATAAATTAAAATATACACAATACATCTGGGTAAAGAATAAAGATCAATCTAAGTAGGCAATATCAAACTTGAAGATTTATTTACAATGACAATATCAAAGTTGATCATTATAATTTGGAAATTAAATTTTTTTTATAACCAACTTGGATCCATGTTAATCCCACATCAAATTTCTTTAGCTATAAACATTTTTCAATTTTTTCTTTGTCAAAAATGTTTTCATCTCAAATGATTTGATTTCTCTATTTTTTTTTATAGATGTGAAGTTAAAATGAATTCATGCTAAAACAATATTAACTTCAAATCTATTAATCATATATGAGGATGAAGGTGGGGACATTAATAAAGAAAATGTATTAAAGAATTAATAGAGAAAATATATTTTCTCTATTAATGCCCCATCCTCATATATGAGGGTGGGGGTATTAATAGAAAAAATATATAATCAAATTTCTCAAATGCAAACCTCAACTATCAAATATTAAATAATATATTTTTTGTTTTCCCAATATGCATTAAAAGAAATTAAGTAAAAAAAAAAGAAAAATGAGGTATGAAAAGTGAATGATCCAATCAAGATAAAAATAATCAAGTTTTGGAAAACATGTTAATATGTATTTGGTAACATTTTAAGTGTTTGCAACCATGTTTTGTGTTAGACTTTAGTTGTTGTATTTATTTCTAGAAAGTGGTGGCCAAGGCATTTGATTAAAAAAGTATAATTTGTAGTAAATATTTATAAATAATTTTATATAATTATTTTTTTATGTATTAATATTGCAAATTACAATTATATTTATTTATAATTTGTTTTTTAATAATTTATTTAGATTATTAAATTTATAAAATATAAAACATACAATTTTAATATTATTTTAATATTTATAAAATATATACTACCATATTGAAATAGTATATTTCATTATAGAGATATTGAAATATACATTAGCAAATTGACCAAAACATGGACCAAGATAGAATAGGTAATGGATTCAACTAGACCTCTGACAAATAGAACTCTGTTTTCACTTAGGAGACATTTTCTACCACATGTATCAAATGATAGAACTATATTTTCACTTAGGAGACCTTTTTTACCACATGTATCAAATGATAGAACTATATTTTCACTTAGGAGACCTTTTCTACCACATGTGATCAAATGCCATTCTATATGAATTCTACAATGCAATTACTTCATTATGACGTATTTAAGACCATTTTCCGTAACTTTGTAAATTATTTTAATTTTAAGGATTAATGAGGGGATAAGAAAAGTTTATATACAAATATTTGTGGGATATGAAGAGGTTCATTTTACAATTTTGTGGGAGATGTGTCACGTTTTATAGTCGAGTATAGGGGAGACGTGATTCATTTTACAACCCAATTATAGAGAGAGTTATATGATATCAATCACCTAATTGTTTTGTTTATATATATATATTTTTAAAGAAAAGTAAGACAAGCTAATTGACACCTTAAGCGGTCATCAAAAAGTTGGAAAATATCATCTAATAAGAAAAGATATCATATGTATTCTAACTTTATGAGGAAGACATTAATGTCAAATTTCTCAACATAACGTTTTGGAGAAAATAAAGAGGATATTGCGGGACAAAGAATAAGGATAGAGCAACCCACATGGCATGTTAGCAAAGGAATACTTATTCACAAAGGGGTAAAATAAATAATGTGAGAAAATCATTGTTAAAATAAATAGTGTGAGAAAATCATTGTTAGTAGTCTCTTTGTCAATCTATTTGGCAGGTTAGCAAAGGAATACTTATTCACAAAGGGGTAAAAAAATAATGTGAGAAAATTATTGTTAAAATAAATAGTGTGAAAAAATCATTGTTAGTAGTTTTTTCGTCAATTTATTTGATAGGATGAATGGAACAATGTTAGAGTTCATTCTCAAGTCAATTTTCCACTTAAGAACTCAATCATCAATCGCTTGGTTACTTTTAAATTTCCCATTGAGAGAGCACGAGGGAAACATAGTAATTGTTATCTTTTTTGTGTGGATTTTACTAAAACATTTTTAATATAATCTATGAAATAAACTTCTAGGAAAGAATTGAGAGAGTAGGAATTCTAGTTGAGTGGAGAGAAAGAAAAATTGTCCACTTAAAAAAAATTTAGAATTGGTGGTACCCATATATGATAAAAATGGAAAAATGGAAGTAGAAAACTCAAAATCAATAAAAATATTGAGGTTAAACAAGGACATCCCATCTCATCAACATTATTTGTCTTATGAATTACAGTGTTGGATTAGGAAGGATAGAAAAGGATGAACATGCATATAAGGTTACATTTTCATATTGTTGATTTATACATATGATGTTGTGCTATTGACAAAGCACAAAGATGACATCCAAATAATTCTTGAAATCGTAAACCAATTCTATAATTACTTTGAAACGAAAGTTAATGTAAAAAAAACCAAGGTAATGGTAATAGGATCTTTGTATACAGATATAACCATCACATTTAATGGTGAAAAATTGGAGCCAATCCCTTATAGGTATTAGAGTCTTGAATTTGATTCCAATGACAATTGTAAATTTTGTGTGGAGAAACTTGTGATAAGAGGCTTGAATAATTAAACTTAGAACAAGAGGAACACAGAAGTGAGACAATGCTCACGAAACTTAATTCATTAAGAGAATTCCATTACATTTATAGCTAAATAGAGGATTAGATCACACTCCTATCATTATGGATCTCCAACCACCCACAAACTAAATCTGCGTTCTTGTGAAACAAACTTGAAATAACATTCTAAATTTACAATAGATCTAGAAGTTTCTACATTATTCTAACATCCACCTTTAATGGAGAAACAAATTTTCTACAACACTAAACTTGCTTCAAAAAACTTCAAACTTGAGTTTACCAAGAGGCTTGGTAAATATATCAGCCACATTATCATCTATATTACAAAATATCAAACCAATTTCGTTTGATTCAATCTTCTCTCTCACAAAGTGATGTTGTAGCTTGATGTGTTTTGATCTTGCATGGTATATTGGATTGTGTGACAATTTTATAGAACTTTGATTGTCACAATTGATGCATGTTGGACCATTTTTCTCCTCTTTGACATCTACAAGAATTATCCGCAACCAAACAACTTCACATGTAACATTGGTCAAGGATTTATACTCATATTCTATTGACGACAAATAAAAAATAGGATGATGCTTTCTACTCCATGATACAACCCCTAATCATATATGAAATGCATAGCCTGAGGTAGATCTTCTATCATCAGGATTTCCTGCCCAATCTTAATAAGAAAAACCTATTAGTTCAACATCAAATTCTTCAATATACATAATACCAAAATTTATTGTTCCTTTCAAGTATCGGAGGAATTTCTTTGGATCTTTCCAATGACTTTTAGAAGGCTTAGCCATGAACTGACTAAGGATATTGACTGAATATGCAATGTTTGGTCTCGTAGTGGTGAGGTAGTTCAAACTTCCCACCAATTGATGATATAAAGTACCATATGCATCTTTATTTCCATCATAACTGTCTAGCTTTGCATTATGTTCTAAGGGAGTTGACATAGATTTGTGTTCACTCATATTGAACTTTTTAATAATTTCTTTTGCGTATTTACTTTGAGTGATCAATTTCTTACCATGCTCTCTCCAAACTTGAAGTCCTAAACAATGATGCAATTCATCAAGATATTTCATTTCAAATTCTTTAGACAACTGAATTTTAATCTCTTCAATTAACTTGCATGCACCACCTGTAATAATGAGATCATCCACATATAAAGATATTAAAGCAACATTTCCTTCTTCATCTTTCTTAACATAGAGGTTAGGATCATTTTTTTCTTTTCACAAACCCATTCTGATAAAGGAAAGTATATATCTTTACATACCATGATCTTGGTGCCTGTTTCAAACCATATAAGGCTTTCCTTAACCTATAGACTAGATGTTCATGTCCTTGCTTGACCAACCCTTCATGATGAACCAAAGAAACCTCTTCCTTTAAATCACCATTCATAAAATCAGATCTGACATATAACTGATGTATTTTCCAATTATGTTTTGTAGCTAACGAAATCAATACTCTAATTGTATTCAATTTAGCTATTGGTGCAAAATTATCCTCGTAATAAATTCCCTCCTTTTGTGAATATCCTTTTGCAAATAATCTTGCATTATATTTATCAATGCTACCATCTTCTTTAAATTTGGATTTATACAACCATTTTCTTCTAATAGGAACTTTGTTTTCAGGCAGTTCAACTAATTGCCATGTGTAATTTTTCATAAAGGAGTCATATTCATCATTCATAGTATTTCTCCACTCTTCATGTTCTTTTTCTTGTTCATAGTTTACAGGTCCTACAACATTCATTACATGGGACATCAATGCATAAGCTTTATACCTTACAGGTGTCTGAGTTTGTCGTGATGACATCCTTAGTCCTTCACTGCTTTCATCTCGTCTCTTGCTTTGTGGTGAATCTTCTCCATTTGATGTATCATGACTGCTTGAAGTGTCCATACTATTTTCATTCCATTCTCGAACCTGTACCTGTTCATGATCTTGTTTAACCATTGCATTTATTTTGAAATGCTCATCATTATCATTATGCCAAGCATCTGCATCATTCATTGTATCACCTCTGTCTTCATTCTTATGAAACACCACATATCTACTTGCAATCAATTTATGTGAACTGGGATGAAACAATTTGTATGTTTTTTTATCAGTACAATACCCAATAAAAACACACTTGATTGATTTTGCATCAAGTTTTTTTCTCTCATCTTTTGGAATATGTGCAAAAGCAGTGGATCCAAACACTCTTAAATGACTCACATCAAGTTTATAACCATGAAGAATCTCAAAAGGAGTTTGGAAATCAAATTTCTTATTTGGACTTTGAGTCTTTAAATAAACATCAGTATTAACGACTTCTTCCCAAAAACCACTAGAAATGTTTTTACCTTGAAACATATTGTGAGCACACTCCACCAGTGTTATGTTCCTTCTCTCAACAACACCATTTTTCTCAGGTGTATGAGGTACTGTAAATTTTTTTTGGATCCCATGAAATTTACAATAACTTTTAAATGCTTCTGATGTATATTCACCACCCTGATCAGATCTAAGAATGTTAGTACATTTGTATGTCTCTTTTTCAATCATAGTTCTAAATTCTTTAAAGTACTCAAATACAACACTTTTTCTTCTTATGAAATAGACATATGTATATCTAGATCTATCATCAACAAAAATAAGAAAGTATGAAGCACCACCAAGTGACCTAGTTTGCATAGGTATGCATACATTAGTATGAATTAATTCAAGTATATCAGTTTGTATTTTCTTTGTATATATGTGAAACTCCTTTCTATGTTTCTTATCAAGTGCACATGCTTCACATGAAAAATGATCATTCTTCATAACAAGAGGACCTTCTACCATTGTTTATCTTTGCAACAAAATTAAATCATTGTAATTGAGGTTCCCATACATGTGGTGCCATAAATATTTTGTTGACATTGTTGTGGATGTCAATGCAACATGACGTTTCATTGTCACATCCAAATTATACAATCCACCAACTCTGGTGCCTATGGAAACAATCCTGTAGTGATCCTGGATATCTTTTACAACACACTTCAAATTACCAAATTCCACTGTTAAATTATTATCAGTGATAGTTGAAACATATTTTTAATTATTTTTAATACTAGGAACATATATCACATCATGAATTTGTCTCAATTGTCCATTAGGTAAGTTCACACTTATTAATCCATAGCCCTGGACTTTATGTGATATGTTATCTCCTAAGTAAATGTGCGTGCCATCAATTTTCTCATAATATTCATCATACCATTCTTTATTACAGGTCATATGAGATGATGCACTAGAATCTATGAACCATGCAATCTCATCATTAGTTTCAGCAAACAATCCAGCTTCAGAAATAAACAACTTAAGATTTTTAAATCCATCATTGACTGAAGTGTCTTTATGCACAAAATTTCCATTATGCCTTTTATATATCTGATTTGATTCATGATTCTTTCTTCTATAGAAATATTTCGCAATATGTCCAAGTTTTCCACAATATTCACATTCAATATTTCTCTTACATAAGAATCATGATGTGTCATACCTTTCTGCTTTGCTTGAAACCAAGCTATGTTCTTGTCCCACGGTTTCCCTCGATATGATCTTTTACCTCTTGCAATCAAAGACAAGTCTGAGCCACTTGAGTCCAGATCATAATTATTCATTCTCTCTTCCTCTTGAAAAAGGATACCAACCAATTCATCAAAAGTAGGGGGTGTTTGTCTAGCTGAGAGTGATAGTTACTAAACCTTTCAAAGTGATAGTTACTAAATCACTACTAGAAACTTTTTCACCAATGTCACCCAGGTTATGACTTAAATCTTTAATTATGGATACAAAATTACTTATGATTTCATTGACTTCCATTTTGATAGATAAGAGCTTAGTTTTTAAGAATAAAATCCAATTTGCATGAAAGGTTTCGTAAAAACCTTTGAGAACATCCCACGTCTCTTTGGAAGTTTTACAATATCTTATATGAGGAATGATATTGTCTTTTATGGACATACACATCAACACTTTCACTTTCATTTCTCATCTTAACCAATATGGAATTCAGGTAGCAGTAGTGGGTTTGGGCTCATCTTCTTTGAAAATCGTCCATGGACTATATGCCTCAAAAATGGTCCTGATCTTAAACTTCCAGTTTACATAATTTTCGCCATCAAGTTTGGTGGATTCATTTAAATAAGAATCAACAAGAGTGTTTTCCATATTCCACCACAAACAATTCAACAAGCTTAATAATTATTAGCCAATTTAAAAACAAAAAAATGTGTTGTTGGATTTTTCTGGCTTTTTCCCTCCCAGGCGGGCTTTTTCTTTGCTGCAAGTCTCCCTTCTCTATTGCACACTCCTTCTTTATGAGCAGACATCACTAATCATATGCCTTGATGCCAAATCAAACTTATGGTGATCGATGTATACCTTCAGGTGGAGAACGAACGTTTGAATATCAAAGGATGTAGATCAATGAGTTATAGTTGCATTGGTTGAATACCAAAAATGACGGCATGAAGTCTGCAACTCTTTCCACCTACACATCTATACTCAGAAAAGTGAGTGGGGGGTGGGGGGGCTATACTCTTGTAGCAGTCATAAAGTAGTCAAGGCCAGCGAAGACATGTTCACTCATCCACCCACACCAGTCGGCGACAATCACACCACTCAACAACTCCATGTGGCACTCACACCAGTCAAAGAATCTCTATGGGAGAAAACAACTCTCACTATGGCTCTTTATGATGGCAGAAACACGCTCTCTGAAAAAGTTGGCAACAATGGCGGTGTGGTTCCTCATAATGTTTTGACCTCAGCTCTGATACCAAATTAAACTTAGAACAAGAGGAACACACAAGTGAGACAGTGCTCACGAAACTTAATCCATTGAGAGAATTGCATTACATTTATAGCTAAATAGATGATTAGATCACACTCCTATAATTGTGGATCTCAAACCACCCACAAACTAAATCTACATTCTTGTGAAACAAACTTGAAACAACATTCTAAATTTACAATAGATCTAGAGGTTTCTACATTATTCTAACATGAATGATCCCTAATATTCAATGATCGTGCCGGAAATTGAGTATGTTGGTCTTCAATACATTGACAAAAGTATTTTTTTATGGTTTTGTAGTTTGGGGTTGGGGCCTCTCTAAAGAATCACTGAAGAACAATGAAAACATTTAGGAAAAAAGTTATTATTAGAGGAACAAAGGAGTTGAAATACAAACTCCTTACCCTATGATATTCGTAAGTTTAGGTACATTACCATTAGAAGGAGAAGCAAATCAAAATAAGGGTAGATCGTAGTTGAAGAAAAGGCTTGGTACATTGAGGGGATTGAATGGGTTAAACATGAAGAATTGAAAAAGAAAATAGATTTTATAGAAAGCTTGGTACAAAATAAATTAATGTAGAATTTATAGCAAGATTCTACTAGAAAAAAATGAGATTCTATGAATATGAAATGAACCCAATGGGTACTTACAACACAATACATGGAAAATAAAACCTCCATGAATAAAAGAACATATAATTTTTCAATTCAAGATCACTTCTTATAACCTAACCTAGCACTTGAGACATAGAGATGGAAAAATATAAACCCATAAGAATGTCCATATTGTGACATTTTTAGATCAAAGTTGACAATATATATATTTCTCTATAAATTTATAGAGCTTACACATCTTAAATAAACTTAAATTAAAAATATTATATTCGAAATATTTACCCCAAATTTAGGTTAACTTATATTTACAAATTTATCATGTTTATTGATATTTCAAATCAATGTAAATGAAAACATTCTTTTAAAGTGAAAATATCTAAACACCTTAAAATTTTTTATTCTTATTAACCCAATAAGAAAATTGCTCAAGAAAATTAAAAACAATTACAATGATATGATATTACTTTACAAACACAACCAACCAACCACCCACTTAATATGATATCATTAAGCTCAAAATAATAATTAACTAATAACCTTTAAGAATGAAACACATGTTCTTAACCATTAAACTCAATACATCTTTCTAATAAAAAAACCCTATTTTTATTTAAATTCCTCTAATACATACAATATATTGATTTTATTTTTCACAATTAAAAACCCTTTTATGAATTAATGTGATAAAATATTGATCAATGAATCCTATTTTTGCTAAATTTCCCCACTACTTAGAATATCTATAATATATCCCCCGGATGGGGTGCTAGTGGAGCACACACGCCAGGCGGAGTAGCCAGGACAGATCCTCCATGGTGCCATCCACGTGACGATCACGTGCCACTCCCTCCCACCTGCCTCATGCCTTTAAGTTCAGCTTGCTCAAGGTAGGGCACCATTACTCTCAGTGCGCCCTGCTCCACCTTCTCATCCATTCGATGGACCAACACCTTGGTTCAGCCTTTACTCTGCACGTGCAGTTGTTTATGGAATTTCACCAGCTCCCCGACCTAGTTAAATTTCTTCAGCGGCTCCAGATGGCTCATTCCTTCCTGGTTGTTTTTCTCATAGCTCGACCTCCTGCCCAGCCTTTCCCTTCTCTGCTATCGTCCTCTCCCAGTCTGTTCCTGGCTCACTTTCACTCTCCCAGTGTCTCGGAGATTCCCAGGCTACGAGGAAAGTCTAAATGCAGGTCGGCATGGCATCCAAGCCGACCTCGCTTGGTCCTCCATCCCCCACCCGCTCCCTCCCTTTTATCCTCCTCCTCATCGGCCACCTCGTCCTCCTCCCTGGTGCAGTCGACCAAAACTCCTGCATCTCTCCCGCCCCTCTCTGATTCCCTTGCCAATAGAATGGGGGGGCTGGACTGCTCATCGACCTCACCGGATTACAACTTAGGACCTTCTGGTAATTTGGCCTCTGTTTCACACCCAGGCCCATTGGCTCCTCCCCACTCTATGGCCTCCCAGATGCTTCAGGCCCAGCCTCTCGATGCTCAATATCAGATGGATGGTCCAAAAGCCAGTCAAAATTCACGCCAACAACCCCACTCTCGAGCCGGCTCCAACGCTGATCCAGAATGTGAATGGAAAACAGGCCTTGCACTATTGCAGAGTCTGGTATTCAACTTGCGTCGAGACATGGATGACCTCCAGTTCTGCCTAGAGACCTTGGACGACAAAGCCTCCCAAATTCTGTATTTGCTCTCCACAATGCAGGGTGCTCCTCACCTCCCAGCAGAGGTAGCCCAAGCAACAACAAATTCGGCACCAATGTTGGCACCACCCCCCTCACTGGAAACATTAGTCCACACCGAGCCAGAGAACAAGGAACAGGGGCTTCCATCTCGACCGGAGGATGTCCAGAAGGAGGAGAACGTGCCACCACAGTTGGAGGATGCCATGGAATTGGATGGGACACCAGTCGAGGAGGAGCCTCCTCCTCCCGGGGACCCGACATTCGGCACCTTCTTCCTAGCCGCGTGGCCGCACTACAACCCATACCGATGATTTGTCTGTTGCTTTGTTTTGTGCATGGCCACCTTTTTGGCCACTTCTCATGCAATTGTCTATGGTTATTATGATTATGTTTACACTTTGCACAATTGTAACGACCACCGTTAGGGGCCAGAATTTTGAACTCTATTTGCGTCAATAGTAGTCTAAGACTTCAGTTATGAAGCAATTCGGCTGACTGAGCTGGTTTCTCCTCAGGGCAACTCAATGTTTACAGCTTGAAATCATGGAAGTTCTGTGCACTCTTTGATTTTGACAGACTTTTATACAGTCTTACTTATATATATATATATATATATATATATATATATATATATATATATAGATTTGTAATATATAGATTTTATTTTTCATAATTTAAAACTTCCTTTATGAATTAAATGATAATATATTGGTCAACAAACCCTATTTTTACTAGATTCCATACCTACCATATATCTACATTATATTGATTTTGTTTTTCACAATTGAAAACCCCTTTATAAATGAAGTAGATAATATACTAGTCAACAAAATGAATCACCATGGCTGTCTAACTATTAGTCTAAATAGTTTTTTTTTTGCCAGAATCCAACTACATAAATTTGGATGAAATCACTATTTTTTGTTGCTAAAATCCATTTCTAAATGTAGAAATGGATTCAACATGCTGAATACACTATGGCACTAGAAATAATCACTTAAATCTGAGGATCTAACAATTTCTGGTCAGATTTCAAGCAAATATCTCCTTATAAAAAAAAATCGAACCTTCAAATTCAAAATGAGAAAAACTGAAATGAAATGAAAGTGTGTACTACTAAATCAAGTGGGTTGATGCTGTCGAAGAGGATCGAAAGAGACTGCGACCCATTTCTCCAAGTAAGAGCTTATTATTCGATTTGATATCTAATGATTTAAAGATGGACTGCAAACTGTAGTCGGGATATTACACAACCAACTGTTACTGGCATATCAATTTTCAATGATATATTATCTCATATTCTCTTTTTTATTCTTCATTGTCAAGCTCAAGAATAAGAATACAACGATTCATAATTGTTAAGCTCAAGAATGCGAATACAATTGTAGCAGAGCAGCACATATTCAAAGAAAGTTCTAATATACCATCCTCATTACAATACATATTATTCGTATTTTATTCTTCCCTTCAGCATTTAAACTGTTATTATTATTTGCTTCTTCCAGTGGAGGCCTGTAATTAATTAGTCAGGATTTGGAGCGATCAAGGCACGAAGTACATGGGATTAGGAAGCTTGAATGTACGAGCACCCACAGCGCTTCCAACAATATCACTCCATTGATCTCCAACATTGCCCCATATACGATACCCATTCTTCATCAATTCCTCCCTCTTTTCTGACTTGAACACTACTGCGCTTTTTCCTTTCGCTTTGCGTTCTCTACATTTATATTTCATCAACGAAAATACCACACCATTACTTTCGTTTCACAACATACACAGTTCAGGATTGCAGAAGACGAAAAATAAATATACCTTAAAATAAGTCCAGCATAGTCGGTATACCCCTGCAAGACGAGATTTTCTTCTGTAATGTTACGTTGAGATTCATCCCTTCCTGTGAGAAAGAAAACCTGGTATCCGAAGGTCTTAAGATGCTTATACAATCCCAGAATAGCAGGTAGAGCAACAGATTTACCCTTTATGGCCCAATTGTTAAAGGAAACCGGGTCAAAAGGCATTCCACTGTAAAATCAGTTCAACCAAGAAGAATTAGTTGTCATCTTACCAAATAACTTAGAAAAATTTCAGCAAACATTTCAAGAATACAAACATTTTTCAGTAAAAAATAATTTCGCATATTAACAATTTTCCATCTATGTTAACATTGATTCAGTCTACCGAACAGCGAATAGTCTAGCACAGATGCACGTCTGTCATGCGAAGAGAGAGGTATTGAAACATCAGGCGCCAATATGAGACGTGTGATGATTGAGATATGCATATATGCCTTGCAAATATTTTTTTTTTCCTTCAAATCAAATTCTTTTGGGAAACTCGGGGCACTTCTCGACATTTGGGAGGCTAGCAACAGAGTCAGGCTGATTATCAAACCTGGCAACAGAGTGAACCAACAAATCCTGGAAATCTATCCAGAGACCTCCTATCTAGCTGACGAGACGGTTAGATCCCCATTTTTATATATATATTATTTGGAACAACTATCTAAAAGATCTAAATATGATCAATAGAGGATTTACCCAAAATTTCGTCCCATGTAATATTCGAGATTGGACAAGGCAGTGTCATCTACATCCAACAGCCACGCATCCATACCATCTCCAACTGGGCTGATTTCTTCTGTGTAAGAAACAATATAGTTGATTGCAGTTGCCAGATCTCTTTCGTACTGCCCATACAGCATGTATTGCTGAACATACGTCAAGCAATCTTGGGGAACTGTCCACCAATTCCTGAGATTATTCACTTCGACATTCAGCCTCCAAGTCAAACAATCCGCATTGCTCTCAATTGCGGCATCATATAATTGGGCAACGGCTTCAAATTTCCACGAAATGTTGATATAGATAAACAGTATTGCGAGAAATCTCCATGGCATAATAGGGCACCTCATCACGATGTTGCACTTCAACGGATAACTAGGTTTACGAGAATTCGGAGTTATGTCCAGCTGCGATCTTGCTTATAAGCCCTCGATCTGAACAATTGTGTTTTGTAGACAAAGCCAGATCCGAACGAGGGACCAATCAAATAGACCTTTATCTGATTGGAGAGCTATTCGGCGAACCCTTTCGCCAAATTAGGCCGTGCTCGCTGCTTTTCATAAACAATTCGTCGAAACCAGCCGACCAACCAAAGCATTTTATCATAAAGGCCCTCGAATAACGTCAGTTGAGACTGAACAGCCAACCCACAACACGAATACTTTGTTCCCCACTGCTTTTTCCACATCGATGGCATATTCTATTGCAGTACAGATAATTTGTGCAAATTGGGCCAATTAAATACGACATTACTGATTCTGCGCCGTCCACTCAAGCTCAAACAATAGACCCACGAATAATAACGATCGTCATGATTTATCTGGACATGACCAGTCAAACAAATTTGAATGCGTGCAGGAAGTGACAGCAATAGTTGGACGTTGTTTCAGTCGTTTTACAGTAATAATTGGAAGCCGCGGAAGAATTTTAGGTCACGGAGCTTGGAAATTCAATCTCGTATGAAATATTTATCTGGAACTATCAATAATTTCGATATGGTCGATATGGTCCGTACGATTTGGGAGGTTTGTTTTTCCAGTGGAAATTTCCCGTTGGAAACTCATCTCATCGGATACTTCTCCACTTTGCGGATGATATATGATCTTTCCTCATACTATAAGAGTGAAGAGTGTGAGCACGTTTGTTTACGTCTTACTATTTGTGATATTCCATGAAACTCGATTTGAGAAGTTGTACTTATTTAGTTGTAGAAATTTGATGTTTTAGAAGATTTCAATTAAAAAAACCCTATTCCATCAAGTTTTCAGAAGCTACATTTATGAGAAGCATTTTTGGTGTTTAAGGGTTAAACCAGTGGTTTCTTTTTACAAGTGAAAATGATGAAGCAAGTGGAGGTGCTATCATCTCTGTTTTGAAGTTGAGTCAGTGGTGTCTTTTTACTAGTGAACATTATTAAGCAAAGTGAAGGTGATATGGATTCACACCCATTAAAGTAATAAATTTCCTACTCAAAACTTTAAAAACAAAGTTGGAGTAAAAACCTGTTAGTTAAAAACATACAAAATTAGAAAGATCTTATGAATAATATATGGCTATGGCTCCATACAAAATTAGAAAGATGTCAAGGATCTGTGGCTCTGGCTCTATGTAAGGTAAGTGGGTGCATATGAATGCCATTGACTAAACGAACGATAATGAGTGAAGGAATATATTTTAAATTAAAAAAATCATTCAACGCATTAATGATACTATTGGATAGACTTTAATGGTATATTGGGGAGGCCACTATAATATAAAGCTGTTCCTCGAACCATTTGGCTGACATATATTCATTTTCAATAAGTGTTTCCCATCAATGCACCTTCATATATTCCACAATCCAATAACTTTAAGGTACAATATAAAGTACAAGTCAATATTGTCACTATCAATATTGATCTATATTACTTTTGTTCCTTCCAAGACGAATTTTCTTCAAAGCATTCAAGTTTTGCTGAAGCATTCCGAAAGAGGAGTAGTATATCTGTTTCCTATATTAATTATTGATTTCATTATTCTTGATAGTAAGGAAACCATAAAAATGATTCCCCTTGTTGTTCATTGGTAAGAAGAATTAAAAAAATCCATTCAACCATGTTTTCATGATGTTATTAAATAAACTTCTACCATAATGGGGAGGCCACTCTAGTATAAAGTTGTTCCCTAAATATTTCTTTAGCATATGCCTATTTTGAATAAGTGTTTCTCATCAATACACTTCTTATTTTCCACAATTATACATTATCACTAATAAATAATGTAAAGTATAAACCACTAGTGTCAATATCATTATTTATCACTAATAAATATAATATAATGTATAAATTATTATTAAATAAACTTCTACCATAATGGGGAGGCCACTCTAGTATAAAGTTGTTCCCTAAATATTTCGTTAGCATATGCCTATTTGAGTAAGTGTTTCTCATCAATACACTTTTTATTTTCCACAATTATACATTATCACTAATAAATAATGTAAAGTATAAATCACAGTGTCAATATCATTATTTATCACTCATAAATATAATATAAAGTATAAATTAATAGTGTTAGTGTTATTATTGATCTATATTATATTATATTTGTTTTTTTTTTTAAATATTTTTTTCATTTAAAGATATATATATTTTTTAAAAGCATATATAATTTTTTTAAAAGCATTATTAAAGAAAAGAAAGAAAAAAAGATGTATCTATATTTCTTATTAAGGAAATCATGAAAATATGTTTTCTTTATTTTTGTGATTTCAAAAATATATTGGTTTAACATTGAAATGAAACATTATTCAAAGTTAGCAAAAAGATGTAAGATATAACATGCCCACTATAAACCCGTATTTAATTAATGCATATTGTAGATATGAATCACTTTAATTAATGCATAATGTAGATATGAATGTGGCTAGAGAGATGTGATATGCAAAATGTGTTTTGAATTTTAACAAATAAAATGTGATGCCTACTGTTAGGTGATATGGTCGGAGATGGAGGATGAGTTTTCCACAAGAAAAGGCAGTGTCTAAAAATGATGATGACGAAATCTGGGGGTCCTTTGTTTCCAGCTTCCAATGATCCTGATCCCAGGACTTGTGGGTTATGGGCCCACACATTAGCTTATATACAACTATGAGAACAAAAAAGTAATAAGAAACACATTATCTTCAACTATCAAAACTTCTCCATACATAACTCTCTATTGTTATCAATGATCAATGCTCCATGCACAAATCTTGAAGGGTCACTTTCCTTGTCTTCATGTGACAAATACCCAATGCTTAATTGTCTCAGATCCAATTCTCGATTAGAAAAATAAATAAGAGATCAAATATTAGTCTCTTCTTATCTTCAGTTGATCCTCAACTCATTAAGATAATTGAATATATCTTCCATGATATCGATTAGGAAGATATCACTATTGATCCATATTGTGATCGATAGTATATCTTTATCCCTCTTCCAAATGGTAAAAGATTAATCATCACACAACCACACTTTTCTTTAATAAGAAAAAAATACACGATTTCTTACTTTTCCTCAGATCTACACCTCTCTACATTCAAAATCCTCAACAACGCTTAAGTCTTTCATGAGATACAATTTAGAACAATGATTGATCACAATATCCACACACGAATATCACAATTTGTCATTAATTCTCAAAGATTCACTTAATTTCACTCACACCTTTAATAACATGGAGTTCATGTTCTATCAAAATAAACAAATAAGATTATTACCATAAAGAAAAGAAAGACATAAAATCCACCATATTATCAATTCACTATTCTATTACATATTATGGACAAACTCTATGGCACAATCTCCCTCTTGAATTCTATTACATAATGTTTGTCTCCTCCACATAATCACAAACTCACATATTTATAGAAAACAAATTCAATAGTGATAGGGTCAAGAACATATCCAATCATATTATCAATTGCTAATATCTCTCCTAGAATCTCTAAGATCACTTAAAATTTGTTGACTAAATGATTTGTTGCATTTACATGGCATATTTGGATGAAATTGAATCCTTCTAGATGAGTGATTACAACCTTTGGGAGAATATAATTACAAACAAATTAACCACTTAATCAAATATCATGGAAATTTGCGCTCCATTTGTATCTCGTTGTCCACGTCTCTCTTTCTTGAAGCTTGTTTTGATGATATCTCCGAGGTGGGTTGATTCTCCTACAATAGACTTCTGGGGTACAAAATTTATGACCACCTAGTCATATGCTTTCTTGGTCTTCTTGTAACCACATTAACTCGTGACCGCAACAAATTCTCTAGAGTAGAAAGCCTCCTCCTTACTACACGATACCTCACTAAGCTTCTCTCCTTTGAGCTTAGTCTTTTGGTATTCTCTTGGTTCTCTCCTCTAGAACCGTATGAGAACACCTTTCTCTAGGCTGTTGCAAATATTCTCATCTTCCTTTGTTTCTACTTGCATAATCATAAAGACCAATTTACTTACCAAAATTCAACATACTTCAACATACTTCTACCTCCTTCCACTGCACATAGAATATTTTTCTTCTCTGATACCACTTGATGATGATGAAATCTAGGGGTCCTTGATTTCCAAATAACAATGATCCCGATGACGGGACCCATGGGTTATGGGCCCACACATTACCTTACATACAACTATGACAATAATAAAGTAATAACCAACACATTATCTTCATCTATAAAAAATTCTCCATACACATCTCTCTATTGTTGTTAACGATCAATGCTCCATGTACAGATCTTGAAAGGTCACTTTCCTCGTCTTCATGCGACAAATAACCAATGCTTAATTGTCTTAGAACCAATTCTTTATTAGGAAAACAAATAAGAGACCGAATAATAGTCTCTTCATATCATGCACTGATCCTCAACTCATTAAGATAACTGAATACATATTCCATGATATCTCTTAGGAAGAGATCACTATCGATCCATCTATTAAATTTTTAATTAAATAAAGTACCAAGGAAAGTGTTTCTCTTCCCTAGGCGCCTAAGGGGGAGAAAGTGTCTAATGTGGGTCCTAGTCATTTAATTTGTGAGATGCAAATTAAAAGGTAACTTTATGACTAAAGTGAGGGTGAGTGAAGAGACATCCAATCTCAACCACTCATCTAATCTAATCTCAACCGTTAGTTTAGAAAACCCCTCACCTTCCCTCATAAGGTCGATTAGGGCAAGAGGGCACACCCATTCTTGAGTTGTTGTTGCATTCTTGTTGAGAGAGCAAGAGAGAGAAAGAGAGAGGTCGAGCTTGAGAAGAGAGACAACATTTGCTGAAGGAGAGCATGCATTCCAAGGCAAAGAGCAGGCATGATTTTCTAGGCAACAGATAACAAGGAAGAATAGGCTGTATCGTATGGATTTCTGGAGGTTGTACAACAATAAATATGCACATAAATCAAGGAGGACAACAACTGCATTTTATGAGAGTATTGGCATGCATTCCAAGGCTACCGTACAACATTAATTGGCACAGAAATCGAGGAAGGAGATGAGCACTATTTTCTAGGCATAGAAAATCCATACAATCCATATGGACATGCACATAATTCAAGGGGTCGTACTATCATAAATTATGGGCACATTTTTGAAGGTGCTAGCATGTTTTTCAAGGCATTTATACTACTGGTTTTTTTGTACAGTCTTGGCAGAATTTTGGGCATGAATTTCGAGGACATTTTGTACAACATTTATTGCTAGTACAATCGTACAGTGTATGGATTTCTGGTTCAGAAATCGAGGAGAAAATCTACAGGAAGTCCAGATAAGTTTGTGTAAATTTCTGAAGATGAATATGCTGTAAAAGAATTTCTCAGAAGCCCATAAATAATAAAAATCCCTCTCTCACTAGTTTTCCCTTTGTGGGTTTTTCCAGGGTCAATGTTAGACCAAAAATCCCTATGTCTATAAGTTTCTGAGTTTTTCATTCTGATGATATTTTATTTCTTCATTTAAAATGATGTTCAGAATCCTCATGTTTTAGTTATGAAGTTTATATTTTGCTAAGTTTTTATATGTTGATATAAAACTGGGTTTGGGCATTTAACATTGGCTGAAAAATCAACGAGAGTGAAACTGGGTTGGGGTCTGAAAAATTAACATGGTATCAGAGCTGAGTTGAAGGGAAGAAGAAATTTTCAGCAGACAGAAAGTTGGGACAGCAGTCACTTCACAAGGCAGAATTTTGAATTTGTGATTTTCAGTACAAAAAGGGTCATGGCTACTGGTTTGAGAGTTGAAGACAGACTTGATGGGGAAACAAATTTTGGTTCTTGGAAGGAGAGGATGATCTTGCTTTTGCAAGAAAATGAGTTGTGGGACATTGTGGAGAATACCACTACTCATCCTGTTGTGGTACCTATTGATGCTACTCTTCTTGTAGCCTATACTAAGAAGAGTATCAAGGTTAAGAGATTTATTCTTGATGCCATCAAGGATCATTTGAGTCCTCACTTGACGGGGAATACACATGCCTACGATATGTGGGAGTCTTTGACTAAATTGTACCAGAGTACAAATGAGAACCAGAAAATAGTTTTGAGGGAAAAACTAAAGAGCATAAAAATGACCAAGGCTGAAAATGTGGTCACATACCTTACTAGATTGAAACAGGTGAGGGATGAGCTTGGAGTTGTGGGGGAAGCCATAGTTGACAGTGATCTTGTGAGAACAACATTGAATGGAGTTTCCAAACAATGGGTTGTTTTTGTAGAGGGTAGTGTTGCTAGGGAAAAGCTTCCCATTTGGGAACGTCTTTGGGATGACTTTGTTCAGGAGGAGACCCAAAGAGGCTATGTACATGGAAGCTCATCTACAGGTCATGAAGAGGAGAATGTGGCTCTTGCTACCACTAGCAAGAAGAAGTTCAAGAAGGGTCCAAAGGGAGGACAAAAGCCCAAGGGTGAAGGGAAGAAAGACATGAGCAAAGTCAAGTTGTTTGCTTGCGATAAGTTTGGGCACTATGCAGGACAGTGTCCAAACAAGAAGAAAAAACAAATAGCAGCTTCAACAGAGGTGGAAGAGTTTTCCACCAGGTTTGACAAGGATTTTTTCTTGATTGTATGTCTATCCTCGAGGACCACTACTACAGATGCTTGGTATATTGATAGTGGTGCCTCTCACCATATGATAGTAGTTCGTGAGCACTTGCATATCTTACATAGTGTGGAGATGCAAAGGTAGTGCTTGGAGATGACCGAGACGTGAAGGTGGCTGGTTGTGGGATCATATCATTTCAGAGGGAGTCTTTGCCTCCCATGACTTTGACAGAGGTTCTATATGTTCTGAGCTTGAAGAAGAACTTAGTGTTAGTTTCTACTATTGAGGACAAGGGCTATGAGGTCTTGTTCCGTGATGGGCAGGTGCTTCTTTTCCCTAGAGGGTCTAGCATCACTTCGGCCAAAGTGATTGGTACTAGACATGAGAGGTTGTACAGGTTCTTGTTCCATCCAGTGAGAGCATTGATTCATTCTACTAGCAGCAACAGTGACCTATGCGAGATATGGCATAGGAGGATGGAACATTTGCACCATGGGGCTTTGAGAGTTCTGAGGGATATGGTGACGGGAGTTCCAGATTTCATTTCAGAACACCATGAGTTGTGCAAGGGGTGTACCTTGGGAAAGTACACCAAGACTACTTTTTCGAGCAATGATAGTAGAGCAACAGGGATACTTGATCTGATACATTCATATGTATGTGGCCCGATGTCTTTGGCATCGTTGAATGGTTCCCTATACAATGTTGTATTCATTGATGACATCTCACAGAAGTCTTGGATTTTCTTCATGAAGACCAAAGGACAGGTCTTTAGTCAGTTCCAAGATTTCAAAGCTCTTTTGGAGAACCAGACAAGGAAGAAAATCAGAGTCCTGAGATTGGACAATGGGGGTGAGTATACCTCCAAGGAGTTCATGGATTTTTGTGCTAGAGAGGGCATCAGGAGGGAGATGACTGTTCCTTACAACCCGCAACAGAATGGGGTTGCTGAGAGGAAGAAAAGGGCCATTGTTGGGGCTACGAGAGCCATGCTACATGATCAAGGGCTGACACTATTTCTATGGGTTGAGGCATGCTACACTATAGTTTATCTACAGAACATGAGTCCTCACAGGGTTGTGGGGAGCATGAATCTTGAGGAGGCTTTCTCTGGGAAGAAGCCTAAGGTGGGGCATTTCCAGATTTTTGGGTGCCTCACTTATTCATATGTCCCTTCCGAGTAGAGGAAAAAGCTGGAGCCCATGGAAGAGAGAGGGATCTTTGTTGGGTACAGTGAGACTTCAAAGGCTTTTTGTATTTACCTTCCTTCCTTGAGGGAGACTTTCTTGAGGAGGGATGCCAGATTTGAGGAGGACAGAGCCTTTAGGAAGTCTAGAGGGACTGAGAGAGGTGAGCAGTCTTCATCTCAAATTCAGGTGAGCCCACAACAGACTACAGTGACACAAATTTCAAGGCCACCAGCTTCGGTGACTACAGGTTCATAGGTGACATGGCCACAGAGTTTAGGTTCGAAGGCTACTGGTCCACAGGTTTCAGGATCAGGTACTTCAAGGTCTACTATATTATCATTGTCTTCAGCAAATGGGGTTGAGCAGGGAGAGTCCCCTCCACAGGACACTACTTCAGAGAGAAGAAAGCCCAAGTGGCTTGAGGACACTTTGAGGGAGGCACAGGGTTTAGTGGGGAATCCCAGATAGGAAGTGAGGGAGAGTAAACCTCCTGAGAGGTTTTGCAGCTACATCGTGATGGTGAGCAGTATTCGAGAGTCTAAGCCTTCCACTTTTGAGGAGGCCACTAGTAGATAGGTATGGAGAGATGCCATTATGGAAGAGTATAATTCCATCATGAAGAACGATGTCTGGGAAGTTGTTCCTAAAATTGAGGGGAAGTCAGTGGTGACTTCTAGGTGGCTCTACAAGCTAAATCATGTTGCGGATGGCAGCATTGAGAAGTACAAAGCTCGCTTTGTGGCTCGGGGGTTTTCACAGGTTGAGGGAGTCAACTATGATGAGACCTTTGCACTGGTTTCTAGATACACTTTGATCAGGGCAGTGATATCCATTGCGGCAGAGATGGTGTTACACATCAAAATTACTCACTTCGATAGTGTCGCAAGTGTCTTCATTGCAAGTGTCGCAAGTGTCACATTTTTCTCACAAGTGTCGCAAGTGTCAAGACAAGCATACTACCATGATTCCTATGCCGTGCCTATAACGACATAAGGAGGAAACTTGACACATATCAAACACTTGATTTGGAAGTGGAGGAATGGTTAACTGGTCTTATGAACCTTTTTCCATCTGAAAGAACCCAAAAAACTGAATTTTTGGAGGAGATCGCTCCCTTATACCTCTCTTAGGAGTGTTGGCACCCACCCTTACACTGTCTGGGAGTGTTATAACACTTTGATAGCCCTTCTAGGGGAGCGTTAATGGGTTTAGGGAGTGTTGGCGCCCCCCTAAAGCCTACTGGGGAGTGCTATAACGCTCTGATGGCCCTTTTGAGGGAGCACTACCTATTCTGGGCAGTAGTTGGTTTGTTGAGATGAATGGGGGGTGGATCCCTTCAATCCATGAAGGTAGTTGGATTAGAATCCCTAGTCAAACCATGATCTTAGGGAAGATCCCTAACTAAAGGAGGAAAATCCTCAACTCAACCCAAATATATCTCAAGTGGTTGAGCCTCTCCAAGGCTATATAAACAGGCTTTCTCATGGTGAAAGGGGGATATGGATAGAGAATGATACCAAACTTATGATCTCATAAGTGATATTTGGAGAAGCAATTGAAGGCATGAAACCTATGATCTTATAGGAAACATACAGGAGGCTAATTAGTGAAGCTATTTTCATTATGATCATGGAGCTTTTAAGTAAGGGCTAGACAAGGAGAACTTGACGAAACTATTGCATTCCATCTACTGTTGTAAGTAACGTTTTGTTCTCATTAATATAATTTGCTTGGCCTGTTTGTTTCTAATTTTTGTTTGATATCACATGAATTAGTCTCTAAGTAGATAGGTCTATTTCGGACTAACCTTGATAGAGTAGGAAGGTGGTTGTACTTTCGTTTGTCTACAGGGCTTATCGAGAAGCAGAAGATTGGAGCTCAACTCGAAACGTGCAAGGACAAACAATGGTAAAAGGTACATCTTTCCTCCTTCCTCCTCATGAATTAGTTTATGTAGACCTAAAAGGAATTCAGTGACCATGATAAGCAATTTTTTTCTTAGAGTTAAGAGTTTAGCTCTTTGAGGAGATATACTTGTCCGCAGGGAGACTTTCCTTCAACAGAAACTAGCGACTCCACTGGGGATCGAATCGAATCTTTTGGTTTTGATTTTTCCTCATAGACCTTGTCTTACCCTTTTTTGTTTAGACCTTGTTCACCCCATATGTTTGATTTCATATTCTGATTGACTCTTTACCCCATCACGTTCAACTTGACTGTCAAATTTTGACTGAAATTTTGGGTTTTTGGACATTTTTATGAGTTTTTTAAGCCTGGCGCCCCTATGCCCATATTAGTAGAGAGTTGGTGCTCCCTAAATGTGTTGGATAGAGCTTTATAACTCCCTGGTGTCCCTTACACCAGAGCGTTAGCCCCTTTTTTCATAAAATTCTTTCCAGAATTGCAGTTGTTGAGGTCCAGACCCTGTTTTTTCACTTACTGAGGTTCTTTGTGATTCAATGCTTCTTCCTTTTGAACTTTGACATCCCTCCTTCTGAGTAATAAGAACTTTGTTGTTCAAATTTGGTGGCCTTCTTCCTTATTTTTGAGTTTTTTGCTGTTGAGAGCTTGAAATCAATCCACTGCTTTCTTCTCTCCTATCTGACAGAGCGGGAACTCTGGTGAAGGGCATCAACAATCTGTGAATCATCTTGTTTGGTTCTTTGAGGTCATAGTTCTTAAACATCTCTTTTTGTGTGAATTGTTTGATTTTTTCTTTGTTATCTTTGTTTTTTGTTTGCTTCTTGTTTCAATCATAGCAAGAGGGTGTGTGTTGTTTGTGCGAAATTTTCTCATACTTGTCGGAATCTCCTTGATCTGAAAAGGTAGTTAGTAGGAGAAGTATTTGCATTGAATTAATCATCATTCGCATACAAACAAAAAAAGATACATTTTAGTGATTGGTTTGCATATAAGAAGGCGTTTTTGAAAATGTTTTAGCATTGCATTGGATTCGATTGAGAACCAATTGATTTGAGGACATTTCATATTAGTGTTTGAAAGTGAAAACGACTCTTTCTCTTTCCCTTAAATAGGCGTTCATTGAAAATAAATGATTTCTTATCATCTTTCATGCATCTTTTTGGGAATTGAGTCCTCATTCCATCAGTTTCACTTTCGTGCACCCTTTGAGTAAAGAACAGTTGTAAAACGAACGCTAATTAAAAATTATCTAGAACATTTTTGTTTTTAGGATCTTCCACCAACAGTAGACTAGGGTTAGCACTTTGGATTAGGCTGTGAGTACAACTCTCCAAAGTTTTCAAAACAAACATTAGCATACTGAGCTAGGGAGAGTCAAATCCAATTGTCGTATTAGTTTTTTGGGATCCCCCTCTCACATAGGGGTTACGCACGAGGTCGCATTCGGGCGAATTATGGAGATTATCCCTCCGTGGTTCAATTGTTTGTAGTGGTTGGATCATATATTGGGGGTCACTTGGAGGTATACCCACGATTATGTGTGGGAGCCTCTCAGGTTGATTTCGAACTTGTTATCCTGCCCATACATTTCGGATTGGACTGTCGACTGTACCCGCCCAAGGACTCACTACGAATTGGTGTCTTTAGTGGCCATAATATTTAGGTACTTACACAAGGTGATGGTGAAGGGAAGTCTCACTGTACCTGGAACAGACATTGGTCAAGCTCACTTGGGCTCCTTGGAGGGTAAATCCACAATTACTGTGTGGAAGCTTGCACCAAGGTGAAAGTCCGTTAAGCAGGTCGCCATTGTAATTGTTCCACCATATCATAGCCCCTTCTTGACTTGATCATGCGACGTTGGATTTCATCACCAACTAGTACGATCATCGAGAGAAGTTTTTTGTCTGCTTGGTTGATTCCTAGATTTTATTAGCGTATGTTGTTTCTTTTTGTTACTTGGCCCTAGATTTTCAGTGTGTTCTATTATTTTCCACAATTGAGCCCGTATATGATCAAGGTCTTCACCAATCATGTAGGATGCAAGGGATGCCTCTGAAAGGCTATCAACCCTTACCTCCTAACCCTCTAGAAGACAACTACCGTAGAGAGGTAGAAAATCAATCTGACGCTGGAAGTGCTATTGCTCCTCTATTAGATAACCCAGAAGACACTTTGGTTACGGTTGAAAATCCCACTACATATGTGTCAGTAACCCCTCTCAAACCACTTTTAGTTCGTTTAGACTCCCTTGGGAATGTCATAGATGAAGAGGTCCCACGATTACCGGAGAATATTTTTACCGAAACATATATGGGATCCATAGAACCAATCTTTGGTGATGAGTATAGGACTCCTGTTCGTCCTAGCACCGTAGTAGAAACCAATCTCACACCTTCTCTTTCTATATGGAGGACTTCATCAGGACACGATCTCTATGAAAATTTTGAATCCTTTCGACAACCTTTTCATCCTCATGACCCTCCTAGTGAAACAGGACCATTCAAACCATGAATCACCCAATCGATCAAGTTATTAACCCTATTGTTACACCAACACAAGTCCATCCTAATGCTAGAATCATCACCTCTACTCATATCCAAAGAACTTCAACCTCTACCCCTGTTTCTACAAACTTTTACTCTACAGCTCCACATGTTCCACATGATCCTGCTGGGACACCTTCTCACCCGAGAATGCAGACCCCTGCTAGCCAAACACAACCAGCTGGAGGGAAACCACCATCCAACGAACCTTCCCCTCCTGGAGGACTACATTTCCATGTTGGGCCTACCCCTCCTGGGGGATAGCCACCTTTTCATGCTCCTCCTAGAGGGAAACCTCCATTTTCCAGTCATACCCTGGTCATAAATCCACCACTGGCAGGGGGGCAACCCTTGTTTGCTGGGAACCCTTCACAATCCTGGGGACAATCTTTAGGAGGAACTTTTACTCAACCCCATGTTGGGGGCCACTCGTATAATAACCCACTAGGAGGAGTATCCAATCCTGTTCCTTCCGGAACATCTTACGCACAATCTTATCCGGGCGGCATCCCAAACACCACTTGGAGTTTTTCGGGACCACAGTCTTATCCTCCTCATGCGTCTAATGTGTATCCACCTCCAGGATCTACTCCTTACCATTCTCAAGGGAAAAATGTTTATCCTCCTCATGGGAAAATAAATCACTCGGCCTATAATGCTCAGAACGCACCGGGTTATGCCAATGTTTCTCATTCATCATCGAATCCTTCTTATCCTTGCCAACAACAACCATATGTAGGAGGACCTACTAGTTACAACTATCCACCTAACCCATTTTATGGTCCTACTAGTGTTCCTATGCCGCACTAGTGTCATTCGCAAATTAACCGACAGCTACCTTTCCTTGTGACTCTGGATCTCCTAAACTTGTCTTGGTTAACCAATGATCCTATTTTTCATTCACCGGTTTGGCCAGTCATTCCAGCTAAACTTCCTTCTGATATTTCAAAATTTGACGGAAACCCTGGTGAAGATACGAACAACCATGTGATGACTTTCCATTTGTGGTGTTCATCAAACTCCCTCATGGATGATTCTATACATTTGCGTCTTTTCGAGCAAACACTTACTGGTTCGGAAGAAAAGTGGTATATTGAACTACCACGTGCTTCTTTTCATAATTTCAATTCCCTGGCCATGTCTTTCCTCACGCACTTTCAACTACCTATTCACTACGAGACGGGTACTGAACTCTTGACCTCCCTTCATCAAACTAACTTCGTGCATATCTCTGACCATATTCATGAGTGGAGGCGACGACGAAGGATGATCAAGGCAGTCATTCCTGACATGCTATTGGCAGAATGGTTTACTAAATCACTATTACCCCCGATCGCTCGCGATGTCACTATGGGTGGTGCGGTCATAGAGGAACAAGCCATCGCTCAGGCTCAGTATTTAGATTTGGTTTATTCCCAATCTGATACTTTGTATGATTTTCTTTCGAATGTTGCTCTAGCTAATACCAATCCTTCCAAACCATCATCCTCATCTCATGCGGATGGTGTTATCGGTTCCGTCAAAACTCAATCTATTTCCCAATCGCTCACACCCTCCTCTACCTCCCCCCAAACTCATATCTCTGAGGTGAATGCAGTTCAATATGCCCCTTCACAACAATTCAGAGGTAAGAAGAAGAGAAAGAATAAATCAAAAAATAACAATGAACAAACAAAAAATCAAGCTCAACCACCTGCTACTGAAAAGCAGCCACAATAGAAACTAAAATTCCCGTGTATCATTTGTGGTGACGATCACTACACTCGAGATTGTCCACTTCACAGTGAAGTGGCCAAAATTTTCCAAGGAAAGTCAGAACCTACTGTGCTTACTCAGCCTTTTCCACATCAGCAATCCATTGTTTCTCAAACCCCCTCTCTTGGCGGCAGTTCTAACAATCCTCATGATGAGGCCTTGTCGAGTGCACATATTTATATGTTTAATGGGATCAATTTGACAACTCGCGCTAAGACATACGACACACCAAGTAACCCTGACAAAGGAAAATACACTAATGGTACCAGTACTTTATCGGATCCATCATCGTCCTCTGTTAGTCTGCCATCGGTTAATCCTCCATCTGGACCACTTTAGATTGAGAAACCCACATTTGACTCTATCTTACGCCCTCCTAAGAGCACTATCCACAAATCTACCTTTAATCCTAGTTCACGTTCCGCCTAGAACTACAACATTGTTGAATATTTGGCTCAAGCACCATGTGCTATGTCTGCGTTAGAAGTTCTACAACACTGCCCCAGTCAACGTAAAACACTCTTGGCCTCCCTTGGTGTTGTTGATCTTGAGTCGTCCAACCATATCATGTTTAACCTGGATAATTATGTGTCTTGACTCTCCCACCAACTTGCTTTCCAAGTTGATGTTGTTGTTCACAACCAACAAATCCACCGAACTATTCTAGATGAAGAAGCCTCAACTTGTGTCATGTCTTTGGCATGTTGGAAAGGTTTAAAATCACTAGAACTCAAAAAATCCCCAATGATGTTAAGCACCTTTGATGGGCAAGGTTTTCATCCCCATGGGCTTTTACAGTCCCTGCCCATCCAATTGGGTGGCAAAACTGTTACTGTTGATGTCGAGGTGGTTGATGCTCCCCTCGATTACAACTTGTTATTTGAAGAAGTTGGTTTTATGCTATGACTGTCTTTGCCTCGTCATTTTTTCGATGTGCCCAATTTCCTCATCAGTGAAAAATTGTCACTGTTGATCAGTTGGATTTTTGCATGACAGATGCTCACATTCCCGCTACCAACAATATTCCTTTCTTAGGAGACCACAAGATCATGTATGAAAGCGTTGGTGTTGGCTTACTGAAAGATTCTAGCCTCATGGGTACCTTCCCTACACCACTTCCATTGACTACGCATCATATTTCCACCATCGATATGATTTCGACCGCGGCTTATCAATCTTTGGAATCATCTGACCCTTGGATTGTACCTCGTCCATTGGAATTCGATGCACTAGGTGACACCGTGCCACTTAGTCCAGTCGAAACGTCATGCGTTTCTACCCAATCCGCTTCTCCCTCGTCAGATGACCAACATCTATTGGCGCCTGACGTTTCCTCGATGCAATCATGGTTGAGTTCCTTATCGTCTGTGATCAACTACATTTCCCCAACTTTTCCTTCGGATGAATCTATTTCGAAGATGCTTCACATTAACAAGTTACCTTGGGATAATGACCATCACTGATCCTCATTTCTTCCCCCCCGTGAAAAAATTTGAGTAGATATACAGTCTATCTCCCCTCCTGATGTCGATTTTCTATCATCTTCCATGATTTCAACTTCCGATGATTTGGATTCGGTAGTGGACATGGTGATTTATTCGATAGGTTTATTGGAGCTTGATCTCCTTACTCCTATCACAACCCTCGACATGTGTTACTTCCAAAGTGATTATCTTCCATCCAGGGAAGATCTATTGGAAGCCATGACCAAGTTTTGTCCCTTGACATGGTATCCTTCCAGAGTGTTATCCTCTCGGAAGCCATGATCAAGAAGCAGTCACGATCACATTTTCCCTTCTTTGTGGCAAGCTCATTAAAAAATGAAATGGAGGCCCCGAGCATAGTTCTTTTCCTGTGGAAATCTCGTTAAAAAATGAAACAGAGGCCCTGAGCATAGTTATTTTCATATGTCAAGCTCGTTAAAAAATGAAACAGTCATCTCTCTTGAACCTTCTTTTCATCCACGCTTCTCCTTTTTCTCATCTACTAGATAAATTGGTGACGACCTTAGAGCCGGTGAATGAATTGAAGCTTGGAGGGCACGTCTCCAGCCTTTGATGATCTTTCTGGAGTTAAGCCACTAGCTCTCAAGCTGGGGGCATACCGATATTAGTCTTTGTTCTTTCTTGTGCTCGTAAATACATGAGAATGCATCTGGGTAAACTTTTATCTCTTTTTTGGACCTGTATGGATACACGAAAAAGGAGCCCCCTGGAGTCATCTTTAAGCTCTTTTCAGACTCTCTAAACATGAAAATATTGCCGAGTGATCTTGCTTCCTTTCCCACTCATTAAAAGGTTTGAAAGGGAATCTTTCGAGTGATAATTTATCTCTTTTTTGGCCTCGCGAGACTAACATTACGAAAAAGGACAACATTGGAGTCACCTTTAAGTTCTTTTCATACTCTCTAAACATGAAAAGATTACCTAACACCTTGTTCTCTTCACGCTCATTAAAGTATTTGAAGAAAACGTCTGCTGAGCGATAGTTTATCTCTTTTTCGGTCTCATCAGACTACTTTACGAAAAAGGAACTGAGAGAGTTATCTTTTAAGTGTTTTTCTAGACTCTATAATCATGAAAAACCTTTGAGTGTTCTGTCTTCGGACTTGTTAAAACAAACATCGACAGGCCCATACGGGATCGAACCCTTACTCCTTCCAGTTCGTTAAAAAAAGGAAGAGGAACTTACCGAAGGTGAGTTTTATCAAGCATGTGTTACCCTCCTCGAGCTCATTAAATTAAAAAGAGGTACTCGTCTATCTGGATGGGGGAAAAAATTGAAAGAAGCAAGCCAAACAGTTTTTGAGAACATTACCAAGTAACTCTCATAGTCACCCTTGAACACAACACTTTGTCTTTGCACACATCTTAATCTACTGAACCTCTACACTAAACCAATCCTTTGAGTTTTTCTTACTCCTTTGGGTCACCCGACGGAAGTCATAGTATCCACTGCATTATCGTGTTTTGGTCCGTGTCTTGTTTCTGCTATTGTGCCTCAGTGTTCAAGGGAAGTATCCACCTCGAGAGTCAGCCATCACAAATATCTTGTCTCAATACCTGTGTCAGTCCATGTTCATTTGATCTACCAATTACATCTCTGTGTTCATTTCGTGTTGTTGATGGGGGATACATCAAGGCCCTCCTTCGACGAGTCTATTTCTGTCGACTTCAACACATTATCCAAGAACTAGACTTAGAAACCAGTTAGTACTTTGGGACCTGCATGCCTCAATGGTAAGCTTCCTCATGTTTGACAGTGGGTTTATATCATTGACCTCTGATCGGATGATTCCATGGATGTTCGACTTCAACTCATCCATTCACATTCGTTGGAATGTACTAGGGTACCTTGGGAATCATTGACATTAATGATGACTTCCCTCGCACTTGTTAACAGTTTACATCATTGATCGGTAATCAAGTGGTTTCTGCCATGTTCGACATCAATACATCTATTCACATGGTTAGATTCGTACTACATCGGGATTGGTAAGAAGACCCTGGGTTGAGACATCACTCTTATATATACTTTGACCAGGTTGCAAAGGAGTTTCTTTTGAACAATGACACATATACTGTCACATAGATCCACTTTGTATTGGTCGTGGCTATGTCTTGTCATCTCATAGATCCACTGTGTATTCTTCGTGGCTATGATTAGTTCAGGTCATAGGAGTATAGATCCACACTTTATCCTCGGTGGCTATACCTTTTATCAATACAATTATGGATACGCAATGTATTTTATGGCAGCCATCTCCTGCAAGTCTTTATCACCCAAGCATAGGTATGCCTGCCTTGGGTTTAAAACATGTCATAATATTTGTTGGATGTTTGTGTGCAACTTCTATCAGGTTCTCTGCATCTATACCCTTGTTTGAAAGTCTACAAAGAATTTCAGTTATCATTTCTCATCTTCTAACTTCATGCTTTGGGGGGAAATCTGTTAGACATAAAAATTACTCACTTCGATAGTTTCGCAAGTGTCATCATTGCAAATGTCGCAAGTGTCGCATTTTGCTCACAAGTGTCACAAGTGGCAAGAAAAGCATACTACCATGATGCCTATGTCGTTCCTATAATGACAGAAGGAGGACACTTGACACATATCAAACACTTGATTTGGAAGAGGAGGAATGGTTAACCGGGCTTATGAACCTCTTGCCATCTGAAAGAACCCAAAAAACTGAGTTTTTGGAGGAGAGCGCTCCCTTATACCTCTCTTAGGAGTGTTGGTGCCCCCCCTTACACTGTTTGGGAGCGTTGTAATTCTCTGATAGCCCTTCTGGGGGAGAGATGATGGGTTTAGGGAGTGTTGGCGCCCCCCTAAAGCCTACTGGGGAGCGTTATAATGCTCTGATGGCCCTTTTGAGGGAGTACTTCCTATTCTGGGCAGCAGTTGGTTTGTTGAGATGAATTGGGGGTGGATCCCTTCAATCCATGAAGGCAGTTGGATTCGAATCCCTAGTCAAACCATGATCTTAGGGAAGATCCCTAACTGAAGGAGGAAAATCCTCAACTCACCCCAAATATATCTCAAGTGGTTGAGCCTCTCCAAGGCTATATAAGAAATCTTTCTCATGGTGAAAGGGGGATCTGGATAGAGAATAATACCAAACTTATGATCTCATAAGTGATATTTGGAGAAGCAATTGAAGGCATGAAACCTATGATCTCATAGGAAACATACAGAAGGCTAATCAGTGAAGTTGTTTTCATTCTAATCGTGGAGCTTTTGAGAAAGGGTTAGACAAGGAGAACTTGACAAAACTACTGCATTCCATCTACGGCTGTAAGTAACGTTTCGTTCTCATTAATATAATTTGCTTTCCCCATTTGTTTCTAATTTGTGTTTGATATCACATGAATTAGTCTCTAAGTAGATAGGTCTATTTCAGACTAACCTTGATAGAGTAGGAAGGTGGTTGTACTTTCGTTTGTCTACAGAGCTTATCGAGAAGCGGAAGATTGGAGCTCAACTCAGAACGTGCAGGGAAAAACACCGGTAAAAGGTACATCTTTCCTCCTTCCTCCTCATGAATTAGTTTATTTAGACCTAAAAGGAAGTTAGTGACCATGATAATCATTTTCTATCTTAGAGTTAAGAGTCTATCTCTTTGGGGAGATCTACTTGTCCGCAGGGAGATTTTCCTTCAACAAATGGGTTGGAAGATCTAGCAGATGCATGTGAAGACCGCATTTATGAATGGTATTATTGAGGAGGAGGTGTATATTGAGCAACCATTGGGCTTTGAGGTGCATGGGAGAGAGTCTCATGTGTGTAGACTGAAGAAGGAATTGTATGGGATGAAACAAGCTCCTAGAGCTTGGTATTCGAGGATTGATGCCTATTTGCGGTAGTTGGGTTTTGAGAAGAGT
Organism: Picea engelmannii; assembly: GCA_009831015.1. NCBI lineage: Eukaryota > Viridiplantae > Streptophyta > Pinopsida > Pinales > Pinaceae > Picea > Picea engelmannii. The sequence continues at coordinate 237,140 of ML796951.1, read as the reverse complement.
GAGGCGGATCCCAACCTATACTTAATTGTGGTTGGAGAGGATCCTCGCATTCTTCTACTATATGTGTTACCCATGATTTTGGTCTTCATGATGATGTATTGATAATGGTGTACTCAGGCTCTTCATTAGAACTTTCTCCTGAGAAAAGTTACCTTCATCTCTTTCCAGAAATCACTTTTTTGAGGACTGTTCATAGGCTGCTAATATATTTGCCTACGAGAATGAATGATTCTCGCAAGCTGCCGTAAGCAAGGGTGCAAGAAGTTCACACTGTGTTGAACTGCTAAGGTGAAAACTCTTTCTAAAGCAAGGAAAAAGATGAATTCTCGAAGCTTCTAGAAGGGAATCTTCTAGAAGGATGAGATGGCATTCGAATGGTTATCATAGTATTGGATTCCCTGATTTCTTGGGATCATTCTTATTGAAGTAAATAATTCATTATCTCCTATAAATTGAGGGAATTCTTATGGAAAAGGTTAAGAAAACAAGGTTAAGGAAGATTCATTGGAGAGTTTGTGAAAGATTGTATGAAGGATTGATGCTACAGCAGCTAAGAACTCCAACAAGTTTATCAAAGGTGGTTTATCTTCTTCATGCAAGTGAGCAAGTGTGTGTGTCGAAGCCAAGGGCCATTGAAAGGAAGTTTGTGACATCAAGTCTCATGTTGTAATCTTTACTTTCCATCAATATGATACAGTAATATGTCTCTTTCCCATAAAGTTGATTCCACATAGATTGACTGTTGAATAGATTGTGCTTTCTTCACTTCGGTTGGTTTGTATTGTTTTGGTCTTGACTGTACGAGAGAACTGGAGCGAAGCGGGAGAAAAAAAGACCAAAGGAAGTGATCATAAGGTATGTTCTTTTTTCATGCCTCCTATTTAATTCAATGGTTAGAATCGAGGGAAAGAGTCATGTTCTGTTTTTCTTTGTTCTAGATCTAGGGAGATCGATTTGTGTCCGCACTTACGGATTTATCCAATAAAAATATGTGAATGATATTTTCATTATAGGGGTAGAGAGACTCATCAACATCTGCAAGGAGAGCCTTGCTTCAGAGTTCGAGATGACAGACATTGGACTGATGCATTACTTTTTGGGATTGGAGGTTTGGAAGGAGCCTGGACACATCTTCCTGGGATAGGGGAAGTATGTATGTGACATTATGAGAAGATTTCAAATGGGAGATAGCAGGCCCATGACCACTCCCATGATTACCAACTTGAAGAATCTTCATGCTTCTGAGTCATAGTTGGTGGATCCCACCTTGTATCTTCAATTGATAAGGTCATTGATGTATTTGGTCAATACCAGGCCAGATAATTGTTTTGCTGTCAACCCTCTCAGTCAGTTCATGGTGGAGCCTAGGAGAGTGCAATGGGTGGCAGTGAAACATGTGCTCAGGTGTCTTTGTGGTACCATAGATTATGGTTTGTACTATCAGAGAGGAGATGGAGTTCGTCTGGTTGGTTATACAGACTCAGATTGGGCAGGATGTGTCAATGAAAGGAAAAACACTTCAGGGTGTTGTTTTGGATTGGGATCAACAGTTGTGTCTTGGTTTAGTCGGACAAAAAAGTTAGTGGCTTTGAGTTCTACAGAGGTTGAGTATATGGCAGCTAGTCAGGCTAGTTGTGAGGCCCTTTGGCTTCACAAGATGTTGGCGGGATTGTTTGGTGTGAAGTTGAGGCCTACCGTGATTTACTATGATAATCAGAGTTTCATTAAACTCTCGAAGAATCTAGTTTTTCATGACCGGTCTAAGCATATCGAGATTCGATATCACTTCATCCGTGATTATATTTAGAGAGGAGTTGTGGACCTACAATACATATCTACAGAGGAGAAGGTTGCAGACATACTCACCAAGGCATTGGGCAAAGGAAAGTTTGTATTTTTCAGGGACAAGCTTGGAGTGATGAGTAACACTTTCCTCAGTATGAGGGAGTGTTAAATTTTTAATTAAATAAAGTACCAAGGCAAGTGTTTCTCTTCCCTAGGTGCCTAAGGGGGAGAAAGTGCCTAATGTGGGTCCTAGCCATTTAATTTGTGAGATACAAATTAAAAGGTAACTTTGTGACTAAAGTGAGGGTGAGTGAAGAGAAATCCAATCTCATCCACTCATCTAATCTAATCTCAATCGTTAGATTAGAAAACCCCTCACCTTCCCTCATGAGGTCGATTAGGGCAAGAGGGCACACCCATTCTTGGGTTGTTGTTTCATTCTTGTTGAGAGAGCAAGAGAGAGCAAGAGAGAGGTCGATCTTGAGAAGAGAGACAACATTTGCTGAAGGAGAGCACACATTCCAAGGCAAAGAGTAGGCACAGTTTTCAAGGCAGCAGACAGTAAGGAAGAATAGGTCATACCATATAGATTTATCGACGTCGTACAACATTAAATGTGAACAGAAATCGAGGAGGACAACAACTGTATTTTATGAGAGTATTGGCATGCATTCCAAGGCTGTCGTACAACATTAATTGGCACAGAAATCGAGGAAGGAGCTAGGCATGATTTTCTGGGCATAGAAAATCCATACATTCTATACAGACATGCACAAAATTCAAGGGGCCGTACTGTCATAAATTCTGGGCATGTTTTTCAAGGTGCTGGCACATTTTTCAAGGCATTTATACTATTGGTTTTTCTGTACAGTCTTGGCAGAATTTTGGGCTTAAATTTCAAGGAAATTCCGCACAACATTTATTGTTGGTACAGTCGTACAATGTACAAATTTTTGGTTCAGAAATCGAGGAGCAAAGCTACAGGAAGTCCATATAAGTTTGTGTAAATTTTTGAAGATGAATATGCTGTAAAAGAATTTCTCAAAAGCCCATAAATAATAAAAAGCCATCTCTCACTGGTTTTCCCTTTGTGGGTTTTTCCAGGGTCAATGTTAGACCAAAAATCCCTGTGTTTATAATTTTCTGAGTTTGGCATTCTGTTGATATTTTATTTTTGCATTTAAAACGATGTTCAGAATCATCATGTTTTAGTTTTGAAGTTTATTTTCTGCTAAGTTTTTATATGCTGATATAAAACTTGGTTTGGGCATTTAACATTGGCTGAAAAATCAGTGAGACTGAAACTGGGTTGGGGTCTGAAAAATTAACACCATCTTGTGGTTTATAGTAGATCTTTCTCCCTCTTCCAAATGATAAAATATCAATCATCACACAACCACACTTTTCATTCATAAGAACAATTACAATATTTCTTACTTTTCCTCAGATCTGCACCTTTCTACATTCAGAATCCTCAACAATGCTTAAGTATTTCATAAGCAAACATTTAGAACAATGATTGATCACAATATCCACGAATGAAGATCACAATTTCTCATCAATTCTCAAAGAGTCACTTAATTTCCCTCACACCTTCAAATACATGGAGTTCCTATTCTGTCAACAGAAACAAATAGGATTATTACCACAAAGAAATAAAATACATAAAATCCACCATATTATCAATTCACTATTCTATTACATACTATGGATTCACTCTCTGGGCCAATCACCCTCTTGATTTCTATTGCATAATATCTGGCCCCTCCACATAATCGCAGACTCACATATTTATAGAAAAAAAAATTCAATAGCGATAGGGTCAACAACAAATCCGATCCTATTCTCAATTGCTAATATCTCTCCTAGAATCTCTAAAATCACTCAAAATATGTTGACTAAATGATTTGTTGTGTTTGCATGGAAGATTTGGATGAAATCAAATCCTTCTAGATTCTAGTGATTACACCCTTTGAGAGAATATAATTATAAACAAATTTATCACTTAATCAAATATCATGGAAATTTGCACTCAATTTGCAGCTCATTGTCCACGTCTCACTTTCTTGAAGCTTTTGCTGGCGATATCTCTGAGGTGGATCGATTCTCCTGCATTAAAAAGTGAGCCAGGAGGGAAAAATTTTATGGGTATTAATTCAAACCCAAATCCCAAAATTTTTGTATCATTGTGTATAAACTTTCTATTTTTCTGGTTGAGTGTATGATAGTCCACTCACTAAATAATTGTAAGATGATGTGTGTAGAAAGTCACATCCCATAGTTATTGGGGATCATGGGGCTCAAGTATAGTCAAAATTGGGTAGAGTGATTAGTCAACTGGCTTGGAGGAAAAGGAAACTGGTATGGCCAAGAAGGGTAGTTTTTACAGGCATGTTTTTGCATGAACAAAGAGAAAAGACAAAGGAAAAAGAGCACTACATCTAGATAAAGAAGGGAGGGAGAATTATAGAGCATTTTTGGAGATAAATATTGAAGAATCAAGTTGAGAGGCTTGAAGAGTGGAATCCTGTGTGAGTTGCATTGTATCAAAAATTTACTCTTGTTTGTTTTCCTAGTAGTTTTCCTAGCACTGAATTACCTAGAGTTCCTAATAGTGATATTCCTAGTTACGTATGCCAAAGTGATCCTAATAAATGGATGGGACACTCGATGGAATGAGAGAAGTGAAGGGATGCATCCCTTGGATTTGGAAGGTCAAGAGGAAGAGAGATAGAGGAAATTTTGTATAGTTGTAGGAGAATACTAGTGGGTTGTGTGATATCTGAGATGTGAGTAGACTGTGAGAGACATCCATTTCTTTTGGATTCCTAGACCCAGATCGAGAGTGACCTACCGTTGATATTTGGAACAACAAGTCTATGGTGAGGTGGAAAGTTTGTCCCAAGCAGTTGGTTGCACAACTATTTTAAAAAGATAATTGTTTATCTATTTTTTGAGTTAACTTATGATTTTAACTGATGTGCATTTTACTCCATGAATGTGAATTATTTATATGTTTTTGTATATGAGTTTATTTATGAGCACACACTTATATTGAGAGGGGGGGTGAATCAGTATAAGACAATTTTTTTAGTTTTTCAAACATACATCAACCATAAGAAAAAAATCACATATTAACTACATAACATGGAACACAAGATTTACATGGAAATCCTTTTAGGAGAAAACCAAAAACCATTTCTTTCTAATTATTTGTAGGAACCAGCCTATTGTTACAATTATTTGCAGGAACCAACCTATTGGAGACACCAGTTCCCGCTGATACAAATCTCGGTAGGTACCAACCTACTGGAGACACCATTTCCCACTGATAAAAATATTGGTAGGAACCAACCTAATCTTATAGATCTTCGTAAACACTAATATAATCGAGACACCAATCCCCACTACTAAGCACCAACCAATCCCCATTGCTAAGAGCCAACTTAGCACAAGACACCAATATCTTATAGATCTTCGTAGACAAAAACATATTAGAGACACCAATCCCCACTCCTAAACACCAACTTAGCAAGAGACACCAATCTTTGAGCTGCACCAACCTTTACTGAATCTGCTTTCCATTTCTTCCTTCACCGAGTCTACTAGCTACTTTCATGTTTACCAGGTATACCCACTAATTCTTCCTTCACCATGTATGCTCACTACTTGTACCTTTACTAATTCTGACCAAAATTTGAATTTCCAAATGGAAACTTTCCCAAAGCTTGTTGTTGTGGGCCTCTTTTGAAGAACGAACTTGTACAACATGCCACATATCCAATTTTGAAAATCTAATTCTAAATTTTTTACTTGAGGTATTTATTTATGTCTCCTCTGTCTTTGCAAAATCGCAAGTTCTGAAACATCCCAGAAAATAAGTTATAGAAAAATTTCTAAGCTGACTTGTTTGAAGTTGATTTCAGAAGCATCCAGGAGACCTAGCTTCCATAGAGCATATCTCTGAAAGTATAGAAAACAAACATATAATTTTTTTACTGCAACTACACAAACATCTTTCTTATGTCTTTGTGAAATCTAAGGGTTGAAAACGTCCTAAAGGATCATTTATAGAAAAAGTGCCAAAATGGCCCATTTGAAACCGATTTCAGGAGCATTCATGAACACTAACTTCCACATAGAATATATACATAAGTGTATCAAACAAGCATCTGATATTTTTACCACATGTAAACAAATATATTTCCTTTGTCTCTACAAAATATTAGGGTTTGAAACATCAAATAAAATAATTTATAGCAAAAGTGACAAACTAACCGGTTTGAAACTGAATTTAGGAGCATTCAGGAACCCTAACTTCCATAGGGAATATCTCCAAATGTAGAATGAACTAACACCTGATATTTTTACCACATGTACACCAAGGTATATACTCTATCTCCACAAAATCACATGGTTTGTAACATTAAAGAAAATAAGTTATAGCGAAAGTTCCAAGCTATCTGTTTGAAGCATTTTTCAGGAGCATTGAGGAACCTTAACTTCCATAGGGCATATATCCGAGAGTATAGAAAACTAACATATTATATTTTTTCCACATTTACAGTAAGACATATCCTTTGTATCTACAAACTCTCAGGGTATGAAATGTCTTAGAAAACAATTATCGTGAAAATGCCAAGATGACTTGAAACTGATTTCACAATTTAATATTTGCTAATCCATTTTTCACACTCACACTTTCTATCAATGCTTTCTATTTTTATACTTTTTCATAACCCTTCATGAAGGAACATGTCCATTAATTAAATAATTAATTCTCAATACCATGGGGAAAATACCCCAAACCCATGGGTTTGAAACCTTGAAACCACCATTTCACTTTTTACTTTTTCACATGCACCCCTTTTTAATATAGTTGTAAGCCTATATATATATATATATAAACCATCTTGGAAATGTTTTATGTGTTGTAATTTCATAGTATGACATTAATGACATCATTAATCCTTTGACATCAATGAAAATAATTTCAACAATTCATTTGTTGCATTCATGCTATGCCAACATGTTTTAGCTGCATATAGTTATGGGTATCTAAATCTAGTTGAATCTGTGTATAATTCGTAGTAGGTAGGCTACAAAAATTTAGTTAGCAGAAAAATATTGTTTTTATGTGTATTCTGTGTAGTTGTGTTCCTTAGTTAAGTTGGGGGAAAGTTACATAATATGTTCTTAAAAAATTAAAGGAAAGAAAAAGGTGTATTATTCATGTTTAATACAAATATTTTGAGAGTAATTCATGTTTACTATATGAATAATTCATATTCCACCTATATTTTTATCTAGTCAAAGTATACAAATAGGGAATTGGCTAGCCCATGTTATGTTGTTGTCTTGACCTAGAAGACACAACAACTTTTATTTCCCCTCTCCCTCTTTGTTTATCCAATATATCTTCATTCAATTAAAGATATTGCAACTAATGTAGGATCTCTTAATTTAGATATATTTTATTTCCCGTCTCCCTCTTTGTTTGTCCAATATTTTTCCATTCAATGAAAGAGATTGAAACTAATATAGGCTCTGTTAGTTTAGAGTATATATGGACATTTTAAAAATAAATGGAGGTAAAATTTCCCTTTCTGAATATACATTTTTCAATTAATGATGCCTCTTCAACTCATAAGAGGTGTTTTCCACCAATCCTATTTAATTTTGTATCTTGGACAATTATTTTCACACCGGTTTGTATCTAACATGTGAAAATTGTCATTAATACCTCTCAAAAATTTGGAAATTCACTTTAATAATTTTTTTTTATTTTTTTTTGTTAATTTGTCTGGACCTTCCTTCTTGGCAGTGGGATTAACCTTTGGCTTGAGAAATCGTGACTCAGGGGCATCTAAGCCATCAAAGTCACCCGAGGATCACACCCGACCTGAGCCACACCAACCCTTAACAAGGTTGATTTTTTTGTCCCCGCAGGTTTCGAACCGGTGACTTTTCAACATGGAGTGGCTTAACAACACACTCTATCACCGACTATCCTACACCTTGGGGACTTTAATAATTTTATTTATTAAAGTGAATTCCATTTTATAATTAATGTAGGTTAATTAAATAATGAAATTCCTAAGTTTTTAGCATTAGTGAATTAAATTGATTAAATTAATGTTAGCCATTGATCTCAAGTAAGGTGAGATTTAATATCAACTATTGATCATTTTGGAGATTAGCATTAGGGATTAACTCAATATTATAAAATGAATCCAAGGTGAGAGGAGGAGACAAACACGCAAGAATTCAGTGACTCATTTGAGAGTGGAGAAGGACTTTCACTTTGCATATTTGGTAAGGGAGAAAAATGACAACAACTAGAATGCCTTTTAGGAGGTCATACGAGTAGGGTAGAGGCCTCAATTGATTGTTGGAGGGGTCATACATGCCATAAATGTTGATGTTTGTAGCATTGGACATGTACTTTCTCACAAGTGTAAGTTTCCAGACATGTGGAAGTTAGCTAAAGCCTTGTAACTTAGTAATTTATTTTAATTAAAGGAATTATTAAAATAAAGTGCATTTATTAATTAGTTTAGTTTGATTTAATGAAATGATAAAGTTAAATTAGCATTAATGAACTAAATATTATCCATTAATCTCAATTGAGGTGAGATTTAATCTTAACCATCAATCACTTTGGAGATTAGGTTTAGGTTATAACTCAATATTATAAAAGAAAGGCTAGGGTAAAGGAGTACATACTCTTGGGAGAGAAAAGAAGGACTTTTGATCAAGTGCTTGAGTCATAAAGGACTGGGATTCAAGAAGATATTGAATAGGTTAAGAAGGATTTTCATATAGAGATCAATATAGGTGAGGGAGAAGAGAGAATAAGGGAATCCTAAAGACGATCCAACACATTAGAGCTACAACAATGCAAACGAGTTGTACACACTTTATAGGTCACTCAGGGAATATGTGTACATGGTCTACAGTGTAGGAAATTGTGTACATACATGGGTGACAGTGAGGAAAGAGACATACATATTTGAGAAGGGGAATGCACATGGTTGTACAACTGCCAAGGAGTTTCTAGGGTTTGCGGGTTCTTTATATAGTTTTTTATATTTCTCTATGGGCCATTTTCTCGATAAGCGAGTCGTTGTAAGATTTTATATTGTTCTAATGATAAGCTAATTTGAAGGGAAAAATATATGTGTATTGTGTATGAGATTTTGTTTCCAATATTGTTGAATTCCATTGTCTATTTAAGTCGATTATTCTAGTTAGTGTATTTTGTTTTGTGAGATGCTAATTTGATTTACAACAAGGAAATCACTAGTAAACAATATACCTAGGTGTTGGTATTAGAAAATCAACATGGTATTACAGATTTCACTCTGAGAGGTAGCCAGATTTTAGATTCAAAGTAGTTTGTAGAAGATCTCTTAGATCTATAAGGATGTGTTTGTAGATCTATAAAATAATAGTAAAAAATTGAAGGACATATTTCAAGGAAACAATCGTACAACAATAGAACCTATTTTTGTAGTCATGTGGAGATAAATGTAGGTAGAAGTAGAGAATAGCATGTACATATGTGGGAATACAAAGAGAAAAGTGTGTATATATATGTTGCACATGTTTGACAGAGCACATACAAGTCTGTATAGGGGAACTTTCAACAACATATTATTTCCACGACAGATTATGAAATCTAAGGGATGTCAACATCATGTATTATATTTGAAGACAAATTGGATGGAGAATCCAACTTCCTATATTGGAAAGAAAGCGTTACATTTCTTTTGAAGGAATATGATCTTTGGGGGATTGTTGAAAAAGTAGTTCCTTCACTGAAATATCCAAAATCATTGAAAACTCATGAGAAGAAGGAGATTAAATCCCAATGGGTGATATTGGATGCAATGAAGGATCATTTGATTCCTCTCTTATTCAAGAATATGATCAAGGAAAAGTTGGATGCCCTGGTAATTTTATTCCAGAGTGATAAATTGAATAGGAAGATGATATCGAGAAATAAAATAAAATCAATGCAAATATTTATATTTGACAATGTTACCAACTATTTCATGAGGATCAATTAGGTACATGATTATCTTGTAGTTATTTGGGAGAAATAAATGACATAAAACTTGTAAATGTGTCACTGAATGGTTTCCGAAAGTCTTGGGAACCATTTGTCAAGGGATTCTGCACCTGGGAAAATATTCCATATTGGCAAAGGCTTTGGGATGATTGAATCTAGGAAGATAATAAGGAGGATTCTAAATCCAACAAGCAAGAATATGGAGAGGAGAACCTGACTTTGTCTAGTCATGCCTAGAAGAGCAAAGGAAAAGTTTCCAAGGGTAACAATGAGAGGAAAAATTCATGGTTGGGGAAGAAGGAATTGAGTAACATCAAGTGCTTCATGTGCCACAATAATGGGAACTACACATCAAAATGTTTAGAGAAGAAGAATAGGAAAGATAATATGTAGACAACAACATTAGAAAAGACACAATTATGAGAGTTTGAAACAAAGATTGAAAAGGACTTCTCGTTGGTCTCTCTCCTCTTTGCTAGCCATTCAACAGTCTGACAGAGAAGGAATTAGGGACTCATGTGGAGCTTGGTGTTGATTCCATGTATGCAATGAAGGGGGAGGGAACTATTTGGTTTAAGCCTGAGTCAAGAGGTTCCTTGGAGGCCCAAGATGTTCTTTATGTACCAAAATTGAAGAATAATTTGTAATCAGTCTTATTTTTTGAGGACAGAGAATGTTTTGTCATGTTTAAGAAATGAAAAGTACTCATACGTACAAAGGGAGATAGCCTTGAAATAATAGTGAGCATAGGGGTTAGAGAGGGAAATTTATGCATGTTGCAAGGAAATATTGTTCATAGGTCCAAGGGGATATTAGATCTTATCCATTCATGTGAATGGATAGATTTCAATTGTAGAGGATGAGGAGCAATATGATTCAAAGGGAGAAATGTTTTTAGAGACTTCCAGTTTAAGGAGTCAACCTTCAGGTGGGAAGGAGGATTTATCCCCTTCCAATTCTATCAGAAGACACAATTGGTATTAACTTACATTGAGGGATGACTAGGATAAAGTTGACTCTCCTAAGAGTATAGTTAGGGAGAGTAAGTCTCCAAATAATTTTACAAACTTCATGGTGATAATGAGCAACATCATTGATTCTGAGAATTCTAGTGCTCAAAAATCAATATATCAACATGTTTAGATGTATTCCATGGGGCAGGATGATGTGTAGGATATTGTGCTAGGCTCAGAGGGATAACTAGTTCCAGGTGGAAAAAGTACCTTCCTCGTTGAGAGGGAGTGTTGTTTTTTGTAGCATCATACAGGTACTTCAATACAGGTCTAAGTGTCTAGATGTGTGGAATTTATCCAAATACTTATACCTTATTAATTTACTTTAATTAAAGGACTTATTAGCATAAAGTTCTTTTATTAATTAGTTAAGTTTAATTTAATGAAATGCTAAAGTTATTAGCATTAGTGAATTAAATATTATCCATTGATCTAAAGTGAGGTGATATTTAATCTCAACCATCAATCACTTTAGATATTAGGGTTAGGTCATAACTCAATATTATAAAAGCAAGGCTAGGGTCAAGGAGGGCATACTTTTGGGAGAGAAAAGAAGAACTTTTTCTCAAGTTATTGAGTTAGGAAGTGTTGTGATTCAAGGAGATCTCAAAAAGGTGAAGAAGGACTTTCATTTAGAGATTAGCACATGTTAAAGAGAAGAGAGAATAGTAGAAACTGCAATAATATGTAGCATATCAGAGCCACAAAAATAGGGACCAACTATACATGCTTTACATGCCACTTAGGGTTCTTATGTATGTGCTATATATAGTGCAAGAAAAAACGTACATACATGGGTGATAGTGAGGAAAGGCATGTACAAATATGAGAAGGTGAATGTATGGGGTTGTATAGTATCCAAGGAGTTTCTAGGTTTTGCAGGTGCTATATATAGTTTTATGTATTTCTCTATGGGCCATTTTCCCAATAAGGAATCCCTTGTAAGATTTGATATTATTCTAATAATATGCTAATTTGAAGGGAAGAATGTAGTTTCATATTTTTTATGAGATTTGGTTTCTAGTATTGCTTCCTTTGTTTATTTAAGTTGATTATTCTAGTGAGTGTAAATATTTTATTTTTTGGGATGCTAATTTGATTTATAGTAAGGAAATCACTAGTAAACAATATACTTGGGTATCGAGATTAGAAAATCAATAGTATAGCCCAACATGGGTCGTATAATCATTCAACAGTCATAGAACAAGGCATGATCCTATTTTCTAAGATTTATGAGCCATACAATGAGTTCATAAAGGAGGGTTGTACATGCCATACAGTAGCAACACTAGGCATAGGGGTTTACGAGGTATATTTGTAGGAAGAGGGTTTCTCAAAGTGTAGATTTTCTTAGTTTGTTGTTGGTTGTATTTTCTCCATTGGGTCATTTTCCCGATAAGGGAGCCCTTCTTTGCTTGGATATTATTTTAATGAAAGAATATTTGAAGGGAAGAAATTTGTTGTGCCATTGTGCGATTGGTTTCCATGTTTTTCCGCTATTTTTCCTTTTTATTATTTCAGCAAGTGTAAATTATCCAATGAGCTGCAATTTAATTTTTTAGCAAGCAAATCACTAGGAAATAATTTATCTAGGGATGGGATTAGAAAATTAACATGGTATCAGAGAAATAACTCTGAAGGGAAGTTGAATTCAAAATATTTTTGCATCTCTATAAATAAATAGGGTTAATTCCATGAAAGTTTTGATCATATCTAGAAATGGTAGCAACTGCTCTTAGGTTTGAAGAGAAGTTGGGTGGAAAATCTAACTTCATGTCCTGGAAAAAAAAGGGTTAATTTTCTTTTGAAGGAACATGACCTTTGGGAGATCGTGGGGAAGGTTTTTCCTCCCTCGACAGATGAAAATCAGTTGGTGGCTCATGAAAAGAAGGAAATCAAATCCCAGATAGTAATCATGGATGCCATGAAGGACCATTTGATCCCTAGCATGGTAGAGAAGGAGTCAATGAGAGAGATGTTCAAGGCTCTAGTGGATTTATTCCAAAGTGATAACTTGAATAGGAATATAATATTGATAAATAAGCTTAGATCCATATAGATGTCAATATCTAACAATGTTACCAGCTAATTCATGAGGATCACCTAGACATATGACCATCTTGCAGTCATTGGGGAGAAAGTGGATGACATAGAACTTATTAATGTGGAATTTATTGGGTTCACCAAGCCCTCAGAACCATTTTTTAGGGGGAGATGCGCTCGAGAGAAAATTCCATATTGATAGAGGCTTTGGGATGATTACATATAGGAAGAGATTAGGGAGGAGTACAAATATATCAAGCAAGGAGGTAGTGACGAGAACATGTCGCTTGTCAATTATACAAGAAAGGGAAAAGGAAAGGGTTCCAACAAGAAGGGTAACGGTGAGGGAGAAACTTCGCATCTAGGGAAGAAGAAAGACTTAAATAAGGTTAAGAGCTTCACATGCCCCAAGAGTGGGAATTATGCATCTCAGTGTTCGAAGAAGAAGAGAAGGAAAGGAAAATTACAACAAGTAGAAACATTTGTTGAGACTTAGTTAAATGAGTTTGTTGTGAAGCTTGAGAGTGAATTCTCACTAGTTTCCTGCCTTTCCACTAGCATAGTTGTCAGGGGTGTTTGGTACTTGAAAATGGTGTATCACATGAAATAACATAAGAAAAAGAGATATTTAGTATTCTGATATAGACATACTCAAGGATCCATGTGGAGCTTTGTGATGATGCCAAGTATGTCGTGAAGGGAGATGGAACAATATTGTTCTAACTTGCTCTAGGAGGTTCGTTTGATGCCCAATATGTGCTATATGTGTCAGGATTGAAGAAGAACTTGATATCAGTCTCAGTAATGGAGGAGAATGGTTTTTCCATTATATTTTAGAGAGGAAAATTACTCATACGTCCAAAGGGAGATATCCCTGACACAGTAGTGAGGATTGGGGTTAGAGAGGGAAAATTATATAAGTTGCAAGGGAATCATGTTTAGGCCTTGGTACATGATAGTGACAACTCGTGAGAGCTATGTCATAAGAGGATGGGACACCTGCATTACAATTCATTGTTGATTCCGAGGGAGATTGTCACTGGTCTTCCAGAGTTCAATGTTGAGCAGCAGGCCGTGTGAAAAAGGTGTGCACTTGGAAAGAATGTCAATGATTCTTTTCCAAGAAGTGAGAGTAAGTCCATGGGAATATTGGATATTATTCATTCATATATGTGTGGATTGAATTAAGTAGTATCAATGTAGGGAGTGTCATACTATCTGGCATTCATTGATGATATTTCTAGGAAAACCTAGATCTTCTTTATGAATACCAAGGATGAGGTGTTTAGTCAGTTCTGAGAGTTTAAGCTCTAGTTGGGGAACCATATAGGGAAAAATACAAAGGCCTCGATTTCAGATAATGGGGCCAAGTACACATCCAATGACTTCAAGGATTTCTACAAGCAAGTAGGGATTAAGTGGGAGTTGATAATCTCATACAACTCTCAGTAGAATGGGGTTGGGAGATAAATAATCGGTCCATAATTAGTTTGGTGAAGGATATGATTCATGACCAGGGTCTACCCATGTTTCTATGGGAAGAGGCATGTAACACATCAATGTGTTTAAATAACAAGAGTCCTCACAGGATATTGGGGGATAAGACTCCCAAGGGAGCTTTCACAAGAGTGAAGCCAAAGATAAGACATTTGAGGATATTTGGTTGTCAAGTTTACATCCATGTGCTAGTGTAGAAGATACTAAAGTTATATCCTTCAAGAGAGAACATAATATTTCTGGGGTGCAACGATACCTCAAAGGCTTACATGATCTTCATACTAGTGCAAACAAAGTTACCAACTTAACAACAACTCTCCACACTTCTCAGGTTTTTAGAGGTCACATTCAGTGTCTATTTTTACTCTCGAAACAAAAAGTTGTGCTACCAGTAGCACCATTTTTCTAGGGGTGGTAACAATTATGACATGTTTCCTTGACAACTGATACCATTGCGAACAAAAATATTAAAATTGACCCTCCAATCAAAAATCAATGCTACCAACAAGACCTTTTTTTTCTTTTG